>CAJQUW010003156.1:0-106172 GCA_907163375.1 Prostheceraeus crozeri
CAAGGCCTTGTGACGTAGATAATAAGATTAGAGAGAACGTTGAAACCTTTTATACCACTACACAAAACAAAACAGCGTTCTTTGATGATATCAAGAAAAATTATAAACTAACTTTACCTTTAAGTAAATATACACATGTCAAATATGGTATAATACGTGTTGATACTATTATGAATCAAATGCAAGTATATGATAAAGATTTAGATGTATTGTTAGATAGTGAACATGACTTATATAATAATTCATCAGATTTTGATATCAGTGTGTTTGCAGGAACAAAGAATTTATCGCCACATAACATAGAAGAGATAACTATCTTTTTAGAAAGCGAATCACTTGAGCCACTAACGATCATACCAGAAACATTTTATTTCTATTTCGATAATTATCTGAATAATGTATTAGGGATTCAAACACCTAAACGATTAGAAAATAGGGATACACTAGATGCTATACGAACAGGAATTAATGATTTGCGAGATCTATTGAAAGATGTACAACCTCTCGTTTTCGATGCTTAAACTACACTAAGTACCCTACAACCAATCATAGATGAAATGAATAAAATGTAATTTATTTCATAGATAAATTTATAATTAAAAATATGATGATTGAATATATCATTGATCACGTACCCGTTTTAACAAATTATCGTCATCCCACAAATCCTATCAATTCGAAGAAAGAAGTTAAATTTTATTATCATAGTAAATACATAGAGTTCGTTAAAGATTATAAACTAAAACACGGTATAAGAAGTTATACTAAAACAAAAGACTTTCCACTTTGTCTACGAAGTTTCAGGGTCTGTCTGGCATACAATAATTTATGGTGGTTAGTTACTAAAGAGAACTTAACAGAGGATGATTTAGAAACATTAGGTCAACTACATATTCCTGTATATATGTAGAAATAAAAACATAATTTTTTCTTATAAAAAATATAGATGGTAAAATGAAGAATGGTTCAGAATATACGATTGATGAATTGATCAAGAAACAAATTGCTGAATTCGAGGCAGAGATTGCGTCATTACAAAACCGTAAGCGTAAGAGTAAAAAACAAACGCATTAAACGTAGTCTTAAACGTAATCTTAAACGTAGGATTAAAAACCAGAACCGTAGAACAAAAGAAACATTAGAAACATCAGAAATATTACCAACACCAATTGCTGATATATTCTCTAATGATATATTGATGATATAATGATATAATGATGACTTATTGAATCTGTTTAATCCGAACGAAATCACGTATGAAAATGAACTGTTTACTAATGTAGTAAATGATATACGTGACCTGTTACGAAGGGGCAAAGTTTTAAATTTATTGGGTGTCATAATCAAAGAAGATGAAACTACAATAGAAAACTTTTACGTAACCTTCTATAAGAAAAATTCATTTGAAAATGGTTGTCTAATCTAGAAGAGAAATCAGATACTAATGAATGGATTTTTACAGGTAGTATCAAATACGAAGATTTTGGAATGAAGCTAGTACAAAGATCACATAGAGGTGCTGCTATTAATATGAAATATAGAATCAAAGAATACATCGGACAATATTGTTATATTCCGTCGGAAGATTTCTGCTTTATAAAATGTTATAATGTTTTACGTGGTTTCAATCCAGAACAAGTTGAAATGATGTATGAGATGTTTAATGACTATTTATATAAAGAGAAAGCCACATCTAGAACAGGAGTAATGTCAAACTGTAATTTTCCCAATTCAATAAATACTTTGGAGAATGTGTTCAATAACCGATTATACATAGTGGTAAAAGGATGGCGTATCAGCCTTTGAACGTTATCAATACCAGCCTTAGTGAAAGTGAGAACGAGCCTCCCAAAAAAATTAAATCAGATCTACGTCAATAGAAAATCAGAGGAAAGTTAATTATGCTAGTAATGAAAGGAGAAGCCAAAAATCCGGCATTACTCTAAACGAACCTTCGGTAGAGCTACCACCCATCGATGAAATTGTCAACTCAAACTTAGAAACTGATATTTCGCAGGCTAGTCAACCTTCATATAGTGCATCAGCCACTTCACCAAATCGTCCTACTTTTAAGAAGAATCTTAATTTTAAACAGTTCGTAGTACAAAAGTTGAACATATTGAGTGTGTCACTAACATCTCTTCATAAGAAAAATTAGGAACTCCTAAGTCAACAAAGAAAGAAATGATGGAGATGCTTATGCAAGCCAATTTACGAACAGGATCAACTGAAGCAGCAGTGGCAACATTCAGCAACAGCTTGCCTGCTACATCTGTGGATGAACTCCTTCAACTTGAGTCTGATATTCGTGGAACTCAGCGCTTGTTCCTGGATCTGGTGAGTACATGATAGAAAAGATAATGTTTTCTAGTATTCGTTTTATTATTTATGTTGAAAAGGTTTTTAAGAAAACGAATGAAAGGGTTGAAGAAAAAATGTGTCACATTCCTCTGTTTATGGTCGTGTTTTTCTCATAAGTTCTCAACTCACGATCAATCATTACAAAGGCACAAGTGTGCACATAAATATTCAGCGATCAAAATAAGTGTAAGCATGGAATCTCTAGCAGCTTGTTTTTAACTGTAATGTTAATCATTCATCGTTTTATTGAAGTAAATGTGCTCAACAAATCTATCGAAAGACTGGTTCAATAATCTGGTATGATATTGATATTTCATCGTTTAAAATACATGATCATACACGTATACTGTGTGAAGAGACATTTGATCATTTACTAAAAATTAGGCCTATGATAAATTAGGAACACAAGTATTTCTAAAATGTTCTGTAAATTGCCATCTTCAAAAGGAATCTAAAAAAAGAAAGTATTAGAGAAACTTCGATTGCTCATTTTTCATGATCATAATGGGACTTGTTGTGGAAGCATCTCAAAATGCAAGTGATAGCTCTTCAATTTTCAAAATGATTCCTAGTAATCCACAGCGTTGTACTTTTCAACTTTTCAGTAACAATGCGGTTACTGAGAAGTTTTATAAGTAAAATTGTGCATTTCGCCCAGATAAAATTCAGCTTGAAAATAACATATTGATTTTGAAAAATGGATTTGATTTGATCATAACTGATCATTGATTAGAAAGAGATAATTATAATATATAGTGAGTTCTCGCAATTGCGAAAAACTAGTGCCATATAAGCCTCGATCTCATTCGATTGTGTAGAGTCATTCGGAATTTCGTGAAGCTGAGAAAAGTTGGAAATTATAGTTGTGACTAGCCATTGTCCGATTAAAGTCAATTCTATTGCTGCCAGTCCTGAATAAAGTTCACTTTGCTAAGCAAATATGCAGCAAAGCTTCTACAGCATGTAACTTTATTGTCCAGTTATTACTTGCATAATGTTGAAGTATATAACTAATTTAGTTTATTTTTAAGTCCGGTAAAATCTTATCGGATTTGAAATGTTCAAGTCGGGTGCATCCCCATTTGTTATACATGTAGATTATATCATCAATGAATTTTTATTTCCGCTAAATCCTTTAAATGACATTCTCATTCAATCATGCATGATGCTACGAATCATATAAACTGAATTGAAGGTAGGGTGGTTGAAATGTGATGATGGATTTCACAAATGAGTTATAGGCCCACAGTTGTTTACACGATTTCGTAGTTTTGAACAGGGATTACAAAACAAACCTAGGCGCGATTCGTTCGAAAATCTTTGTCGTCCGCAATAATCTTCATGTATTATGTCATGAACAAGTAATCGAATGATTCTCATTTTCAGGTTACAATTTTGTCTGGCCTGGGAAGAGATGACGCTTCAAAATGTACTTTTCGTTATGTCAGGCGAGTTGCTGTCGATGAGGTACTACGCCAATTCAATTGGGATGTTTCATGTGGCTGCTTAAAGTTTCCAAGAACAGTTGCCAATGCCATTGTTGGTAAGTAAGTCTCCTTTTCCTTAGTTTATGGGTTGTAACTTCTTGCTTTGCTTATTGAGTCTCAAGATATCTGGGGCAATTCCATAAATAACGCACGGACGCTCTGACACATACTCGTCATTTCTCGTCATGAAGCAATGCGACTTTATCCATGAATATTGCACCATACCATGCCAAATTAGTCTGAATATTAATCACTTTTCAAATATTTAATACTAGTCTCTCTAGCGCCGAAAGATGACGTCCGTGCGTTATTTATGGAATTGCCCTCTGCTGATTTTCTTCACTTAGTATCTGTTCATTTAGTATTGTGTTGTATAGCTTACTGCCGTTTTTTTGTGTTTTTTGCAATTTGAATCTCATGCAGGAATTTATATACTAAATAGACCTCAGACGATGGCAACTTCAGATGGTTGAAATGTTAAGTTTGGCCTTTTAATACAAAACACAATCGGGACCATATTTCTTTTTGGAAATTGTAGACAAGGAGGCATTTTAAGTGAATCTTTCAAACGTTGGCCATTGAACATATGCCTTCACAGATTCTTGTGATATGTATGCAATTACTGAGAACTTTCTACCTGTTATTGCAAGTGCCCGTAATTGATTTTTTATCATTTAAATTATGCTTATTGTTTCGCTACCAAGCATGTCTCGGTCGCTGACGACCATCCTCAGTAGCGTAACTACAAGCATCAGCTTAAAAAATAAGCATGTTATACGTATGTGTAGTAGTCCATAGGTTATAATATCAAAGTCACAAGTGAAAAGAGATACATTCTGTAATTGAAAAGTACAGTATAAAACTATGCAAAATAAAGGGTTTTAAAAAGCTTGAAATTTGATGAAAATATTCTGTTTTTGTGGTTGCTCATTTAAAGTTCTAAATCATCAACCACATAAAATCGCAATGTCTATATCTCCGTTTTTCAAGCTTTCATTTTGCGCAGTTTTATAGATCCCTCTTTTCAGTAAAACCTACGTTTATTTTTTATAGCTGTATGTAATATAATGGTCGTAAATAGGAAATATACCAGTAAATATGGTCGCCAGACCGAAACATGCTTCGTAACGATGTATGACAAGCATGAACACCACGGCTACTTGCATTGAAGAGCAATTTAATTAATTTATTACTTTGTGTTACTTTGTTTATACCGTATTTACTCTAATAGAACCCGGGGGGGGGGCTCTATTAATTCAGATCGCTCTGACCAGGGTTCTATTAGAGGCCCGAGTTCTATTTAATTACATTGAAAAATGATCACTAAAAAATTAAAAATATGACATCAACCATAGAATTCGTTCAACCTACATAAAAATGCGGGCCTATTGTATGACAGTTTTTGCTGCTACTGCTCAGTATACCGTAGTCGAAGTCTTTTTTACATTCACTATGCTCATGGCATATTGAGTGGCGGATGTGGAGAGGATTATGAACGATCCATAAGCTAACCCGGTAATTGTAATTTAGTCACAAAAAAAATCAAAGACCCACTCGCTGTGCAAAGGAAGAACGGCTACCAGTTGGAAAAATCTCTATATTGGACTCTATATAAAAGTCTCTATATCTACCGGTATATTGAAAAGCAACTCGAGTCATTCGTCTTCATCTATAATCATCAGCTCGTCCTCTTCTTCGTGCTCTTCATCGATGTCAAGGTCAACTTCCCCTTCGCACAAGCGCGAGAGGGCATCATGGCATGGATGCCCTGCCTTGAAGCATTCGATGAGGTCATATTCGCTACCATCCAATCTTCGCTTGTTTCCTTTACTTATCTCCCGTCAAATGAATTTTGTTACTGAAAAAATACTTTTTGGTTCACCTACAAGGTCAATAAGATGCTACTGAGTCTCACCCGGGTTCTATCAGAGACCCCGGATTCTCTTAGAGGCCCGGGTTCTATTAATTCAGATTGCTCTGACCCGGGTTTTATTGGAGACCCGGGTTCTATTAGAGTAAATACGGTATATGCATATACCGTATATTCCTTTCGTGTGCTAGTGTTGTTGACTTGATTGAACATGTCTTAGTCCTTCAAAATATTTATGATATGTACTTTTTTCTCAACAGATGCTGCTCGTCGAGGGTTCCCTACGACATCGGAGGCGAACATTTTCGGTTCAATAAAGCGTGCGATCAAGTCCACAAAGGATGGATATCGGGTAAAGGCAAAAACGTTTGGGAGCTAATGACGTCGTGAATTCTCACAATAACGAAAGTCATGACACTGAGAGTCTCTCTGACTAAGAAGACAAAGTGTGTATTTTCTAATAAATCTACGTTTTTAATCGGATTTCTGTTTTGTATGTATAATTAAGGAATCTAGAGAAGGGGTGCTATTTGCCGGATTAAATTAGCAACGTAGCTTTTTACCAGCTAACATTAGCATGCGACATAATTGGCATGCGATTAGCATGCTTTTATGGTATGAAATTTATCTGACGAAAAGCCGGATATCATAAGCATGCTAAAAGCAGGATCTTTTCCCACAGGGGACTTCTCGTGTGTAATACCATTCGAACGACGTGCTTGAAGGAAAATGGCAACGAGTCAGAGACTAATTTACGAAACTCTTCTAAAGCGTACCAGCTGTTGGAGAAACTCAAGAGTTTCATCGAGCGTGGAAATGCTGAAATTGTTAAACGCATTCAATCGCATGGTTTAGACGACATGATTGCATCTCCCATCAACGGGAAGTGCACTGTACGAAGTCGTATTGACACTTAATTCTCCCGCACTAAATAGTTGTTACCACTTGCCATGTACTGATAACATGTTACATGATTATCTCTTCATCGCTTTGATATTTTAGAATTATAGTTTGTATATAAAAAAATTGTCCTTTGTTTTTCAGAAAATATGGATTCAATTCAGCCAGTATCATCAAGGTCGGACACGAAATATCCGCTTGTTCGAATCAACTCATCAGGAGGTGAAACATAATTTACTGCTGTTAACTTCAGACCTTAAGTTAATTTTTCTTACGACTATAGTATTGAAGACTGAATAAGAGATCATGAACATTGACTTGCATCTCGGCAAATTGATTGGCTTGCCTTGGTAATTATCGATGTTTCTATTGGCTGCTGAAGTGAAAGTCGTTGTCATTGAATAAGCTCTAAGTGACAATGAACAATGTAAGACAATCCGATCAGATGTCGAATAGTGATGATGGGATGGCGCATAATGGTAACGATTGCGCTTTGAATCACCTCTAAATAAGAAGATAAATGAAATGAATGATTCACTGATAAGTGAGAATTGATAGTGAGATGCCGCGCGCGAAGATAAGTGTTCAGGACAAGATCAGACTTGTTAGATGCCATCTTAATTTAGAAGATTACCTTCTCCTCGCCGACCAATTGAATATAAATAGAAAAACGGCTCGGAGTATTGTGGCAAGGGCAATGGCTCAGGAAGATCCGGAGAACATAGTTGAAGGGCGAGCTGGTGGAGTAACTTCAAGAAAAGTGGACGAAGAAATGAAGGAAGCGGCTCGAGATATTCTATCAGGGAATCCGGCAATTTCGATCCGCAATTTGAATTTGCAATTGCGCATTCGCCTTCCTTTGAAGCCATCGATTTCCGATCAACATCTCAGAAGAGTGTGTAAAGACATGTTTTTTACTCTGAAAAAACTTGAAGTTTGTCCTGCTGACAGAAACAGGGAGGATGTGAAGAACCAAAGACTCAGTTACGCTACATGGTTTATGGAAACAGCACTAAACTACGGTCGACGCATCTACATCGACGAGACCGGGTACAATGTTCACACTCAACGAACCCGAGGATGTGCACTGATAGGGCATCGAGCAGTTCGTGTAGTCAACGGTCAACGAGGGCAAAATGTTACTTTGCTCATGGCGGTTTCGTCACAGAATGGTGTTGAACATTATCAATTTCATGTTGGAGGCACGTCAAAATCTGTTTTTACGTCTTTCTTCAACGAGTTGGTTTCTCGAGTTGGATGTGAAAACCAGGCGATCTTCATTCTTGATAATGCCACCTGTCACCGAAGTCTTCCTCCAGTGTCAGAAACTCACATTGTGAAATATTTGCCTCCGTATTCACCTTTTTTGACGCCTGTGGAAAATTCTTTTTCTGCATGGAAGTGGAAGGTAAAACATGATCTCGCCGAGCGTCAAGCCGAGTTTTCTGACGCAAACGTGGCCCGTGAAAGAGGCATGAATCTTTGTCAATGGCGACGTCATCTGTTGGTCAGTGTTGGAGAAAGTGCAATCCCAGTGATCACAGCTGAAAAGTGCACGAATTGGGAGCAGCATTGTTTATCCTTCTTTCCTCGCTGCTTCGCGAAGTCTGACATAATTTCGTAGTCCGTTGACATGACACTGATTGTTTAGATTTTTAGCCTAGCATCTGTTTAATTGTAGCACATATGAACTTAAAGGGGAATTCCACGCATTTTACAACATGGGCTGAAATGAAAGCTATTATCGAGTAGAACAATGAGTGGCGATCCGTTTTTGCGCTAGCGATGTTGTTAGCGCTAAAAATAGCTTTAACTGGTGACGTGTGACGTCACTTCGCTGAACGGATGAACGCCTGCCGTAGATGCGACCAATGCAATGTCGAATCAAACAGAGAGTCGCGTGTAGGAGCCCACAATAACCTCACGATCATTTATCATATTGACGCGGCGATGCCAAATTGCGCTGTATTCGGCTGCTCTACGGCTTCAGGAAAAGGAAAAAGACTGTTTACTTTTCCGAAAGACAAGCGACTCCGAAAGAAATGGACAGACGCGTGCCGACGTAAAAACTTCAATCCGACATCTAATGCAGTGATTTGCAGTGACCATTTTTCAGAAGATTCGTTCGAAAAGAGTCATTATCATCTTTTGAAACTAGAAGACAGGCCTAAATGCAAACGACCACTGAAATCAACAGCGATTCCCACTCTTCATCTACCCATTTCAAGCCATCCAACTCCCAAACCAAAACCAAGATCTACCCGTCTTTCTCGGGAATGTGATTCCTCTTCTTCAACTGGTCATCAACTTATCACTAATCCTTCAAACTCTGAAATTTTTGATTCTGATAGATCTGACAAGTCGAACGATGATTTTGACCCCTACTCATCGGATGAAAACGATGATTCATATGACGCTGACTTAGGTGTGACGGCTTGTACTTTGGCTAATGAAAGCTGTTATCTTGTCTACGATTCAAATTTGATGAATTTGTTTAAATGGTGTAACCAATGTGGTTCTCCATTAGAAAGCGGCGTAACCGAACGCCAAATAATCGGTTCCGTGGTGAAAGTTAAGACAAGTTGCATCCAAGGTCACGAGAATCTCTGGGAATCCCAAAGTAAATTACCCAATACCAATATACATTTAGGAAATATTGCCCTCCCAACTGCAACAATTCTGTCCGGTAATACATATCAAACATTGTGTGAAATTGCTGAGACAATGAACTTGTCTGTTCCATCGAAGTCGTTATTCTATGAATCGCAAAGTAATTGGATTTCACCTACTGTGACGAAATGTTATCGAACTCAACTTGATGATGTGACGGCAGCAGTAAATTCGCATGATCAGCAGTTTTAGTCGGTGATGGGAGGTAAGTTTTAGTTGGCGATGCTGTCTTTTTATCATCATAATCTGATCATAGGCATACCGTTAATTTAATAACCTGGATATTGCTAAAAATTCAATATTTATGCGGTTCAAATGCAATCCGTCGATTTTAAAGATTCAAAAACATAATGAAACCCTGATTTTGATCTTATTGTAAACGCGCCCCGAATGTAAAACGTAACTTGGCTTAAAAATATTCTTGTATTCAATCTTAAAAAAAGAATTACAGACGGAAACGGTAGCCGAAAATGAGATGAAAAATATATACACTAAATACAAAATTAGCATAGGCCTAAATCAGGTAAACTTACTAATCTGTTAGTGGGCTGTCCACGAATTTCTAACTTACGAGTATGACATTCAATTTGTCTGGATTTGATGTACATCTATTTCAAAACTACATCAAGCTATAACAACGAAGTATGGATTTGAAGTTATTTTACTAATAAGTCTTCATATAAAGCAAATACAAAACGATTATCCTAGTAATCCGATCTATGTTAATAGTATCTTTTAACAAGAATCAAAGTTATTAGCTAGCAGATATCTCATGATTATCAAATACTAACACTTATCAATATCATTTTGATAATTTTTCATTGTCCGATAATGTTAGAGATTCGAGACTAGGCATCTGTTGTTGAGATATGTGTTATCATATGCGCATTTTTACCTACGAAGCGTTTATTGAAAAAATGAATCTTTATTTTTGATAGTCTTTCTGAGAATAGGCATTGTCTGTTGAGATATTCGTTATCATACGTGTCAATTTTACCTACAGGTTTATGAAAAAATGAATTATATTTTTGAACGAAACATGCCTTACACTCAAATTAATTAGGCATATTCATGAGTACGGGACGGTACTTAATAATAATGTAGGCTAAATACATCACAGTATCCAGTTAATTTTCATTGGAGATATAATTATTCTGTGACTAATAATATAAAACGAGAAGATACAGTAATAGACATATGTAATTTACGTATTTCCAAAACGATTATGCATATAATCACACTATCAGTACATATCACAAAAGCCAACGTAAGGAACATCAGCAGGATTCGGGAAATGTTCACGGATGATTAGTACGCAACAAGAAGGAATCACAATTCGTACACATGGACGTGAAGAATGGCTGAAAATCCAATCAATGAAATTTGCATAATGCATTATGTCTGTAATCTATATTTTGTGGGTTTCGAACACCTGGAGGTAATGATCGGCTGATTCGGTCTCGCGCCATACACATTTGTAAAACTTCCTGATTGAGACAACAAGCTTCGAAACCTTCAACCAACGTTACACAAGCTGCTTCTCCGCGACGCTCAGATGCTTCTTTCAATGACCAACAGCAGTTATTTTCTTTGAGATTTGGCATTATCATACATCGACCACACCAACACCAGCTTTCAAGAGGCATCGGAGACATTATGGAAGGAGTATCTTCTTTCCTCGATGAATTTTGACGAACTTGCATTAAATCCATCGGTGCACGAGGTTCATGCAGGTACGGAGCAAACCGAAAATGTAAAGGATACAAGCCATAAATAAAAAAACAGTGATTCAAATGACAGATACATTATGGTTGTGATCTGGAGGTTTCATAAATAAGGAGAAGTACTATACTCTAATTTCCTTCTTATTCATCAGAAAAATAAAATAATAGATTAATCATATTAACACATCCTTTCACTGGAGCGGTAACGATCACGATAGATAATAATGTTTTTAATTTATTCGGATATTTTTGCAGATATAAAGCTAATAGATAACACTATGTGCTACTTCTCATTAATGAAAAATAAGTTGTGACTTTAAAATATTTAGCGTTTCAAATAATGTATTATCCAGGGCTGCGGAAGCGAATGGTTTTTATCCGTCCAAGAAAATGTCTCCTAAAATCGCAAAAGCTACCGAACCGATAACCGACAGCAGAAACCCATAATTATGAGGTACGGTGCATGTACGTACACGTAGTAGACTTGATTCATTTATCTCATGAGCATATTTAGTTATTTAGTATAAGTAGATATTAGATAAACCCCAATTTATTTCAGGTGCGATTCCCCCGGATTTAGCGCCAAGTATTGTACTTATTCAGCCATGTGTGCAAAAACTGGTTTGATAGTTGATTTTGAAAATATTGATGTTTCTGAAACTTCGAGCAGCGTTCGAATGGAAAAATTAGCTTGTGAGCGACTATTGCGTCGCTTGTCTGTTTGTTTGGATGATATTTACGCTATTTCAACAGATCGCCACACAGGTATTCGCAAGTTGATAGAAAAAGATTTTTCATCCATTCGTCATGAGTTTGACCCTTGGCATATAGCCAAAAGTCTTAAAAAGCGACTTCACATGGCAGCGTCATCATCCGATTGCGAAGATATTGCTTTGTGGACGAAATCGATTTGTAACCACCTGTGGTGGTCCGCCGCCTCTTGTGATAGACATCGTGATGTTTTGATCGAAAAATTTCAGTCGATCAGTAAACATATAGCCAATGTTCATGAATGGTCGACAGGACAATATTTCTTGAAGTGTGCTCAAGAGCCGTTGGAGGAGGATCGACTTTGGTTAGACCCTAACTCTAAAGCTTTCCAAAAGATTTTCGAAATAGTGATGGACCGAAAATTAGTTAAAGACATTCGACAAATGAGTATGTTCATTCATACGTCAGCTCTGGAGTGCTTCCATTCTGTACTTCTGAAATATGCTCCTAAAAGACTTCATTTTCGCCAAGATTATTATAGATGTCGTGTCATGTTGGCTCACGGTGGTCCTAAATAGCCGACTAACAAAAAAATTACAACAGACATAAATGATACACCATTCGAAAGTTTGTCGATAGTGAAAACTCATGAGGGCAAAATAAAAAAAATCTGTCGATATCTTTATGAGTAGTATCACAAAACGTATTTTTTGTATTTCTATAGCAATAAATCATCGTTTTAGCTGATTCTACAACTGAAATTCTGATCGAAATAGGGATCAATGAAGCAATATAGGCCGTTTTATTTTTATTATAGAAGAACAGAGCTATCAAAACCTTTCAACCATTCTTATGTAGTACTATATTTTATAAGTAGTGAGTTTAGGACATATAATTATTTTTACCAAAAAGAATAATTTTTACCATATCTATAGTTTCGTTGCAGTCTACAATCATTATTAACTAGGCAAAACTATCTATACGATATAATAACTATACAATATACCAACTACACAAATCACACTATACAAAACTATCTATACGATATAATAACTATACAATATACTAACTACACAAATCACACTATACAAAACTATCTATACGATATAATAACTATACAATATACTAACTACACAAAATTGGTTTTTTATCACTATCTCAGAAAATGACATCATTCATGGGTTGATTTTTTATAGGCCATATTCCCTTTTCCCTTATTTTTCCGTTTCATTCATCTTTCATTTTGCAAAACAATCGAATTGATTAAAAACTATGCGTTATGTTATAACAAGAAATTTACCGAAACGAAAGCTTTAGCCTAACATACATGCAATATTGTAAACTTATAAATGAGATGAGTTGTATTCTTGTACAGTTCGGAGTAGACGATCATTGAATCTTTCATGCGATTGTGGTACTTTATATCTTTGCCAGTGCTTATCGAAATCAGAATGAACTGATTCAAATTCCTGTTCCGACCAAAGTCCCAAGTCCTGATTGCTTCAAATCACAAAACTCACTGACATGAAAAAAATCGAGTGAATTTTAGGAGTCGGTCGCAGACGAAGAACTTCAAAATTTTCACGGAAGGTAGAGATCCTGTCTTTGTAGTCATCACGAAGACACTGGCCGAAACAGCCGACGACAACGTCATTAAATGACCGGAAAGCTGCCACGAAGGCCTCCTTTTCGATATTTAGACTTGATGGCCACTCAATCACCTCAGGCCATTTCTTCTCCAAGTTCGAATAGAGAAAGTTAACTGTTCCAAGCATGAGGTGCAGTTCTGGAGGTGGCAATATATCCAAAACGTGTGTGTTATCTGAATACTTGAACATCGGCGCGTGCACACAATTTCCATAATCTTTCGCCTTGGCAGATCCTCTCTCCAATTCGACGAATTGCCAGTACTGGGCACGAATAGACCCCAAAGTACGAAGATTGCCTTGACAAAATAAATTATCCTTTCGTGAATCACACCAAGTACAGGATGAAGGCATGAGTGGGAATAAGTCCAACAACAATATTTTCCAACTTGAGATCCATACAGAATGTGTAAGGAGGTTAAAATCTCGGGAGTCGTGATTTTCAGTTAATTCAACAATATGAGGACATTTCGGTAAGATTCCTGTGCCTCAGGAACAATTGCTTGTATGAACAACTTGTTTTACGCTTGTGTCCTTGAGACTTTTGGTGCAACACCTTCGGAGAGTTTACTTTGGTCGGCGTCATGGAATCACGGTGATCATTATTATGGAAAAACAGACTGATCGAACCTTTCAACCACTCTTAGAAGTACCATATTTTATAAGTAGTGGAGTTTAAGATATTGAAATAAATTTACCAAAAAGAATATAATTATATCATAATGTCACCTAAAATTCAACTTAAATTGCTTTCGTTGTAAATTAGTAGCATTTAAGCAAGTAAGCCAAGAGATAATTATGATCAGAAATCATAAATAATTACCTTTTCCCTATTTTAATTATCGACTTCTTCAATTTGCGATAAGCTTTCTCGCGCTTTTACATACGTCAAATGCATTTCTGTACATAGCATACGATGTGTATGTATATTGGCAACTGTTGCTTGAATCAACAAAGTAATGTGCGGAAATCGATACATGTCTATAGTATTTTCGACTTCTGAATGGGCATTCCAGTATAGACTTCTCGTTTTGACAAGTACGTGTTGAACACAAATATAACTGCAGTATGTATGTAGCTTCACTGATCGATAAAATTCAAATTTCTAATTTGATTTTATTCTTATACATATAGCTGGTTCTCTTCAATTATCATCACAACGTTGTGTTCAACAACATGCCCACGCATGCTAGATCACACAATGACTGCAGAGCATGTGTATGTTTATTATGTTTTTCAAAGACAAATTTTGTCTTTAAATTTTTCCTAAGGTTATGAGAAATATGTCCTTTGCCATACGAGAAATTATTCAACGCTCCATTATCAATATTGACTTCGACGACGAACGCTATCCAACGGCACTGTGCAGTAATTGTTACACTATCGTTTGCGAGTACAGAAGAGGCGACTTCACTCACAAGATCAAATTGTTCGATTTTTCAAAGCTGAAACGAATAATGACAAGAACTACTGACAAATGCACTTGCTTACTGTGTGATATTGCGAGAGCATCGACGAGTAAGAACTTTGGATTGTCCAACTCTACTGTTGAAAAGAAGAAGCCTCGACCATTGCCTACTAACTCTTGTGACTCTAGTCCATCATCGATTACTTTATGAACCATCTGCATCTCAGAATTTGCCAGGGGTAAGCCCCACCTTTGTACCCAGAGCCAGCGGCAAAAGAATCTGCTATCTTTTGCGTCTAGTACAGGTCCCAACAACGGCGATTCATCTTCCGGAGAAAAGTTAGCTTCAAACAATTATTCGAGGCAAGATTCAAAAGTGTGAAGTGAATGATGATTCCTCTACCTTGTCGGCTGAAAGAGGAAGACCATTATCCATTTCCGTCTCCGATATCAGAAGACTTCCACAGAAAAAGATGACAGCAGAGGACTTCCACAAAATTCAGAGTGACTTGCATTTGTCAACAAATCAAACAAGACTCTTGGAAAGCATATTCGATCTGCATTGGACGCGAAAAGTGACAGAACCATTCATTAGAGAAACTCTCCAGCTGAAGGCTCATGAACTTGACAGTTACTTTCTTTATGAGATTCGTGATTTTGACGTCGTTTCCTCAACCAAATGGCCAACAGCATCCGTTGTTCCGGTTATTTATTGTTGTGATGTGAGCACACTGACAGATCGCATTGCATCGCATCGAAAATTTTCCGAGAATAATTTTGAATCGATCATTGGGAATCGATTCCGGTGGTGGATTTCTTAAGATTTGTTTTGACTGTCCGTTTGTCATCATCGTCCTCCGATCACCGTGATTCCATGACGCTGACCAGAAGTAAACTCTCCGAAGGTGTTGCACCAAAAGTCTCAAGGACACAAGCGTAAACAAGTTGTTCAATTCATAATAGCAATTGTTCCTGAGGCACAGGAATCTTACCGAAATGTCCTCATATTGTGGAATTTACTGAAATTCACGACGCCCGAGATTTTACCTCCTTACACATTCTGTATGGATCTCAAGTTTGGAAAATATTGTTGTTGGACTTATGTCCCATCATGCCTTCATCCCTGTACGTGGTGTGATTCACGAAAGGATAATTTATTTTGTCAAGGCAATCTTCGTACTTTGGGGTCTATTCGTGCCAGTACTGGCAATTCGTCGAATTGGAGAGAGGATCTGCCAAGGCGAAAGATTATGGAAATTGTGTGCACGCGCCGATGTTCAAGTATTCAGATAACACACACGTTTTGGATATATTGCCACCTCCAGAACTGCACCTCATGCTTGGAACAGTTAACTTTCTCTATTCGAACTTGGAGAAGAAATGGCCTGAGGTGATTGAGTGGCCATCAAGTCTAAATATCGAAAAGGAGGCCTTCGTGGCAGCTTTCCGGTCATTTAATGACGTTGTCGTCGGCTGTTTCGGCCAGTGTCTTCGTGATGACTACAAAGACAGGATCTCTACCTTCCGTGAAAATTTTGAAGTTCTTCGTCTGCGACCGACTCCTAAAATTCACTCGATTTTTTTTCATGTCAGTGTGTTTTGTGATTTGAAGCAATCAGGACTTGGGACTTGGTCGGGAAACAGGCCTTTGAATCAGTTCATTCTGATTTCGATAAGCACTGGCAAGATATAAAGTACCATAATCGCATGAAAGATTCAATGATCGTCTACTCCGAACTGTACAAGAATACAACTCATCTCATTTATAAGTTTACAATATTGCATGTATGTTATGCTAAAGCTTTCGTTTCGGTAAATTTCTTGTTATAACATAACGCATAGTTTTTAATCAATTCGATTGTTTTGCAAAATGAAAGATGAATGAAACGGAAAAATAAGGGAAAAGGGAATATGGCCTATAAAAAATCAACCATGAATATGTCATTTTCTGAGATAGTGATAAAAAACCAATTTTGTGTAGTTAGTATATTGTATAGTTATTTATAATCGTATAGATAGTTTTTGTGATAGTGTGATTTGTGTAGTTGGTATATTGTATAGTTATTATATCGTATAGATAGTTTTGCCTAGTTAATAATGATTGTAGACTGCAACGAAACTATAGATATGGTAAAAATTATTCTTTTTGGTAAAAATAATTATATGTCCTAAACTCACTACTTATAAAATATAGTACTACATAGAATGGTTGAAAGGTTTTGATAGCTCTTTTCTTCTATAATAAAAATAAAACGGCCTATATTGCTTCATTGATCCCCCACTATTTCGATCAGAATTTCAGTTGTAGAATCAGCTAAAACGATGATTTATTGCTATAGAAATACAAAAATACGTTTTGTGATACTATCATAAAGATATCGACAGATTTTTTTTATTTTGCCCTCATGAGTTTTCACTATCGATAAACTTTCGAATGAATGGTGTATCATTTATGTCTGTTGTAATTTTTTGTTAATCGGCTATTTTAGGACCACCGTGGGCTATTATGGATCATAATTTCAATATCGGTAGCCAAAGTCACGAAATTCAAGAGAATGAATGCCGGAAGTCAACAGAAACGATGGATTAGAAGGCGTATTTCTGAAACCAAAAGACATTCAAGTGGCGACAGGCAATATTTTTAGAAGTCCTACGCTTGCGTATATTACATTCGGGATCGGGTATTGTCTGAGCTTGGATGCAAGTGAACAGTAAGTCTATTGCAAAATGAGTCTGCTGCTGTAATAATAGATGTTCATTGATTCACTTGATAAGTGTTTTCATACTTCATTGTCATTTTCACTGCTTATCAAAATATACTAATTCGAATACGAGTATATTAGGTTAATTTCATGTTATTACGTTATGTGTTATATCTATTGCCAACATTAACAGTTAAGCCTGGTTCACATTCACATTGAACATCGTAGACTTTCGACAATGATTTTGTCAATAGTGTCAATAAGATTTTTCGACGCAAGCGTCGAACTTCGGGTAATGTGAATCCGAATTTAGAATCATATAAGAATCATAATAGGTTTTGAAGGACTAAAGGGTGATTCTCACAAATTATACAAAATCGATGGCCCGAATTTATAAAAGGAGATCTAAGCGATAGATAATGGTACCTATTAATGCATCCGGAGCTTCATGAGACATCCATGAATGTATCCCTGCCACATCAAGGGTCAATTTTGTATTAAAATTGAATAGCACCCAAATGTAAATCAATAATCCCTAAAATCATTGAAATAATCCTGTCCCAAAATTGATAGTCTCATATTTCAATGATTCTTTCTACCATAATATGGTTTCCAGCTGAAAGAATCTTGGTTTGTTATCACAATTACATCTTATTTCAGACATCTATCTTGAGTTTAGGTGGAAAACAATATTCCATCCCAATTTTAGGACCCAGCATATACCTGTCCCAGGAATTTTGTGTAACTCGTTCGATGCATAGTTAGTGATACTTTTGTGAATTTTTCTCTTTGCATTCTATGTTTCAGAACATATAATGAGCACGCCACAAAATATTATCATAGGCTATGTGTGCATCAGAAATACAGGAGATATTCTTGTGGCATTAATGATTTGTATGATATCGGATCATATACATAACCATCTTTTTTTAAGTGAGCAGAGAAAACGTAACTCGGTCGATGCACAATCTGTCGCAGAGTTGGAGGTAAGAATAGTTCAATCAGCTTGTGCTTAAGAAAGCACCCTAGGTATGTATAACAATCACATATTAATTTTCTCCGAAACCTCTTCAGCTTTGGAAGAAGACTCTAAAGATACCACAAAATGTAACTCGTTCGATGCGTGACTCGTTCGATGCAAGTGCATCGAACGAGTTACAAGATGCATCGACCGAGTTACGCGCGAAATTCAGATTTACTATTTTGTCTTTTATTCAACATGATATGACTCACATCATGTCCCGACTGTGTGATGAACAATGACTCAATCATATTGCTTACCATTGCCAGGTGTCGGGTCGCATAGATATCCACAGAATGTCCATTTGATTGCGAGTCAACGCTCTCTTACGTTCGTGTCAGTATTTTGAATAGTCAAAGGAATACCTATGCCTGTTTCTGCGTGGCAACAATTGTCAGCGAGATAAGATATCGGAACGTTTCGACATTGAAATATATTCTTCATTCGTCGTCTGTGTCAACGTCAACGAACAGTTAAACTCATTTTGATCGGAAACTGAGGAAGCAACGGTAAGTGTTAACATCTGGTTTTCTGTTTTGTTAAGAATCGAAGAGAATCATGTCTACACGCTATAATGCTGAAACAGAAAAGCCAACCATTGTATAATTATAGATTTCCTTAGTAAAAGAGATGTATCATACTCTTACATGTAGGCAAATCGATATGTGCCTTAGAGTCACTGGTAGATTGCCGATAGACAGACCCATACATAAAGATGCTCCGAGAACAAATGACAGTTCAATTTCTTTCCGCTCTAACGTTTTGCTCTCGAACACTTGTTTCAGTCGGACCAAATTTTTGGTGTCAATCTTATCAATGTAGTTCCGCCGCGCGCTTAACCCGATTCTTGGGGGTGGGTAGGAGCTTCTCCACACCTCTCTCCCCCCAAGGTTAGCTGACATGTCCCCGCCCCCCCCCCTAGATTTAAAAAATATTTAAATCTTCAGCCCCCCCTCACACTTACCTGATGCTTTTTATCAATGAAAATGTTGAAACAATGAAAGCGTCATTCTAATTCTGAAATCTCGTTAATATTCAGGAATGATGCTTTCATTTAGATAGTTTCTCTACCACTAGATTCTATAGGCTACAACCATCCAGTCCAGGCTGGATTAAACGCGCGTTTTTAAAGAAACATATTAGGGCTCGAAGCAACAAATAAATTAAGAATATTCATAATCAAACTTCCCATATATATTTCGGCTTATGTTGGTCTGATACTCAAAGAGATTTGGAAGAAGAAATTAGATGGAAAAAAACTCGGTGCTAACTCACTATTTAACTATTTTAGTTGGTACTTCTATCTCACGATTTCAGATGGCGTCTCGCAAAGCTAATAAATAATGCAGGCCTATTTCAAGATACTGGTACTGTACGTCAAATAAATGGACTGATAAATCTTTGTCTATATGTCATCAGCATGCCTCTGGTGTTGACCATGTGTTAAGTGAGCAGAACAAATTGGTAACCACTTAAGCTAACACCATTTAGTAGCTTTTTACCATTTAGGTGTTGTAGCTCTTTCAGGCGCTTATAAGCTTATATGAAGCAAATGATAATTTTTAACCGAGACCAGTATTAAGATTTTGAATAAACATAATTAAAAGTTCTTAACATTTCGCACTTAGGATTGTTCACGAGGTGAAATGGAATTGGTACGAAGATATTGTGTATTTATTTTGTATATGCTTTTAATGTAATGCTTTGGGCATCTTTTAGGACACATCTCTTCGATAAAACAGTAGGCCTATATTGTGAATATGTAGGCATATTACTACAATAACTCCTACCTTTTACAGAATGACACGAAAGCTTACTCCAGAGCAGTGGCAAAGACAACGAGAAAGGGACCGAGAATATCGGTGGAGGAAACCGGCTTCCGGAGATCTGGCCTACTTGGAGAAGAAACGAGCAATCGATAGGAGATCCATTGCAACACACAAAGACCGTCAAGATTCTTGAGCAAAGCGAAAATTTCTACGCGATAGAAACCTGTACATGCGCGAATATAGGAAAACCGAAAGATAGAAGCCGAGACGTCATTTTTCGAGCACAGCACTGTCAGTAAATCGACAGCTGTATCTCTTAGAGAGGGGAGCAAACCTTAAAATAGCAAATAATGCTACAGACTTCGTTCATGCAAAAACAGGATTGCAACATTACTATCGGCCTTGTTTCTGGTGATGATAAGAAACGACATGAGATGTGTTGTTGCGGAACGACCGGCTTGTTCCACCCGCTCCGCAAATAATGAGAGTTTCCTTTTGCTGTACTTTGTACGTTGCTTTGTATGTCAATTGATTGTAATTGATCTATTTGTAATTAGTAGATCTATTGTAATTGACTGCTAATTGAACTTTGTATGCTAATTGTATGCTACTATTTTGAAATTCTTATAGTTGTAATGAAAATTGAATTAATCATAACTGCTTTGGCTTGCTACATCGATTTCTTTCAGGATATTGTAAATGTGCACATAACAATGAATTGTTTTTTTGGTCAGCAGCTGAAAACCACTGACAAGTAAGCTTATACACCAAAATCATGCGCTCGATGTATAAATTTTCCCATAATGCATTTTACCCGTATTTTTCCTCTTCAGGCTCATAATGTGGAATGTATTGTTGCGGTTATGCAAATGCAGAAGTGTCTGTGTCTGCTACAATGCACGCACGTGGAAACCAAGCATCCAAAGGGAGCCAGCAAGCATGGGGCCAAGTCCTGAAGTGGAGAATGATGATCGAAAAGCTGAAACTCGCCTTTGCAAAGCTGCAGCTCTCAAATATTTCAAGACATTTAGATAGCCATTCCCCTAGTTTTAGATTGCATGCATACTTTTCATGGAATAAAACTTAGATTTCCGAAGACTAGAATTTAAGCAAATGTCTAAGGAGGGGGCCAAGTTGATGAGAGATCCATGCAGCAAGCTACACTAGGTATGCGCAAAAATGGCACGAAACAATCTTATTAGAGGCAAAGCAGGGTCTGACATCAAAAAACTTTTCGCCAAATGTTTGTTCCACGATGCGCAAATGTTTCATGCAAACTGTAACTCATTCGATGCAGGCTGTAACGCGTTCGATGCAACATGTAACTCGTTCGATGCAACAAAATTTTGAATTTCACATATATACTGAAATACAAAATTGGTGTGATCCCCGTTATACTCTCTGCTATTTGGTCAACATCTAGAGCCTAAAAAGTTAGGTTACAAGAAATATTGGAATGGTGACCTTCCAAGACAAATTTCGATGCAAATTTTGTATGATTTGTGAGTGAGAATCACCCTAAATCACAATTCTGAGCACCTTATGGAATTGAAAATATCTACAGTAAAGTAGGTAATAATAAATTAATCAATTCAGTCTACTCACCTATGATTCTGATGATTTTCGTCCGATTCCATCAACGTACAAAGAATAGCGCATCAGCTAACTGTTGTTTGACGCAGAGCAGCAAGTAAATCGACTCGACGTCAGGCGTTCATCTGTTCAGCGAAGTGACGTCACACGTCACCACTTAAAACTATTTTTAGCGCTAACAACATCGCTAGCGCAAAAACGAATCGCCACTCATTGTTCTACTCGATAATAGCTTTCATTTCAGCCCATGTTGTAAAATGCGTGGATTCCCTTTAATGACATGTCTAATAACGACTTTTTCGAGTAAACCATTCAATGTCTAAGCAAGGATTCGTCGCTTTAATTGTTCTCATTGACGAGCTGCGTGGGCAATCAGCCAATCAGGTCACAGCTAGTGATTGACGCCTTCTCAGCAGATCGGATGCAAGTGAATGTTCAAAAGACGCAAGTGGATCTTCAATACTATATTATCTCTTTGACATATATTTCATCCAAGTTTATGGAGCCATATCAGCCTTAGCTTCGGATAAAGACGGTTAAATGATGTCGTCATTCCATACTAGGTAAATGATGAACATGGGTCCAGCAGACCCAAGGACCAATAATTGTGATTTGTAGCGAAACGATAACTTTGTAGTTCATTTAAGTGCAGATATAATGTGCTACATTTCCCCCTGGTACTTTTCCTCTGCTATAGGTTACAGGCTACCGTACTATGCAATTCCTATATCAGTTCAAAATGTGAATACTTAGGCTGATGATGTTGGTCCCTTATTGTCCCATCTTCTACAGTAGTGTCTCATACTAAAAAATGAAAAACATATTCCGTCCAAAAACACACATGTAAGTTTATGTGGACAACAATTTAGGCTATACAGATCACGAACCTCATAATCAAGAGTCAACTGCATTCGGTACAATAGTACTGAATCCTTGCATGTTCGTTGCAAATGGCTTTTGCGCATTCACAGCACTGAAAACGAGTCTTTCTGTCTTTCCGTCCCGAATCTTGGCATGTTTTGCAGCGTCGACGTTGATTGTTGAGTCCCGTCAGCGGCGGTACACTCGACTCAACACCCACCATCTGCATCGCCAGCCTTATCGACTTCGTCAGACGCGGCTGAGCAGATCTTTGATGCACCAGTGGAAGAGAAATTTCGTACCCCAGATCCATTTTGAATTGGTAGTGATTTGACGCTGACATGGATTTCATTGCTGCGATAACACACACGTCTGATGTCGTCAATGTCATGAAAACACCATAAGGCCATCTGCGCATTTCCGTTGGCTACGATATGTTCTACCAATTTGTCAAGGTTATCAACCCCTGATTTGGTTGCATTATAGCACGACACAATTTCGGGTTTCTCACCTTCCGCATGAACTTCATGTGAATGCTTTGTTGATAGCAGCAAAACCGGGGCGTTTGACTTATCCCAAAATGAGCACAGTACTTTATTCCCGCAAATAAAGTGCTTGGAGTCACCTTTTCTTCTCCCTCGTAGAGATCGAGCATCAGATGGAATACCTCGCCTATTGCTCCGAATGGTTCCGACGACGCTGGTCTTCTCCGCCTCCAGACGGTCACATAAACTGATGGATTTGAAAAAATTATCCATGGTTATATTTCGACCCACCCCAAGATATGGCTTGGCCAGATTTCATGACCACTGCTTCGCTAACAGGGCCATTCCGCTCAACTTCCGGCAGTGTCTGTTTCCCGATATATACCAGACAGCGAAGTGGGATGCTGTTTTCAGCATCAGTGATCCAAAAGATTTTGATTCCGAATTTTCCCGGTTTCGAAGGAATATATTGTTTGAACCGTACGCGCCCATGAAATTCAACAAGCTGTTCGTCAATACATAAACAAAGAACCTGGTGCGGGTCATACAGTCTTGCCAAATTATTGTTGACTAGGTCTACCACTTCGCGGATGGGTGAAAGAGGATCACTGGTGTCGCGCCGGGTCTTGTTGTCAAATCGGAGAGCGGCCTTTATTTGTTGAAAAACGTTGAAAGCTCATAGTAGCCCGGGAAATAGGATTTCCGTTCTTAGTGTCCCATAATTCTCGAGTGTCACGATGTCGGCTTTCAAAGCACCAGCTATTAGATGTAAACCAACGAAGGCATCGAGTTCAACTCTAGACACAGACTTCCATTGCAAGTGCTTGGAGGCTGCAATTCGACGTCCCTCGCGTTGGTGTGGAGGATGGCTACATCAAGGGAGTTACTAGATCAAAAAAAGCTTTGAATGCCTCTAATGTAGACTGTGGATGAAATCAAACTGCTAAACCAACATGAGGTGGCCGAAACGTATTGTTGCACTGCTAATCTACCTGGTGGATGTCGTTGACTAGTTTGTAGTTTCCAGACCTGGGCATTCGCCGTTGATGACGTTGCAGTCACATGGGCACTGTCATCTTCACTCTGTTCCTCACCATCATCATCATCAGAATCTTCATTGGCTCATTTTTTCTCATCACGTCAACTATAACTGATAAATCCAATTCTTCATCGTCTGATAGTGACTCTACCATCGAGATTTCCACACTTCCTTCTTCATCAGTAGCGTTCACGGCGACGTCATCCTCAGCAATCTCGTCTGGAAACTGGTCCTCCTCGTCTTCTGCATATGCGAGATTCAAGTTAGCATGTTGTCGAGCAGCACGTGGAGGAAGTCGTCGTCTCTCGCTGTTTGGGAAAAAAAAAAAAAAAAAAGCCATGTCAAATAAGCACACACGCACTGGAGAGCGTAACTGTTCCTCTATATTGCAACTCGAAGCTGACACTTGTTTACAAGTCATCACACGCTTCGATCGCACGCCTGGAACGCAGGAGAGCTTGTCTGACACAGGCGCGCGCACTGGTCGATCAGACAGAGAATTGCCGTTACACATATGGGTCACACAATACGCTGACTAACCGTCTTGAACTTGAATAAGCACTTGTAAGTGTTGCTACAGAATATTTTCTAATGGGTCTCTGTAGACCCATGTTCATCGTTGACCTAGTATGTATCTGAATGAAGTAAAACGAAACTACTATTTGAAATATTTTTTAGGCCAGTAATAAGCACTCATAGAATGTGTAAAAGTCACAGAATATCGGCTACCAACTCATTTGAGTTTAGATGTGTGAGCCTTATAAAGACCGCGTGGGTCTGACCAGACCCCAATTCATCATTTAACCGTTAACTGACAACTAACGCTAAGCGGAATATCTCGAGGTGAATATTAAAGGAAGTTAAGTTGAACATGATGTTACCTCATCAAGTTGACAGCTTCTAAAGTTGATCATCTATTTTATCACGGATATCTCATGCATTTTACATCATTACTTTAATATGCTAAGGGTCTGGACTAGATCTTTACATTAATAGTTTAATAGATATTTCATTACCTTTAAATCTCAAATCTTGTCTTCCAGGAGTGACCAAACCAATTAAAGTGAAGGGGATCGACTGCAAGCGTACAATCGTCGCTTGCAGCATCTGCCAAAAGGAAATGTCATTTGTAAGTGCACACTTGAAAAGACATCTCCGGTCACACAAATTGACCACGGACGAAATTCAGAATATTTATGTGACCTCGTACACAAGGCAGGACCGGTCCGTAAAGAAGAGGTGTGATGTATCCAATAAAATGGTAAGTCTAACTTCTACGCAAACATATAGGCTATATCATACATTCAGGCATTTATCGATTATTTGTCTCGCGCGCGCTGTCAAGACGATTGAACATATGAAGTTTTGAATAGAAACATCGCTTCCTCGTTTTTGAATGTTCGTGAAGGACGACCAGTACAAGAATGCTTATTATATCAATGTAATTACTAACTCCAACATCATCAGTTTTTCTTTGTAACTATTAAATTTCATCATACTTGTCCTTAAGTCTGATTATTTTGAAGGGTTGTATTAGTTTCCCAACTGTTTTAAATTACCTTTTACATCATTGGTTTAATAGATATTTTCGCTAAGTAAACTGAAAATAACTCGATCATTTTGAATTACTTAAGTTGACATCGTAATTTATGTATTTAAGGTGATATTATGAATGAAAGAAAAAATCGCACGACATAAGAATCTGCCCATCCGAATGTGCAGGTGATCCATATCCCACTGGAGAATGACGACGACGTGAATATCTCCGAAATACGATTGCATTACGTAAAGAGGTAGTTCGAAAGTACATGTACCGTCATTATTGATTACAGGATAGTCATTTAAAGTTTCCCCCCCCCCCCTACTCCCCCCCCCAGTACTTTACGATACATGTTAGTATGTGTGTGTTGCTTAATTTGGATTTTAGCTCTTTGAAGCAGAAATGGAAATGGAAGTGAATGAAGCAAAAGAGATATTTGAGCGTTATGGTGATGTTTTGCCGATATCAGAAAAGAAAGAGAGGAAAAAGGGCAGATATTTTTCAACGGTAGAAAACCAGCTTCGCAATAAATTAGGAAAAGCGGGTGTCACTGTACGATATTAAATTTCAAAAGAAAGAGATGACGCAGCCGCGCCCGTAAGCACAATCGAGTGCATGATAAAGCGGCATCATTTACGCGTAAGTTTTTGAAATTTGAGCTTTTTCTCCTTTATATGAGTATTATCATTTGAGTGTAACCCGGTCAGTACTCAACTGGTGACTGCTCTGCGGATGTTTTTGATTTTCTGATGGAATTGCGGGAAAAATTAGGTCCATGCGGATTTATTTTCGATGGATAATTTGATCGATCTATTTTGAAACTATTTCAATTTTTAATGTAACAACTTTCTATTGTAGAAATGTTTAATTGTACTATGTTTGAATTCATAAATTTTCCATCTAATTTTAGATAATTCTTATGCATGTGTATTTCTAAATTTTGTGACTTTCAATTTTTTTAATCTGCCCATTAGGCTTGTAGTCCGGTGTAATGGCCAATTAGGATCAGTTAGTGGCGGGGCACTGGTACTCATGCAATACAGTTAAATTTACCTTATGTGTATGCATGCTGTCTTTATATTTTAATTAATAATATCTACGATGGAGATTTTGAAGAATCAAAACCACAAGAGTTACTAAATTTCTCTCATCTTTGAATTAAATAGTTGCTGGAGTTTGCTGTGGGTTGATTGAGTGGTGAGTATCAGTTGTATAGCAAGGGCGAGTGGAAGTGAGGTGTCATGGGCATGTTTTCTTTCGAAATATTTCTACCTTTTTTTTTTTAGACATCAAATATTCTCATCGTTTTGCTAACGCAAAAGATATGGTGGACGCACAGCTGATACGACTCCTACGAGTTATCAGATGACTACCAAAACTCGACAAAAGCCACTAATTTGATTATTGTTCATTGTTTCATTGTTCCTCACAAGTTGTTGAAGTGTTCGCTCCGTCTACTACCCACAGCATAATAAAGCAAATGATGTGTCGCTGCAGTTTGTTAACACATGTAAGAGAAAAGCGCAGTGTCCCCCGTGGCCGTGTACATTCGCAATATATATCAGGGTACTTTACAGGGGAGGTTAAGAGACAATTTTCCTTTCCATCCTGATCCAGTCCCTATGTTCAAGGCAAAAGTAAAACTCTATCTTACTGATAACTAATGGCAACCCATAGTTGCATTAAAATCTTCAAAGTTGCACTTAAAATTTAAAAGGTTGCAAAACGTTGCAATAGAAGCCCCCCCGAATAGCTTGAAACTAAATTTTATGGGTCAAATAGCATACAGATAATGGCCAATCATGGCTAAAAAAGTTAATGCCATTGATTGCGTTGTACCTGTAGCGCCCGTTTGAATGTGTTCTATTCAAATTAAAAAATAAGTAACTAGCGTTCATTTAACAAATATGTGTTTCACGTCATACAAAACAAAATTCATACCAACTTTAAAATAAAAAATAAGTTCACAATACAAACGTCGATTAATCAATGCTGTTGTAGTACAACGACAAGGTAAGCCTCAATATTTTCAGGATGAAAAATGTCGATCGTCAGGCAAGAAGTTTTTTCAATAAAGAGAAACTCTTTCCACTGATTTGGAAGTGGGCTGACAACGCTGAGAGCAACACATACAAAGAAGGAGAAGTAGTTGGACGTAAATGCTATTTATAGAAAAGCGGTCACCACACAATTTTAGAATTGAAAACATAACGAAATGCATCTAGATTAGGTTTAACCGGTAGCTGAGGTTGATCCCAAGAGTGAGGAAATAAAAAAACTTATCTTTATTAACAAATGACAGTGAAAGTTTGCAATGTTGCCATTTTACCTTTAAAATATGCATAAAAAAGTTGCAAAAAAAGTTGCACTGCAAACTTTGGGTTGCCCTACTGATAACTCTGACCAGAATATCAGCAAAAAATACAATACAAACCATATAGATAACCTCAGTTATGTATCCGAGACAGACAATTCATGTTGAAATTATGTAACAGATTATTACACGCAGTGATTGACAAGCAACCAGGCATCGTGAGACGAACTTTTTTATTCACGTGCATCAAGGAGAAAGAAAGCTGAGTGTAGACATTAACATCACATCGAACGGCACACGCACTTAATATAGAGAACGCGTAAGATCGGAAACATGACCGCGTTACCAATGGATACCAGACGGGGGGCATAAAATGTTACATTGAACGTGATAAAAATAGTCTTCTGGGAACAAATTGACAGCACGTAATCATAAAATCTACTGTAACACAAGAATGAGTAGGGCGCGAAACAAAGGTTAATTAAGTTTAAAGCGCAATTTTCGCAACACTCCTTCTCGCTTTAAAAAAATATCACAACTTGCCTCACACCGGCAGTTGTGTAAAAAAAACTTGATGTTTTCATGACGCACATGAGATGGAGCGTGGAATGAAATTTCTATTTTTCAAAGGTAGAGAGAGAGAGACTTTTTTGACAGACTTGTATCATGATATCTATTGTTTTGATCCAATAAAGTTAGGCAACTCAAATTAGCGGCACTTATTTATCGCAGATGGAATATTCTACTGTTGATGTGAAAGCGCATACCGGAATTATCAAACAAATTAGCTTCTTCATAAGTTTTGTAAGACAAATAGTTTTGAAAATAAATTATGACAAAACAATAAATAATGACATTTTGGTGAGAAGCAAAAAAAATTATGACAAGGTAGTTATTTTGGGTGATAACATATCCGCAATTGAAGTTGTAGATCAATACAAATACTTGGTTTTTGGATTGCTAAAAGTGATAGGAAACACATAGAAGAGCTAACCAAAAAAAAAAAGGAAAGTCATCTTCATATGTAACTGCCAAAACTTTAAAGGAATTCAATTCAGTTGGATGGTAGGATCATTAATGACAACATTTGAAATGCTAACGCTTTCAAAAATAGAAAAATAATGGCAGTGAACTATTCTTCGATAAAAATTTAACCGATTTAAAATCGGCATCATTGTGCAATTTTGATAAAAGGTATTATCATTTGAGGATGACTACTCCTACTATTGCATCATCGGTGAATTTGGAGTCAAACCGATTGAGTATTAGCCTATTGTTATAAATCTGCTATACTTTTTTTTCATCAAATTAAATAAAAGTGAGGACAAAAGACTGAATTACACGAATTTTTAAGGACCCATTAAATGTGACATGGAAAATACATCTTATCGAAATACATGGTATGCAAGAGTTTCGAAACTGTTTAATAAAGTCCAATTTCACAGAAGCACAGGACCTGTGGGACTATAGTAGAATATTAAGAAATTAATAAATAATGTTCCTAACTGTAATATTTCCGAAAAGATTGGATTGACAGTGCCAAACTTAGCAATAAAGGATTGAAATATTTAGAACTTTGTAGATTTCAATGTGAATTTAAAACCTTATATAATGGATATCAGAGGAATAAAACCAAAATCGATAACATTATTAAACTAAGAACTGGAAATCACACACTAGCAGACAGGAAGTTGGAACATATCAAAATCGTACCACATATAAAGATTTGTATTTGTAAATTTTGCGATTTAGAAGAAGAATGAAGATATTTATCATTTCATTGTTGTATGTCCAAGATATTGCAATGAAAGAGATGCTTTTAATACCATATCTGAAAGATTGCTACACGATCAGATTTTCTATGCGTTCATAGAATTCGTTTGACAATCAGACAGATTAGACCGATACAGGGCGTCAAGTTTTCCTATTTTTTCCTCCTATTTTTTCCTATTTTATCATAAAATTCCTATTTTTTCCTTTTTTATGACAAAATTCCTACTTTTTCCTATTTTATGACAAAATTCCTATTTTTTCCTATTTTTGTGTAGCTCGTTCTTTATCTTATTCAATATTATGGTCCATGGATAAACCATTCAGAAAATAGAGTTGCGGTTTTATATTCGGTAACGACAGTTCTCTTTGTGAACAAGAATGGTTTTCGCGTTCAGCTCTCGATACATGGCTAGATTGATGGGGGATTGCATTATATCGAGAGCTAGCCGTGTTAACCTACATCAGTTCCTTTAACTTGACGTGCTACTCATATTTGTGTGACTCATCAGAAAATGGGATTATGGGTTTTTTTTTAAGAAATGGAAAAAAAAATTTTTTAATTTTTTTTCTCATATTTCTTGTCTTTTTTGCAGTGTGCTGATATCGGTTTACATCCTTAATGAGCTAACAAATGCGTTCGGAGGGGGGGTTGTTGGTTGTTTTTGGAGTATGATTTTTTAGTGTGTTTTTTTAAGGTATTTTAGTTGTTAGTTTGTTTTTTAGGATCAGACAGTTTTTTTTCCTTCTTTCCCGTTTGTTACCTCGCTTCCAGTCTATCAGATAACTAAAACGCTAGTACTGAACAAAATGACAATTGGAAATGGGAAAAATATGATCGACTTCTTCCTGAACTGATCTCCCATGAACTGATAATGTTTTTCTTCTCGTGTTAATTCAATATGCATTTTTAATGACTTTTAAACAAATTAACTTGTTATAAAAAACTATTTGCTTTACACTACTGTAGTTTTGTTTCATGTTCATACGTTTCGGTTTCACGTCGTTCTCAGTTATTAACTCGGCTGCTTCCTATTTGAGTCAACAGGTGAGGTGCATTGCTTGTTCCGGAAACGATATAAATGGACGTATACATCCAGTAATTTTAAATTCGGTAAAATGGTACGGCCAGCACTGGATTTACGGATCTTCAAAATACACCTGTTTCTTAGTAATCACTGCTTCCAGACCATTACTATGTGGTAAGTTTTGTTCAGAACCCAATCATACTTGTTTTATAATATACATGTACATGTACATTAATGTTGGATTTCTTTTTGCAAGTCAAAGAATAAAGCCTTTCGGAGAATTACCTGGAATGTTTTGAAAGGGATTTTTAGATTCTCAGGATATATCGTTCATCACTGTACGCTCGTGTGCTATCTTTAAACGAAGCTGAGCCTATTTACGGGAATGACCACAGACAGAACTCTGACATATGTAGAAAGTAGAAGCCCTCCTCGCCAAATAGAGTGAAGCTCGCACTTAAATGGTGATAATGTCACATTTTCAGTGAAGGGTGGAGAATAATCTAGGAGACTAAGATGTGATGGGCGGTAAAATTTCTCCCTTCCTCACTCTCACTCTCCCTCTCTCCGCCTTAAGTTGTATATCAGTGATGTAAACAAAGAAATGATTTCCTATTTTTTCAGACTGGTTTATTAACGAATTTAGAGCGAGCATATTCTTCCGAAGATTTTTTCAGTACCATTAATGAGAATATAATTGAACAATCTCCAACTATCTGATTGCCCTGTATTAAATGCTAGGCGCGATGCATGTGAAATTAAAATAACGCATGCAGATTTTGTATACACGTAAAGATGATTTGAGTTTGAAGAATATCTTAAATCGTAAAATATCAATTAACCAAAAACCAGCGTGCCAATAAAGTTTTTTTATTATTTTTTATTTCAGGGTCTCAAACTTGAGTCTTTTGCACACGTAAGATGGCCCTCCCCGGTAAAAAACAAAATTCAATGTTACATGGCTCTCTACCTCTTCGATAGCAACAATCAGAATATGGGCGATTGGTGTCGGAAAGGAAAGGATGACAGTCCAAGGTCATTGTACTCTATGCCAAATCGATATTAAGTGCGATAATTCCGGAAAAGCTCAATCTACTCATCAGCCATGCTAGACAATGAAAAAACACATGGAGTTGTTGAAAAATGTATTGGATTACAAAGCAAAACAAAACTCTCACTGTGAATACTTTCAGCTAGTGCAACTACTTCGATACCTAGTGATGCGCGATATCATCAGCTGTAGTTATGCTCTAACATACTGATAAGTCTACTGTTAGGTAATGATGACTCATTAAGGATTCTTTCCGATAAGTATTCTTAATGCCACTGTTTATTGGTTAGCAGAAGTGGCATGCAAAAATTTTGTGCTGTTACGTTTCATCGTGACCAAAAAAGGAGAAAGCTTATTCAAAGCTATTGTTCCATGTATAGTGCAGATAGTGCACAATTCAGCTTAAGTCGCACGAGCGCAATCATATATAATAGGAGAGGGTTGTCACCATACTTCACAGGAGTAATTGTTTCTGACCTAGTGAAATCAAATCTACCTTTCTCTATACATTTTCGATGAAACATCCACAACTCAAGTATAAAAAACAGATGGATCTTAACAATAAGGTACTGGTCGCGCGCAGCACAATCACAGTGTGGTGCTCTTTCTACACATCTCTGTTTTTTCGGGACATGCGGACGGTAAATACCGTCGCTTTTAGGATGTAATTCCAAAAAATGTGTGATGATAAATTACCGATACAAGGTGAGCTACACACTTGGTACGAGATGGTCCGAACGTTAACAAGACAATTCTTCAGAAATCTGATAATGAACTGATTTCTCGCGATCATCCTGATTTTCTGGTCTGATAGATTTGGATTCATGTGCTATTCACACAATACATAACGGCTTTCGGAAAGGAATCAAAGAGTTCGATATTGACATAAGTCATTTTTGCTACGATTTGCAATTCTTATTTTTAAATACCATAGCGCTTGCCCCCGTCGTGAAGACTTTCAGATCAATACATATTGGAATTTGATTTGGAAACCCACAATTTCAAGGCAACATACAGAAATTTCCGGTGGGCTTAGTATTCGGACCGTCTGTTAAAAGAGTCATAGAACAATGGGAAGGATGGGTTGGTTTAGCGATTGTGCCAATTTCGTTTCAGACCTTGGGAAGAGCCACACAGTCGATGCCAAAAAAGCGCCAACTTCAAAAGAGTGCAAGTCATGCTTAGTACCAAAGAGAAATTTTTAAAAAACACGAAGAGTTTTCTTGGAATTTTTCGCGAATATCACTCCTATTTTCGAGAATTTGTTGCGTCTGCTGCAAAAGAATAGTCCCATGATTCATATCTTTCTGAACCAACTTTGTGAGTTCATTTTGAAACCTTCTTCGAAGGTTTATGATACCAGAGGCGATTGGAAACAAATATGGAATTGAGCTCCGATCCATCGATTGTAGAAGTGAAATTCTTCACAGTTGTATCAAAATGATGAAATTATGATTGGTTGATTCCACAAGAAAAAGCAATGAGCAATCTCAAACCAGAGCAAAGGACATATGCATTTCATCAAATCCGATTGTTTTTCGGAAGTGCTTCGTCGTATTTTAATTGAGAAACTGCCCTCTTGGAATTCGCTACTTAGCCAACTACGATGTTGTAAATCCTTTAAAAAAGAAGGATGAAGTAAGTACAGTTTTCATTCAAGAAATAAGCAAGGCTTTTGCAACCTGAAGTTGACGTGAATGAACTGCTTGACGAATGGAAGCTTTATCAATTGACAATTAATGTGCCGATTTACGACCCAAGTGACAGAATAGAAATGTTTTGGAATGGTATTTTTCAACTAAAAGCAGCTGATGGTAACTTGAAATACAGAGTCCCTTCCTATTGTGATAAAATCTGCTTTAGTTTTAGGGCAAACAAACGCTGATAGTGAAAGAAGTCTCTCTATCAACTCCCGCATCGTTTACACAAGAAAGGACGTCTCTCGGCGAAAAGACCATCGTTGGACTTCATGTTTGTAAAAGACGCTGTCAGGTTCTTTGATCCCGATTTTTTGTAGACCGGAAGCCATTCCTATACTCGACAGGAGCTGAAACGGGCAGTACCCGTATGCTCATTGCAGCATATAAAGAAAACCAAGAACGAGAAAAGGCGGAACATCAACGAAAGAAAGATGAAAATGAAAAATCCGCCGAGTTGCCAGCGAGTGTACAAAGAGAAAAGGAACAGCTGTTACGTAAGGAAAATTGCAGTAACGGAAAAAGAAAAGGGTTTACAATCAAGAAGAAAATAAGGCTAGAGAAGACTTGAAAGCAGCTTGGACGAGCTTAAGAAAAGATGCAACTGCGAAACTGAATAGATGCGGTCGATGGTAAGAAAAGTATTGAAACATTTAGCATGAAAGTAGTTACCTTTGATGTTTGAAACAGCAAAATCAGAAAACGGGATAGCAGCAATGAAGCAGTTAGATGAGATAACAAATAAGAAGAGAAAAAATGAAAAGAAAAAGCGCAAAACTGCTTGACAAGGCTTTGTCATCTAATAAGATAATGATACTGGAAGATCAGGATGATCAGTGAACGATGTTTAGTTTGAAAACTCGAGTTAACGCATGTCTTATCTATCACTGAAATTGCATTAACGTGCGAACCGGATCAAATAGGGTTGATTGTATCAAACAAATAATCTTGATTCTAATTATGGACTGGTTTCCTTCATACATGGCGTCGCGCACTAGCAATGAAAGCGATTGTTTTATTACATTAATACATGTTCGCAATAAAAACGCCTGCTCTCGCTTTTCAATCAACAGTTATTTTCCCATTCATGTACACCTATGATTTATGAGTCCATGTAAACATTTGAAGATTCGATCCACGAGAAGTATTGTTTTTTGTTTGTTATTCAACTTAATCTTGAAAAATTCCTATTATTTCCTATTTTTTTTGCGTGATTCCTATTTTTTCCTATTTTTTAGGCGTTCCTATTTTTTCCTATTTTTTTTGTCTAGTTCCTATTAACTTGGACGAAACCCTGCCGATAGACGATTATATTGATAAGGCAATGAATGTCAGAAACCATAGATAGCGGAATGTAGACTGGATTTTCATTTACGAAATGTTCACAGCATGATTGACTTCTCTAGATAAAAAAAAATAATGGAGAGAAACAATGGTTTATCCTAGATAGCGGAATGCAGACTAACTAATCAACGTGTGCTGGCATTCCATAGCATGACATGATAGACTTAACTAATCAATGTATAAACAAATGTTTTACTGTCTCAAACAATAGGAACTTGACCACGTTTCTGATCAGATTGCTACGACCATGCTACCGCCTAATGCTAAAGGGACTAGAAAACAATAGCAACAATACATTGCTTCATTATCAGATAATGCTGAGACTTACTCACTTGCGTTAACACTATAGCAAACGAATATCTCTGTCACTCGCTAAAAGAATACGTCGGAGGTCGGAGACAAAATTTTGATTGTGCTGTCAGCTCATAATTTTCAACTATTTTCCAGGTATGTGAAATTATTTTGATAACTTTAAAACCATAAATATCATTATATCCGTGCCCTCCGATCAAATACTAGGATTAATAATAGGGTTAGTAATCTGCTGCTGGGTGTGATGCGCAAATAAAATCACTAAATAAATTTAAAATGGAAACTGATAACATAAAATATTGCTCAAATAAATGCAGAAACACACTTTCATTGATGCATGCCTTTGTCTCCTCTCCTATACAACATGAAATAATGTCTCATTATATAACATTGCTACATTTATCATCGACCACATTATGTTACTCATGTATCCCAAGACCTTTTCAGACATTCATCTCACTCCGAACTTCCATCTGCGAATACAACAACGATTATGGTGCAAAGTGTGCTTTTATCTTCTTCAACTCATTGCCATTTCATCCATCATTGTCATCTTACTTTCCCTGGCCATTACATTAGTATTGTGGTATTGTATGGTAACGTATATGTATCTTGTTTGTTCCCATCCTGGGCAATAAACTTTTTGAATTTTGAGAGAGAGACTGTGCAAATGAAATGAGATTAGAAATGACTATGCATGAAATTAAAAACGTTTCGTCGCGCCGTTTAAAAAGATCTCTATTGACAAAGATTAATGAATTCTTAATGAATGAAGCGATGAAATAAAACCGAGGGTAGTTGAAATGCACTGTTGCATTGTTGAACGATAGTGAAAAATACTCCCAGACGTAGTCAGCAGATAAGATAAATAAATCTGTCACTCGCTAAAAGCCTTTATCGGAGGACGGTTGTCAAGACACGAAATTTTCAAATTAATCATCAATTGTCAATCACATTTCAGGTACGTACCCAGTATTGCTGTTTTGAAATCATTAATCATACATGCAATTAATTAACCGCTCCTCCGATTATTAATAGGATTAATAATCTGCTGCTGGGTGTGATGTGTAAATAAAGTCACTAAATAAAATTAAAAAATGCAGCATTTCTAAAAGAAATGATTAACAACTTTCATGCATGCTTTGTCTCCTCTCCTCCATAATGTGAATTGACCTTTGATTACATTGTCCCATGATTCATTGTGTTCATTGACATTACCTTTAAAAAACTTTAGCAGGCTATTTTCAGACTCTCATCCCATCAACCTCTCTACGGAATGCAACGACGATCATGGTGCTTGTGCGTTTTTACCTTTCATTTCGTTCATTTCATTCATCCATGTCATCTTTAGCTTTATAGTACATTCACTTGTAATGTTGCAATACTTGTATCTACTTTGTTTGTTCCCACACTGTTGGGCAATAAACGTTTTGAGTTTTGAGTTTGAGTTCATGCATGTGACTACATTAACACCATAACATCATTCATGAATAACATAGAAAATTAAAGGAAAATAAAAAAAATGAACGAGTTCGTAGTCCTTCACTGTGCCACTCCACTTGTCTGCCTTATGTACTTTCGAATGGCTTCCAGAGCACTAGCCGATTTGTGATGACGAACTCTAGCATCCGATGGAATTCTGTTTCCAAAAGCTGGCACCAAAATAGCGGATAGAATTTTTCCCATAACTTGACAGTTCTAAATTTGGGCTGTTGGAAGACACTTCTGTGAGACTTATCTGGAGCAGGACAGAAAATGTGCATGAGAGGAATAGGAGCAATACCTGGCTCTTCCATACTAGTGGCAATTAGCTTCTGTTCCTTATGTTTCCTCATTCTTATAAACAGTCCAGAGTTTTGAATTGATTTCATGAGTCGGTGTAGAGTCAAATACCAGTACTCAAGCAACTGCATGCATTCAAGGACACTTGCAATGACTCTATAGGAGATGTGTAATCCATCATGCTGTGTCGAAGGCACCTCGCATACATCATTTCAAGCTTACGCTGTGCAGATGGTGATGCAAATAACAGAAGCGGTGAAACGTAGTCGAAATGAGGCTTTACGTAGGTTTGAATTAAACGCCACCTGACTTTCTTGTTAATAAATTTCTCTACACGATTTATGCCGTTTAGCTCGCCATTAACTTTGAAACGTAGATCTTCCGAGCGGATCACCCCATGCGACATATTGACATTTCTAGTGGAGTTGCTTCATAATTCCGTTGTATAACTTATGCCATGAAGATTCGAAAATTTGTTTCTCTATTTCAGGATCCAATTTGCTCAACATGAAGAGCCCAGTTCTGCTTCAAACCTCCGATGGGTGCGATGTGGAGGACGACATTGGCCTTCAATATGCTTTCCAGAAGAATCTGACCGTTTGCTTTTCACATGTTTCTAACACAAATGAAGTCACACAGCAGCATGCAGGGACGCGTACAAAGACAGAAGCATGGCCTGCTGTGTATGCTCTGCCGCCAATGAGTCCCATGGTGGAACGACAATTGCAGCAATGTAGCTGCAAGGATGACAGTATAAAGCTGATGGGGAACACCTCTTTCACCTCTGAGTTCTTCCGGCCTGTCATCGAGCAGATACAGACGTACTGTGGGCCTGAGATGTGAGTTCCAGTTCTAACTCAGTTTGTCTTGTGTGTATAATGCATGTTGACTACAATTAGCAGATCGCCAGTCTGCAAAATGGCAATCAATGCTTGACTTTTTTATCTGATGAGTATCGGATTGCTGATAACACTCAGATGTTTTAAATCAAATAAACGCAAATTACGTAAGCATCTCTAATATCTTAATCAAGTTAGCAAAGTCAGATTTGTTTCTTGCTCACTATTTCGATGCATTTGTCGTCTTTGTATTGTGTTAGCATAAGTCGGGTTACACGACATAAGTGACCACGAGTACATCAATTCATAGCAAAAAGCAGCAATAATGTTATTCAAATTCATTCTTTGTCCAGAAAATGTGAGATGCAAGGTACCGGTTATATTGATAAACGAAGACATACATTGCAACGATTGACATACGCAAGTAATTTGAGAAACTATGATTTGAATATTTTGTTTTCGTACATGAAGTATTATCAAGAGAAAATGCTACATTATTGAGCATGTGAACTTTCCTATGATGATACTGTACCGGAGTTCAATGCATTCATTTTCTTATGTTTTTAAGAATTCAATAAGACATTGGATGACCTTTGTACTTGAAATTATGATGAGGCCCAAACCCTTTCAAATTTGTCTAAAATCCACAAAAATGATGCAATTGTCACTTATCTTTCAGTGTACGTAGGTGAGGAAGTTTTCTACCCACATACCAAAAATTATGCAAATCGGACGAGAACTTTTTGAATTGGGGACGATAACTTGAAGTTTCGCGATGTCAGCAGTTTGATCCGATTTCGTCTGACCTCGTCTGAGCAGAAAACACTTGTGATCAACAAAGTCACCTTGCGGCAACATGTGAAGTGATGTTGACCAGGCCACATACCTAGCTTACTAAAGTAGGGTGGCAGGGGTGCTGCACGTGGGAAGATTTCAAATAATAGTGGATGAGACGAAAAGGAAGCGCGAATGGAAACACGAGCAACAATAATGCGTCGAGCACGCTAAGTCAGATCAAGCTGTTCACATCGCTGCACTTCACATAATCGTCTCCAATTAAAAAAAGTTTCGATTTACATAAAATTTTGTATATGGGTAGAAGATATGCTGAAGTACATGCTTCTGAAAGTTTGCGACGATTGATACATTTTTGCAGATTTTAGAAAAATTTGAAAATGTGGTGGAGGAGAGATAGCCCATAAGTACCGTTAATTGTTGATGGTAGAATCAAATACGAACTGACATAGCTTTGCTCTGAAGTGCAAATCAATTTGATTAACTCTACATGTATAATGCCTTTATTCATGTATTCATGTTTTTCAGTATTACATATAGCATTTTGGTGTATATACATATTTAGTGTTTTTTTGGTGGAATGACCGTACTGCAAACATCAAGTTATGATATAAAACTCTTTCTACCTGCTACCAACCGCTACCAACCTAGCTTACTAGATTTAGTTAAGAATGCTGTCTACTGAATTATGTACTTGCAACTTCAGTTTCGCAATATTGGATTTCATTTGTTATCTCGTTTTATTGCATTTTGCTGTTGTACAGTGTATACTGCTTATCAGCTTAAAATACCACTCATACATTGAGGCATGTTCTTTCAGACATAGAGAATTGAATATAACTGATGTCAAGTACAGACTTCCTCTATTTTTACTCAGATAGAGGACTTCTTTCTAGCGCTAGATTCCTCATAAAGGAGCCCTCATGAAATTCATCACGCTTATTAACTTCTTGGCAGACTGTATACAAAATAATTAAATGCATCGTGAAGGTATATCACAATAAGATTTTGTTAAAATGCCTGCTTATCGATTATTTAAAAAAATTCTGTAATGTGCACATGTTTTTTGTGAAGCATGCTTCGTGCTGACTTTTGCAGCTAGGAAAGACAAATCAATTCAAAACGGTATGGTAAGACTTTGAATGAATGAATGATCGTAATTGGTTCTCATAATTTAGATGTGGTTCTAGACGGCTGCATGTCAAATTTCATAACTGTGTGTGAAATTCAGATATTTTCTGCTTTCCATGATGTCAGCATGCATTCGATATTTTATAAGATATTTTATACTTTTCTGCTTAAGTTTGATATAAATGTGGTTCGTAGAGATTGGTGCTGGTTTCCATTGGTTCGAACGTGCGGAATATTATGTTTAGAAATTCTTTCTGGTTCCAACTATAGAATAATGTGTATCAATGAAATGCATCAAATGTGTGCTGTAGTGCTTAGCTCTATATGTGGTCTTTCATTATTTGGATGGCCCTCAGTATTCAGTATTCGGTACTGGTTATGGTGACAATGGATTTGAAGACATTTAGATGAGTTTTTATTGTATTTTCCCATTTCTTCAAGTTGACATGCGGTCAACTAATTATTTAACATCTAAGTGGGGCCGTGGCGGGCGCTATTCGATTTTCGATTCGATTTCGATTTCTTGACAATTTTCTATACAAAATTTTCCTTAAATTTGAGAGCATGTGACACTCATAGTCTTTGTTGACTGAATTATAACTACCGTATTAATTAATACAATAATCTATTTATAAATTCTTGGGATTCAATCCATCAGAGCCAGTTGTTTTTTTTACATAAAAAGTATGAGTGTCGAACTAATTAAAAGTTTAATGAAGCTTTATTCCTTAGAAATGACCATTCAAATTCAACTCAGAGCAAATTAGAGGGTGCCTTATTGGTCAATTTTAATTTAAGAAATTTGTGTTTGAGGCTAGAATAGGAAGTGCAACCGAAATTTCGGTAATCACTAAAAAAAATCACATGACGATTAGAGAATTACTCAAAGACTGATAAGGAACGGGCAAGCACCGGGTTTGTGGTTATGAACTATTCGCTTACATGGTTAACAGGAACTGGATGCCGATCTAGTGTTAAAACAAGTACCTGGGCACGGCATGGGCACAGGTACGGACCGTGCCTATAGTGTTTACACGGGTATCCGGTCACGGGCACGGTCCGGTTAGAAATTGAAACAACTTACCCAGGCACGGGTACCGCTACAAAATCAAGCACGATCGATCCCTAGCATTAATACACATTGTTGTCAATGTATCTAGAAGATTTCAATGCAGAAATATAGCATTATTGGGAACTACTATGCTTCACTGTGCCTCGACAACATGTATGACTTGTATAAATGGTGTACATGGTCTATGCGAACGTGTGTAATGCTATGTGAGGAACTCCCATAGAGATTTCACACGGCAACTCTATCTAGCTATACATGTTCCCAGGAACGGGCATCTGCGCATTGCAAGTATATTAAACGATGAAAGAGTGAATAGAAACATTATTTTTACTTCATTATTCAAGAATCGCGCGATTGATCGTGCGGAATCGATTAACTGCTTCCGCCACTGAAGTGTGGTGTTTTCATGCGTAGATTAGTATTTTGTGAGGTTCTCAGAATTTGGGGCTGGTTCTCAGTAAGAATTATGAGTTTAGAAACACGAAGTTTTCATCGAAATTTCAAATAACAATTCCGTTAGATACAAGATGACTCCGTTGTCAAATAAGATTCTGTATACTATGTATTTTCTGTAGAATGTCTTGACGTTTTATAATTTGGTTAGTTCGGAATATTTGGAGTTGGCTCTCAGTGACAAAATTACGCTTGATGAAAAGCAGTGGAAAGTTCCCGTTTGTTTGTGTTTTCTTCAATTGTAAGCACGATTGAACTTTTCATTTGCATTGATGTAGAGCATATATTAGCACTATTTAATAATATGTGTGGTTCTCAGTTATTCGGCTAGTTGGGAGAAACAGCATTAATTCTAAATTTTAAAAAATTAGGACGCTGTTTCTTCTTCAATTTTTTCATTTGACTTTTCATTTCAGTAAATACTGACAACAAAGTCCTCCTTTATAACCAAAGTATAGGGTTAGTTCCCTGCTTTTGGACTGGTTCTCATTTAAGTGGCTACCAAAGTTGACTCGCTCGGAAGTTAATCGCCCAGTCAGGTATCCCCCTGCACAACAAGTAATTTCTGAAATTATGATCTTTTCCTTAAACTATATTTCATTATTAGATGTTAGATGTCATTATTATACGCTGGTGCCGTTTTGTTGTCAATAACAAGTGTCACACTGGTGTGAATAACCTGGTAATATAGATGTTGGTGTCAGCTTCATTAATCTCATCGTCGCATCTACTACATGTGCGTTATAATAAGTTCATATTCATGTGATGCATAATTTCAGGTATATGACAGGACTTCAATGGCAATCCATTGGCGATGCCATCGAAGCACAGTACCCTCAGCTGCTGGACATGAATGGAAAATGGGTCAGTGATTTATTTTTAATATTTTTTTCAATGGCGTCTTTTTATTGCAGACCGTAATGCGGGAAAAATTGAGCAGGAAGCTTCAATACTTGCGAACGAAGATATCGACGGACAAAGGGAAGGAAATGCAGGAGAGATATAGGAAGAAGCCGTGTCGAAAGCGCTCATTTAGACCGGCCACTTCGGCACCTCCGGTCCCGAAGAAAACGTAATTGCACTCAATAATGAATTTATGATATAATACAAGAAGCAGGATGTTTCATAAATATTTTGCAGTTCAGTCTCTACTTCATAAAATGAAAACTAAACAATGTATGAAAGATCATATTTGAAATTGGCTTCGGGTATGAACCCAAACGTCCTCCTGGATTTTCGATATTTCCTTTTGTAATTCCTTTCAGCTCAACCAGGGAAAAGACGCAAGCTTTTTTATTGTGACTTCCTCGATTTTCAAATTACAGGGAAATAGCAAGAGTAATGATTTTATTTTCCATCCACTTCATAAGCATACAATTTTGATTTAGGAAGAGATCAATTTATCATCTTCTTATAATCAATCTTATCATTCACCTTCCTCTAATTATGATTTGAGCTATGTCTAGAACTTTTGTTTCCATATTCTTTTTACTAGTAGTCCATTTTTAAAATCTGTAATGACTAAAATAAATAACATGGAAGATGTTAGAAATCTAGCTACTACTGCATCAAGCAATATCAATCTGTAAAAGTAGCAAGCAATTTGCGACTCAATAGTTTTATTCCTTGAGTAGTCAAATTATGCTGTATAGTTGTCCATGGATGTAGTATGGTTAGGGCTTCTATCGGATCATTGAGATGATGATGCTATAGCAGTTAGGCCTAAATATTCATGACTTCATTTGCCATGATGCCATCCGATGATCAAGTAAACTTTGGAAAGTTTTCAGCTAAATCGATAGTTACATTAGAAGCATGAAGCACGAATTCAAGGTTCATTGAATCCCATAAAGCACGAATCCTTGAACTAAATTAAAAATCAAGAATTTAACTAATATAGATAACAGCCTTCCTAAGATAGCAGTCTTATATAGCTGAACGCTTTACATCCATGTATATCGGCGAGATTCATTTAATTGTTTTGGATGATATATGCCTGCATGCATGTCCTCATACGTAGCACATCTCACACTCTTTCACTTCATTTCAGAACGATGGCTTATGATGACGTGTGGGAGGCTATATGCAGCGATACCGAAAATACCGGGCAAGTTCATCAGATTATCATGACCGTTTTCACAATATTTACACATTTATAAACAGTTATATATTGTGTGATGTAGGGGAAGCTGCCATATTAAGGGCCCTGCCCTAATAACGGCCTCTCCATTTATTCTACAATTAATAACTATATTCCTCTGCTGATGTCTCCAGATATTTGCTGTGTTGCTATGAAAAAGTAATTAACCAGATATATGCGCGCGGTCACTCATATTTCGTAGATATGACAGTAACTTATATATTGTTACACAATCTACTATTTTATTTTTTTCAGAAAGCTCTGTCGTAAAGGTATTCAACAATAGATAAGTACATCGCATCGCTACAATTGAATACTCAATCTATCTTGCTAAAAGCTGAGAAACTCAATTTAGCGTGGTTGACAAACTAATTTTGCTTAGAAACGATCAAGTGAATTTGAATAAGCTGCATCAATAACGGCCACCCCGGCCGGTATTAGGGAATGTACGTCCTGATCAGCCACTAGACGTGACTCATACCAAATTTATGCTAAAAATAAATCGAACGTCTGCTGCGCGTGTCTGCATATCTATGTGCAAGGTAAAACCGGGAACACCTTACAACTGCGTCCAACAATAAGTTATCTGGCGCTTTGATTGGCTGAGCGCCAGATAGATGAAACTGCTCTGTCAGAATACTGTTTCTTTTTCAATACGTTACAGTGTGGTGTCAACAATGAAGAAACGAGGTCTCTGGTCTTCTCCGGACATGTCTGCTGCCATTATGGCTGTTCAGAATGGCGAAGAGATCAGGAGGACAGCCAAGAGATTCAATATTCCGCGTGGAACACTCCAACAGCGTTTAACACTTTCACTGCCAAGCCAAAATTGCTAGTCTCTTCCTATTTGCCAAACAAATCCAGATAACTACCATGAAAAATATTGTGTTATTTGTAGTCAGTGGAAGTCACAGATACCATTTTAGAGCATTTGCATAGATATGGACCACTACGAGTATACTCATAGCTGGCAAATATGAAGAAATTTCCATGATATTTGCCAACTACGAGTATGCTCGTAGGAGCAAAAAAATGAATTTTCACTGTCACCTGAACAGTATTATTCTGCATAGACATCTCCAATGAGGCGAATTGATAACTCAGGCCATGAAAACACTCCAATCGCGTGGTAGATCTATGACTCAGACATACAACAATAGTAGGGAAAAATTGACCTTTCGAATCAAGTTTCCTCATTATCTTTTCAAAAGACTTCAGGGTATGGCAATCATTCAAATTGTTAGATATCTATGCTATATTATCGATTCAGTGTGTCAGCCAACACACAACATACAGGATTCTCACATTCTAAACGAGGAAAGACTGAAATAGTCATCACTTCACTTATGGTTGTCATTCGCAAGATGAAGAGAAAGTATACATACGAGCAGGCGGCCGCTATACTAGAAAGCGGTTATGATGATTTCGGAGATTCATCTGATGACAGTGTGATTCTTTCTCACCTACATGAACAGATTGACGAGACCGGTGATACATCATTCTTGGAATCGACAAGTGCTGTGACCCCGAGTGACCACAGAAAATAGACTTCATCAATGGGAATCTACACCTCAAGCTCCTCCGCAATTTGCTTTCAACGAAAGTAGTGGCTTCCTATCGTCGACCATCGCGAATCCTTCACCGTCTGATATTGTGAATCTTTTTCTGAACGACGAGTTTCTTCATGAAGTAGTTCATCAAACTAATCTGTATGCTGAGCAGCACTTAGAAAAGTCTCGCCCATTGCTGAGAAATTCAAGGTTGCATGACTGGCGACCTACGAATCTTGGAGAAATGAAGATATTTATGGGTCTCTTGCTGCACATGGGCCCTATTGATTTGCCAACGATTGAACACTACTGGAGCACCGATGTTCTCTACTATACGTCACTGTGGAGGACAGCTATGAGTAGAAACCGCTTTCAAATGCTGCTGCGATTCCTCCATTTTGCCGACAATGAGACTCAGAACAAGGATCGGCTATTCAAAATTCGGTTTGCTCTGAAACATTTCAATGATTGTATGCGGGATCACTACTATCCGGGTAGATATCTATCCATCGACGAATCAATGGTGCTGTGGCGAGGAAGGCTGCGATTCAAGCAGTATATCAAGAACAAGCGCACAAGTATGGAATGAAACTGTATGAACTTTGTGAGTCCTCCGGAATTGTGTTGAAGCTGCGAGTGTACTGTGGCACTTCAGTTCCTGATGAACATTTCCTGGGTCAATAAGGAGCTACAGTTGTTGATCTTCTTGATGGATTTTTTTGATAAAGGACATGTAATTTTTACTGACAATTACTACAACTCCGTCGGTCTAGCAAAATACTTGACTGAGAGATCCACATATCTCTGCGGTACTCTTGAAAATCCGAAAGACCTGGTGAATATGAAGCTGTCCAAAGGACAAGTAGAGTGGCAGCGTTCAGAATCGGTTGTTGTCTGCAAATGGAAAGACAAGCGCGACGTACTGACTATATCCAATATGCACTCTTTGGAAATGGTGGATTGCGAAAATCGTTTTTGGAAAAGTAGCGAAAAAGCCGAACATCGTCCGCGATTACAACTTAGGAATGTCGGGAGTCGATCTCTCAGACCAGCTTTTATCTTATTATTCGTCTCTCCGTAAAACTGTGAGGTGGTACAAGAAGCTTTTCATTCATGTACTGGAAATTATTGTGATGAACTCGTGTGCCATCTACAATCAAACGCGAGAAGCACAAGGAAAGCTCACTTCATTGAGCTTCAGAGAGCAGATTGTCCTTCATCTTGTGGGTGACATAAGTCATCACAGGAGACATTCTTCTGATTTGGCATCACAGTCGATGCAAACTCCAATACATCACCTGAAGAAAATCCCAGCAACTGAAAAGAAGAGAAATCCAACGAAGCCGTGCAAAGTGTGCACTGGTCAACAACGTCGTCGGGAGACCCGATATTTTCTGTTCAGTTTGCCAGAATCATCCTGCCCTTTGTGTGGATGACTGCTTTCTCAAGTTTCACGAATTGCTCTAATATTGTTCGGAAGTCTTCCAGAGACATCGTGTTGAATATTTGCGGTTCGCAGAATATGTTGTGTTGAACCATTTGCAATTATATTACAAGAAAAGTAACCATCTTGAATTATACTCTTATTTTTCATCGATCAAAGCGCATAAAACTAGCAACATTAGACTACCATACATTATCATGTACATGTAGGCTATAACATAATATTATACAGTATCTATGATAAACTCTATACTGATTGAATGTAGACGAATAACATGTATACTGGAAACATAGTTATTAATATAATTTAGGCATTCAAGATGCGTGATTGGCCTATGAAAGCTGCTGAACACGCAAATAACAGATGTGCAACCTGTGTGTAAAAGACAGTTTCATACTATATGGCCTTTTGTAAAATGCAGTTTATTGAACACCCTGTAGCGGAAGCTCAACCAATCATTATTCTACACATTCCGGGCACACCGACGACAATATGGAAGGTGCATTAGTAAAAAAAAGAATGAAAAACGAGTGATCAGAACACGAATAGGATAAAATCTGAGTATGTTTGTTCATAATTTATGTATCTTATTGAACACCCTGTAGACAACTCTTTATATGTATATATCTATGTTTTTCGAGTCTCACGCCTTACATTTGATCTAGACACATGGCTCATGTGATTTGTTTTGATCATGCATCATTTTTTAGGTGTAGGACCTATTTTACTTGACTACGAGTATACTCGTATTGGCAAAAATGAGAGCACCCTCAACTACGAGTATACTCGTAGTTGGCCAGTGAACGTGTTAAAAACAGGTAGAACAGACAAAAGCCTCGGTCGGTCTACGACTCTGGACAAACAGCGGGAGGCTGAGTTGGTAACCTACATCAAGCAAATGGAGGGTCTGTTTTACGGACTAACTGTGAATGAACTGCGACGGGCTGCGTATGACTTAGCCAAGGCCCATGGAAATTTCATGAACTGTGTGGAGGCGACGAAGATGGCCAGTCTTAAATGGATGGTATCGGGAATTTCGGCGGAGGCATCCGAGAATTAGTACGCGCAAACCAGTAGCAACGGCGATGTCTCGCGTCACCGGCATGAACCGTGCATCGGTAGGGAAGTTCTACCAAAATTTGAGCGAGGTTCTCCATGATACTGGTGTGGGACCAGACCGCATATTCAATGCCGACGAGACCGGTGTCACCCCCGTGCACAAACCTGGGAAAATTTTGAGCGAAGTTGGGCGAAGACAAGTCGGCAAAGTAACAAGTGGTGAGCGCGGTCAGACCGTCACAGTGCTTCTGAGTATGTCTGCGGATGGGAAGTACCCTCCACCGGTGTTGATATTCAAACGAAAGAGGCACGACGCTGCCCTTGAGCGAGGAGCACCTCCTGGGAGTCTGGTTGAAATTAGTGACTCAGGCTGGATCAATACAGAACTGTTTGTCACTTGGCTTCGCTCTTTCGCCGATTACGTCTGCGCTGCTCCCGAGAGACCTGTGGTCCTCATCGTCGATAATCTTACGTCGCACATTTCCCTTGATGTTTGGAACTTATGTCGCGAACGAGGAATCCATGTAGTGAGTCTGCCTCCTCACACTAGTCATCGTTTACAACCGCTGGACCTCGCCTACATGAAGCCATTTAAGACAGCATTCAATTCAGCGTGCGCGACCTGGATGTCAGCTAATGCAGGTCAGCGAATTCTTAGACTGATGTGGCTGGACTAGTTACAACGGCGTTTAATCGCGCCTCTACGATTGCAACCGCAGTGAATGGCTTTCGTGCAGCAGGAATATCGGTCACTCGGTCCAGTGTCGGCCTCATCTGCCTCTTCCACGTCTTCTTTCTCGTCCAAGCCGAAGAAAAGGAAGGCACAAGAATCGATGATTGTGACAGCTAGTCCTGTTAAATTGAGACTTCTTTCGAGACAGGAAGACAAGATACGACAGGAACTTCGTTCCGTGAAAGCAGGTCAGAGTGGGACGCGATCGAGGAAAGTGTTTGAAGCGAGTAGAGCGTCACCCATTTTAGCTGACTTAGAAGATGCACGTCAGAGTCGGGTCGCGAGTGGGGAGAATGCCGGAACGAGTGGAATTCAGCCCATCCCGTTCGATTCAGAGGACCAAGATGAACTCTCGATGACTTGCCAAACTCAGCAGCTGCAGCCCGTTATCGGAGACTTTGTGATAGTGGAGGTAGAGTCCATGCGAGGAATGAAGAAAATGTTCGCTGCTAAGGTCGCATCGGTGTGTGATGACGGCATCACTGTGGCATTTTTGAAGAGAAACATCGTGGGACTAAATTTCTACATCAATGGATATGATACTGGTTTTGTGAAGACAAGTGAAATTATCACAATCCTTCCACGACCACATCCCTCAGGAGGTACACGCAAAACTGCAGAACTTCTCACCTTTCCAACAGATATGAATGTGTTTTGGTATATGATCTTTAAACATGTACATTGTCAACTTTTCTAATGCTTCCTGTTAGTCTATGCTGTTTGCAAGTTGTGTGTTTGATTTTATTTTGATTAAAAAATATGATTTTTGTAGCCTAAAAATGGTTTTGAGTTGCAACTAATTCACGGCGGCCTGTCTACAGGCTAGGGAGGAATTATGATTTATTAAAGAACTTTGATATTATCTAGAGACCTACTCTGGTCTGTTTAGTGAATTTTAGCGACATAGAGACACTCCTAGACATGATTTTCAACTTAAACTAACAATCTAGTATTAGCCCTAATACCGCCCCCCCGGCCGTTATTAAGGAGTAATGGCCGTTAATAGGGCGCATAAAAAAGTTGAATTTTTTGTTTCTACACAACAACTATATGAAACTAAAACTCTAATATTGCTGTCTAATGAAGTTGATTCATAGTCTTGGTAAACACATAATTAGTTATTATCTTTGTGCAAAACTCAACGCTGTAGGAACGATTTTGTTAAGGGGGCCGGTATTCGGGCAGCTTCCCCTACCTACTGCGCTGTCCATTATTCATGTAAGGCGATTATGAATTTTTCATTTAGCAGCTTCTATTTTTACAGACTGGCGCCCACCACCGATTGCAGATGAAATCGTCATAATGAAATTTCATCAATGTAAGTTTCTTCATTCAATTGCGGATATATTGATGCTCATATCGGCCTATTATAATTATTTGCTGTCCAGCATTCATGCAGGCCTACAGTTTGTCAGAAATGTGCAATTTAAGATCATGAGGGAAAATATAGAACCACGGAGATTTCGTTGATACTTACATGGGACACATGTATTTTCGTTGACACTATTGATAGACCAAAAACGAAAGTTGCTGGTTTTTCTGTTACAGGTCCGATATCACCGTCTCAAGCCTCAAGCGCGAGGATTTCTCGGTTTTCAATGGGAAGAAGGTTGTAAGTTGTATTAATGCTTCTGAATTTCATGTTATATTACTTACATTGACTTTATTATTTCTATAGCATTTTATTGCGCAAGCAATTCCGTTCCAACAAACTGAAAACATTACTTTTCTTGTGTAGTCAACAGTTGAATAAACAGCACATAAATAAGTAAAAAAGACGAAACGTTGGCCAACAAGTTACTTTTTGTTTTCCTACTACAGTAGTGCAAACCTATTTGTTTAGCGACTATGCCAAAAAAATGAGAAATTGTTAGAGATTTAGCCAAGAGAACAAAAGGATAATTGGAAACAAGCTGATTGAATGTGCACGGAATCTTTATATTCCTGTATTGTCTTTATGTAAGATCTGCTTTAATGTAGTCTAAAAGATTTGCATCTTTTGAATTTGCTATAAAGATTTCTGGTAATACTGGGACAGTTTATCATGCAAAGTTGGACCATGGTCTATGGAAGAGATTTAAGGCCATCCATAAATAATATTATTTTCTCACGGAAAACCACTAGTTGTGCATGCAATCCACAATGTGACTATATTGTCATATACAGTCAACCCCCGTTTATCCGCCACTCATTTATCCGCCAATCTCGCCTTTCGCCAAGAATTGCCCGAGAACAAACGGTTAGATAGGAATTTTCAATGCAAATTTCATTTATCCGTCAATTCGCCTTTCGCCAATGCCAGTCAAGTCGCTCTAACGTTTTCTTGCAGTAACGGTGTGGAAACATAATCGACAAGGATAACCGTCAAGTGTATCGAATGCGTTCACCTCACACAACGCATACCGACGGAAATTTATTGTTATTGTCTGTGCTTTAGTCAGTCACTGTATGTAGGTTAATGTTTTCCCAGTAGTCGTCATTGGTCGTTAACGGGTAGAGAGGAGCTATTATTCTAAATTCTTGGAAATCACTATGCCTGTTGATACTTAATTGGAGACAAAACAATAGGTAGCTTTATACCGCAATTCTCACTCCACAATGAAACGAACTCGAAAATGCGATCTCCGTCGAAAAGAAGAGGCAAATCGTCAAATTTGCCGAAGTGAATCCTTCCTATTCGCAACAACTCTCGGTGACAAGTTCAATGTACCACGATCTACCATTCGAGATATTCTGAAACATCGCGATAAATTCCTGCAGGATGATTTACATGAAGCGATTTGCGTCGAAGTCGTGTTCAAGTGGCAAGAACGAACAGCTAGAAGAGCGCTTATTCCAATGGTTTTGCCAGAAACGATCCCAAAACATCATTATAACCGATGAAATACTCCGAACGAAAGGTCAAACGATAGGAGAAGAGCTGCAAATTGACAATTTCAAGTATAGTCAGGGATGGTTGAATCGGTTCAAGAAAAGACACCTCATCAAACAATACACTTTGTCTGGAGAGTCTGCCAGTGTGAACACGACACACCTGGAAGATGAGATCAAAAAGTTGAAGGAGAAAAATCTCTTCTTACGATCCTGACTCTGTGTATAATTGCGACGAAACCGGTCTGTTTTACCGCATGATTCCTGACAGATCATTGAGTACCAAATCCGAAAGTCACCATGGAGTAAAGCGAGCTAAGGATCGCATAACAATATTACTCTGTTGTAACGCAACCGGAACTGACAAACGAAAATTGTTCATCATTGGAAAATCAAAAAAGCCTCGTAGTTTCAAAAGCTTCAATCCAGCTCTGTATTGTGACTACACATCTAATCAAAAGGCAATGGATGACGGGAAGCATTTTCCTGGAGTACCTACGGGACTTGAATGCTTGCTTCGTTGCTGAGAACAAGAAAATATTACTTCCCTTGGATAATGCGACAAGTCATTGTTGCCCTCAAACTGTCTCATATTGAACTTCTTTTTCTGCCTCCAAACATGACTTCTTCGTTGCAACCGCTTGATTGCGGGATCATTAAAAATTTCAAGGCTTTCTACCGCCAGTCACAACTGAGTCAGTAATGTTGTAATGGCAGATGATAATCTTACCCCTGATATCACCTTGAAGGAAGCAATCAGGTTTCTGTAAGATCGCATGGGATTCAGTTAGTGAAAAGACGATTCAAAACTGCTGGAGTCACACCGGCCTACTTTCGCCAAATAGTTCGGAAGAACATGAATCCCCAACGCCTGTTTTGAGAGGTAATTTTTTTGACAGAATGAAACCAATCTTCAATATTATTGACATCTTGACACCCGACGAATTTTGTGAGATAGACAATGTAACTGAAACTGAAAACAATGCCGAAGAGGACGTACCGGTGATTTTTTCAGATGAGGAGGAGGAAAATTGTGACAGCGTCATTGAGTCAGAAAAAGAGCCGATTACATCCAAACGAGCCTCGTGATTCACTGTCGACGGTGATTAAATACTTCGAGAATCATCCGCTGGCTAGTGAAGACGATGTCAAATCTCTCATGCAGCTGAGTGAGCGAATTGTTGTTTTATCTCAACACCATGCAACACAAAAGAAAATTACTGACTTCTTCTCTAAGTGTTAAAAGACCAATCCTTATATAGACAATAGTAATGTGCGTGTACAAATATAATCTGTTGCCTCCATTACATGTTTCTATACGCTTATCGTCCAGAAATGAGCTTGCAGATACGCTAGGTAGCCAGAGTTGTTTTCTAACACAGTACCAAGGAAAATAGAAGAATATTTGATGAATTAAACAATTATTTCGTTTATCCGCCAATTTCGCCTTTCGCCAAAAAAAGTGATTTCACCGATGGTGGCGGATAAACGGGGGTTGACTGTATGTAATCATGTACATGTATGTTGTAAAAGTATTAAAGAAATCATATTAAGTTCTTGATTTCTCCACGAGATTTAGAATTTCAGCAAGTGGGAAAATGTTTAAATTTGATAAGAGAGAATGCATTTGTTTTGCTGCACTCTTTTGGATTGAAATGAATTGACATTATTTCGCATATGCTTCTATACACATCTCATAGCGTACTTTAAGCATAATAAAGGTGAAATTGGAAGTCATTAATGGATGTATGTCATTATTTCCTGTTGTTTTTTATCCAGGTTACGAACCCTGTGTGTTAGACAAAACACAACGATCATAAATCGATATTGAGAACACGTTGACTGACGCTGTCAACAGCAACATGTTGTCATGAAATTATGGAAGAAATGATTTTGATATGATGCTGTCTCCTTAGTGTCATTTGTACGTAGTCGACGGATTTGCTCAACGATCAATCTATGTACGAAAAGCGCAGCTGAATACGCTGCATCAGAATAATATGTTCCTCGAAAAAAAGGGTTGTACTGGTCCTTCATTTTCATTGGTTCTCGTGCCTGCTCTGTTTTGTATGATACATTTAGGTACCAATTTGAATATCAATTACAGGAAGAGCCATCGGAGATGACATGGCCAGAGCTGGTTACTGACCTGTCCAACACTTTGAAAAACTTGGAGAGAACGTTCCCCAGTCGGAAGTCGCAGGCGATGTACCTCACCGTTCTAGAAGAAGCTAAGCGATGTCCCCCCCTGCGTCATCCCACTTTTGTAAGTTATTTGACATACTGTGTGCACTGTGTTTCCTATACTTCTCATTCTTTCAATAGTGAAAGAGAAAAGCATTTCTGATTTCCTGAATATTGGAATAATAAACCACAAATTAAACAGACTAAATATTATTTGGATAAAGCCACGTATTTTATTATTCTAACACGAATTATCCTTCTTCCATTCATACTTGAACGTCAGCCTGTTTGTGACACGACCCTCACAATTAATGAGGTAATATTATTCTATGTGATAAAAAAGGGAAAATGTCTGGCTCTTATAAGCAACGAGATTAGTGTGATTATTAATCGCAATGCTGTCTAGTTTAGTCTACTTCTCTTTCTTCGTACTCGTGCTAGTTTGTCACAATTTCGTACTCAAATTGTAAATCAAGTTTGCAAAGAGGTGTGATGTCAAGAATTGAATGCCGTTGAAGTTTTGCAATGGTCACAATTCCTGACGAAAGTATTGACTATCACATGTATATGCGATATGTACATGTACGTAAAGAAGTTTCATCTCATTCAACAGATTCTCAAAGAAGCTGAAATGGTTTTGCTCGCGTAATGCGAAAATAAAAAGACGCCCTACAACTGCACCGAGAAGACACAGGAATGCATGCTGGAGACTTCTTTGACACGCCTATCCATGTTGACAGCCTCAAAGTCATCAAAAAACATGTTTCGTGGACAGTGGTGAGTTGTTCATTTTCATGGTATGTATGTATGTAGTCTATATTGAATTATACCTTCTGTGCTTGATACATCAAATAAGCTTGCAAACATCAGCCTTACATCAGCCTTACAAAAAACATGTTTCGTGGACAGTGGTGAGTTGTTCATTTTCATGGTATGTATGTATGTAGTCTATATTGAATTATACCTTCTGTGCTTGATACATCAAATAAGCTTGCAAACATCAGCCTTACATAGGAACCTATCTATATATATTATTCCATATAGTATATCTATAACCTATCTATACAAAACCTAGGAATCAAAACAAAAGTCCAAAAAAATTAAAAGAAATAAATCACTTCAAGAAGTCATGCGCATCAGGAGAGCTCTGGCAACTGCTCTACCCAGCGTCACGCCCAGAAAGTTAAGCACCTCATTGCGAATTAATGAGTAGTGTTCATTTCGGTATATTGAAAGTGATCTAGAAATTCGATTTAATGCTGCCACGGCAGTCAGTACTCATATTATTCATAAAAGATGTCATCAGTGTTGATGAATAAAATCTCCAAGATATGATGCAACATCTCATTGGACTTCAACTTCTCACTGTTAGAAGTAGTTTTGGTTAAACCAAAACCATTCATAAAATATTGGACACGCTGCATTGTATTCCCTGTAGAAAATCTGTAGAAAGACATATTACTGATATTGTTATCACTTAGAACTGAAATTTTTAGTAATTGCACTTAGAAACACAGTACATCACCATAATGGTGGTCGTATATCGACCGACGATGAGCATGTGAATTTTACTGCCGACTCGTAGTGTTGAGATGCATTTCAACGCCTGCAGTTCTGCTCTCCATACACTCAGCATCAAATTAATCTATCTTCCCTACGCCTGTCCCCGATGACGTTGTCATCAATTCTGCGTTCATCAGCTTTTGTGCGCAAAAGGGCGTTGTTTGACATGGTGAGAGCTATCCATCCATCTCAACTCAGGAGAAGACAGGGACAAGAATGAAAACAAAGCTAAAAATTCGACCGATCAACACCTTCAAGTGCCATGATGTTGTTAACTTTTTCCGCTCTTTCTTCAGGCAACGATATTTGGAAGCCGCTATTAACAATCGTGGCGCGGATGAGAGAATCGCCCTCGTCCTTTTTTGATGACGGAAATGTAAGATTTATTTCTGATTGATATTTCTGTTGATTTTTTCTGGTAATGAACGTTTAACTTATCATCTAAGTTTCAAAGTTGAGTAATTTTTCTCATTATGCGCTAGAGTGGAATCCTCATTCTAGCATTTCGCCCGGGCCATAAGAATTCTCATGTAAATATTCAGCTTAATTGAAAATAATTAAGAGTTTCCCAAAAATGAGCAGTTTTTATTATGTGTTTCTTCGATTTAGAATCCAATTTTTTTCAGCAGAAGAATGTTTTTTTGAGATTCATGCCATTTTCTGTCGAAGTTCGTTCAGAAATCTGTAGACCGATGCATAGGATATTCAAAGCAAGTTTTTACTTCACAGTAACACGGCAAGACAGAGGTTGATTGTTCAGTCTATCAGTCTTTTTTGATCGAGTGGTGATTCTCCAGAAATGTTGAAATCGACAGGATTAATGACATCCGGTATAACACCGAAAGCCGATATATTTCTCCTTTAAGTCAATCGAAAGGTTGCAAAAAGCCAGGAAACCCTCTAAACTTTTCCAATTTGCATTGTCATGTGCTAATTTTGAGGAACCTCTAAATTCCTTCTATGTCAAGTGAAACTTCACATGAAAGCGTCTGTGGATATAACTGATGGACGTTGTACGGCTGAGTGGAATTCAGATATTTAGAAAAATGCTCCATCAATTATGCACTTAGTCCCTTCTCCGAATGAATGTTCAATTTGTATGTAGATGTATATATGCTTCAGCGGTCATTGCTCCTAACCTTGACAGCACTAACTATGATATAGTATTATTGTCCATGTTTTTATTCAAATTTAAGAACAAAACCGCATCAGACATTCTTGTGAGTCTGTACATAAAATCCGTTTAACTGCTCAGCTTTGGCAATCCTGTAAGCATCGTACAAAGAGTGTGGAGTAAGGAGAGCTTGCCAGATGACTTGAGTACTGGAGTACAAGTTCATTTTCACAACAGTGACGGCAGAGAAGGCTGTAATAATTACAAAGACACATCGCTGCTCTCAGTGGGATACAAGATCTTCGCGAAAGTACTAAAAAGACGCCTCAGACCTTTTTATCGCTCAGCAATTGGCTGGAATAGTAGAATGGAAATCCGCCGTCCATCACGTGTTCAATTTTGAATTATAGTAGATAATTCTAAAAGAATTAATACAAAGTAGATTTAATAAGCAAGGAAATAAAAACAAACTGAGCTTTAGCGCTTTCGATAGCTCTAGTCATAAGATAACGTCATTAAACAAAGGATGCTAAATGGTCTTTCTTCAAAAGCTAAAGACATTAATTCATATAGGTGGCAGTCATGAAAAGAGAGTAAGTGAAATTACTGAAGTCGTGACATGGACCACAGGAAATTAGCATAGACAAGACAAATTAGCTAAATTTTGTTTTCCTTGCTTAAATTCAGTAGATGGAATGTCTGTTTTAAATTCACAAAGTGAATACTCGTTCGGTGTCATGTACTTCTTGATTGATGCAAAATGAAATGTCTTAATTGTGAAAATTTCCCTTGACAAGACTAATTTTATTCACAAAATTTTGTACACCACATGAAATGACTTACGTATCAAAGAGTGCTGTAAATAAACTGTACCTGACTTTCACTGCCAGCATTTTCGGTCTACGAATTTATAGCGATCTCCATTTCAGAATATGCATTTTGCAATTAAAACATTCAGACTCAACCCAAATGAAGATAATGACTGGAACAGTCCAATAATGATTACTGGATTAACTGATAATTTTGGGTATAGGCTACATTGGAATGGCGATTAGATATAATTAAATAATGTGTGAGCAAAGTGTTCTATTACTCATCGCTTTCTCTGTTCTAGTTCAAATATGCGCACGTGCTGGCATGAACCTAACATAAAACTCTGCTATAAAGCCACATTGATCCATGCAAATACTTACTGCATCTTTCATATTTTCAGGAGCCCGTTCGCATCGGTGGAACGATCCAGAATCCAAAAAATGTAGTATCTGTCAATGGACTCGAGGTTTTGACAAATGGCACCGCACAAACGGTGACTATATTTACTATGGCCTTCTTGGCCTTCAATTTAAATCATATACCATCACAAGAAGGCACTTTAGAGTGCCTAGAATGCCTTCTTGGCATTTGACGAAAATTCTGTAAAAAATGTGCCGAACAGTGCATGAACATGTTGAATCTTGTCTCATTTTATTGAAATTTTATCCTCTATCGGGTACATCATTTTTTAGTAACAATTTTATAGGAAATGTGCCGAACAGTGCATGAAAATTATAGATTTTACTTAACCCTCTATCGGGTGCATTATTTTTTTATGTTCTAAAGTTAATATTTTGTAGATATGTTTCGATTGTTTATCGATGCAACTAATTATGACATCAAGCTGATTTATGACCGAATTAGTAATTTATGAACAACTTTTGAGATTGTGGCATATATTCTGATCCTTCGTTCGGTTGAGGGCTGAATAAGGAATAATGTTTTCTACCTTCAGTATTTAGGCACGTGTGAAACATCTCATCGAGCTAAATTGCTCTAACGTCACACTGGGATTATCTATGACACCTAGATCAAAAGCTCCTTGTACAACTGCAACGAAGAGTTCGATGTATTTTAGTGAATGCACATAGAACAAATTAATGAAATAGTTACGAGTTTGATAGAACTACTGTGTTTTCTCTCAATTGTCTTATTATTAAGTAAGACTTCGCAGTAGGTGTAAATACAAACGAATTGAATTATCGCACTGCAATACTATGACGCAATCTTCGTTTGGGTAGTTAAAATAATTTCTGATGCATCCTCTCTCCCATCAAAGGTAATCGAAGTATACGACGTTGAAGCAGGATAACCTCAAGGATTTTTTCCAAATGGATCGAGAAGTAATTGAATTTGATTGTTAAAATTTGCAGCATGAAGTTCACTATCGTCAGCTTCATTGGTACTCTTGCGATCCACTGATGTCGTGAAAATAATTCCATGTCAACATCTTAAATGCATGCATGTATAGTAGAACTCATAGTATGCATACATGCACACTTGCGCATAATTTGTTGTTATGAAATTGTGTAAATAATTAAACTATGTGACAGGAAGTGCTGAAAGAGTTAACTATCAGTGTTCAACATTCCCCATCAGCCGATATTGCGGTGGTCATGCTGTGATTTAAGTAATGTGAAGAAAGCTATCTACTAGCTTGTTATATAGAGCTCATATTTTTAGAGCTCATATTTTTTGTAATTTAGATTTTCTCAATCCACAAATACCAATTCGTCATAATCAGCTCTGAAGATTTTCGACTTGTAATTAAAAAATATGCAATCTCATTTTGAGCGTTTTCTTTTTAGTTTTTACAAGCAATTCATCCTTTTTGTGTATTCTATATTGTATTCTTGTTTTATATTCTTACAGTGAGTTGCTTTCTATGTATCTCCTGATAGTCTTTCTGGAAGCATTTATTTTAGTCCTCGTCTCTCAAGTATCAATGAAAATAGCATCATTGATAATTACACAGCTCGGAATAGACAAAAATTAATTGATCAGGTGGGAATGCTAGTTAATAATTAATGGGAAAGCTATTCAGTGAATCCCTTCCACTAGCAAGATATTCGGCATCCCTAGTCTACTTATGTAGTGAAATCAGTAGTGCAGTACCACATGCAAAATTGTACGTTGCAATGCATTTTGCGGTGAAGCGAGCCAATAGGAATGCAGGAATTGCATGAACTCACGGCAACACTCGCCACGAATTCGCCTGCAATTGGCAACAATAGGGCGTGGCATGATAATGTTTAACAGCTGCATTAGTTCGTGGCGAGTGTTGGCCACTCGTACTTCCTGGTGTTCACTTTTGTTGCCAGTGTTTCGTGGTGAGTTCGTGGTGACTTTGGTGGCGAGGCATTTACAGTGTACATTCATTTCTTACCCGAGCGTAAATGTATGGAAATATTCGACTTCAAAGTGCATTCAGAAATCACATTCGTTCATTTCAAAATTCTAATTCCTAAATAATTCAAAATCATCAGATGCTTGTACAGCCTACTGTATAAAAAAAAATAAAAATAAAAAAATAAAAAAAATATTCAAAATATGACTTCTTAGTCAAGCAACAGATGCTTATTCTATTGTCGTTAGGTGCTTGAGAACTTGTATCAATTTCTTGGAACAGTGGGGTTTGATAAGTACCTCGTTCAATTGACACATTATGAAACTTACATTTCAATGAAAAGTTTCTTGATTAATTCGATCATATGGATTGAATAAACTGGTCGAAATAGTTTCACGTACCATAATAATTTACTTATCTATCAACTCTAACCTAGTCATAAAATGAAGTAACATGTTGAAGTGTCAAGTAGTCTTAAATACTGATAAAAGGAATTTCATCTACACAGCCTGTACCATGACATAACGTGTCAACAGAGCAGGTCTGCGGCTAATTAATTAAGAATCTGATTCTCTGACAAGTGACTCTGTGAAGTTCTGACAGCACGAGTCTTGTCTGGGATTCGCGTTTGGATCCCTGTCCTGAACGCTGTCCAAGCAAGTCTACAGTTATACCCAAAATTCTGGAAATTTTTGTGTTGTACTACTATGATAATAATTAATTAAAATGTCAAGCTGCGATTCCTCAAATTTCATTGAAATATGATTACAAGTTGAAATTAAAGTCTAAGTCTAACTTATACGTTGAGATAAGTTCCTGAAATTATCTTGTGAAACTTGATGTGACACACATTCATCCCTTGTCTATTCGTTTCAGCCTGGTGAAGGAAAATCTCAAAGCCATGAGCCAGTGGGCTTCTGTTTCGTATTTGATATCAATTATCTATATGAAATGGAAACCAGTTGGTTACTGGATTGTTCATCATCTGAACAACTGTGATCATCTGTTCATAACTGGTGCGGTACTCATGAAAAGTAATCCGAGCAAATACTCCTCTTCTCAAGAAATATGAACCAATAAAAGTAGGATTTTACAAATCTATTTGGCTATACTATAGTGCCAGCTTAATTAAGTCACAGATAAACTTGTGATAGATAATATTAGTAAAGATATATAGACTTTCAAATAACCAGTGCATGTATAGAAAAATGTTTTAAATCATTTAACCAAAAAATTATCAAATACCTCTTAAAATTATATATGAAACTATTAGATCAACTAATAGTAATGTGTCAAAATTTTGACTAATTTTGACGATCGTCTAGGTCCTACAATATCCCCTTAGGTCCTATAATATCAAACATTTGGTAAATATTTTAACAAGTGTTTTCCATTTAATGTATTAGTTAGGGAAGCATTTAAATTATTTGATATATTACCTGGTAGATCTAAATGGTAGCCTACTGCTTAAATGGTGCAGATGTCTAACTCAATATATCTATCTGGTGCAGAGGTCCTATGTGTGGTGCAGAAGTACTATGTATTTATAGTCACGCGGTGCAGAAGTCCTACTTAAGGTGGTTCAGAAGTCCCACATATTTATGTATATGCCTATTTCAAAGTCACATGGAAGAAAGGGGCTGTATCCAGTGGTCATGAAACTTCTACACAATCTTTATAACGTTCTACTAATTGTTGTAGAGTGAAAAAAATCGGATCTTGTCAATATAAATTAGAGCTTCAAAGAAAAACAGGTTTTTGAAAATGCGATGTTTCTGTGGTCAAACAACCTCGATTTGAGGAATTTTCAGCAGGAATAGGTCAGGAGGGTAGGTCTTCCCCATTATCTATGTATTCCATTACTATATATTCGTAAAATTGTTCGGGGAAAAGATTCCATATTTGTACGTATACCCAAAAATATATATTATTCACGATTTTTAGAACTTCGTGGTGGGTACAGGGTCTATCGAAAATTACTTCATTTTCTCTGTGGGTGTAAAAGTCATGGATTTTTTGTGCGCATTTCTAAAATTAATTTTCAGCTGTATTACATAATTCGATATCAGAAAGTTCGAATCTGCTATTATTTCATAAATATTCCCTCAGGAAATGACCTTTAATTCATCCCAAAATAGCTTACTTTCATATACTTAATGTATCTGAGGGCCAGTGGGTATACCACATGTATCTCAGGGCCGCAAAATATGTGTACTATGTGTATGTGAGGGCCAATGCGTATATCAAATATATCTGAGGGCCCTCTTAAGTTTGCATAACCCATTGCCTCAACATATTGAGTACTGATGACCATATTGAGTTCCGATAGCTTAACTCGTTCAAGACTCTAACCGACAAAGACTACACAGATAAACGAAGTCACTGAAAATCAGCATGTTTCCAGCTGAAACATTGCAATTACATTCAAATTCTTGATCATTGAATTTCCGTGAATAATCAGTCTGTTTCTTGATACGGATTAGAAAGAATTTGCAAGATTTAATATCTTTGATATTCAGTAAGATTTAAGTACTGAAATCCGTCTGATTGTGTCTGAATTTGGTTCTTTAAAGAATGTGAAGGAATTGTGATGTAATTTTCACTGAAAAGTATGTGTCTGGTTTATAAAGTAACAACAATACTAGATTTCCTAAGAATCAGGACGAACTATCATGTCTTTCGAAAAGGAGGAATCAGCCTGGATTTTGAAGAAAATAGAGATGCATGATTTTGTTGCTCATAGGAATTTATATAGCTACTTGTCTGATTAAAGGAGTAGCGAACTATTTTAACAAGCAGAGAATGTGAATTGGGTAATTTGCATTCTCTGCTTGCTAAAATAGCTCGCTACTGAATCTACTGAATATCATTTTGCATGAAGCTTAAGTCACTGATATTGTGTGTTAATTTTCAAAAATTTGAAACACTTGACGTCAGCTGACCAAAGACGGTCCATTGAGAACAACAGGATTGTAGTTTGTTTCCTATCTAGCCCTTATATATATGTTAAGTATCTTTGAAATTACCACATTCAGATTTATAACTTGAGCTAGTTTTATAGTGTCCAACGTAGGCACACATACATAGCTTTGTGGTGCATGAGAAATCGACCAAGAGACTTAATTTTATAGTATCATGGCCTACCTGAAAAAATTTGCGTCTCTTATTGTAATTTAGATACTTGACTTAGTTTTCGCTTGCATACAATATGCTCCATCAAAACAGCTCCATCAGATTTTCCATCAAAACACTTGATTATAAACTTTCTTTGTTTAAGGCGCTTTTACGTGAACAGTTCCAGAAATAAAAATTAATCACTGCAAAAGTAGAATTTGTTGAAATTACTGCATTCAACTTAAGTTTCTATTGATCGGGATATTGAACGTCTATTTTTATTAATTAGTACATGAATAAGTTGATAAACGCTTTTGTATTTCATTGGTGTACTTTTAACAACTATTTTCTCACATCAATTTTGACCAATCCGAAACACTCTAACTGAAGGGATATGAAATATCTGGAGAAGTATTGACACATTTTGCGATATTTTATCAGCTGTTAGGCGTTCATCACATGTCATTAATAGTCACACCCGTCGAGATTCCCGTATTGCTTACTATCTGTTAGCTGTGTTAACCGTTACTAATGTACAGGCATAGAGCTAATTTAGAAAGTAAGTTGGTTTATGTTAGAAGACGGAGAATTACAAGTAGCACAAAAGAAATGAGAAGCCACTCAAGTACAAGCAGTGAATGTGAATCTGATGATACAGATCATACGAATTTAGAAAGACATGCGAGTTTGCAGGTGAAACAAGTGACAGAAGAACATTCAGATGAAAATAGTGATTCATATGAAGATTTCCAACCAGTTAGATGTTCCACACCAACGAGAAACTTTGTAGAGTTAGACTGTCCAAGTGTTTCACTTATTTCAGAATCCACTTCTTTAGGATCTTCCATCGATGAACAAAACGAAGCGTCTTCCTCTCCTATGTACGAGGGCAAGTCAAAAATTATTTGCACTTTTTCATTTTTGATTTACGAGTCTATTCATCACTCGATTGCTTCTGTTTCTTGGTAAAGAGTTAACTGCACCACTCCTTTCTGTGTCTGCTTTTCAGATTCCAGGCTTACTGAAGCACTCTTAGCTGCCACTCCTATTTGTGAATGAAAGGAAGTGAACACAGCTTAGCGCCGATCGCTTAAATAAGAAAGTGTACGGTCAAAACAATTCATTAATGCTCGAGATGTCTGCGCCACTCTCCGTCAGCACCGAAGAAGAACAGCGAGCTGTTATCCGCTTCCTATGGTCTGAAGGTGCTCCGGGAGCCCACATCCATCGCAGACTATCGATTCAATATGGCGACAACTGCTTAAGCAAAAGAAGTGTTTACCACTGGATTGATCACTTTAAGGCTGGTCGCACAAGTGTATCGCACCAAGAAGGAGCCGGACGTCCTCGAACATCGACAGGGTCGGATAAGATCGAGCAAGCTGAGGAGATGGTAATGGAGGACAGAAGAGTTACAGTCGACATGGTGGGCGTGAAGCTAGGAGTAAGCCACTCACAATATTCTTCACAACGAACTTGGGTTCCGAAAAAGTGCCACAGCTTACTGAGGCACACAAAGACAATCGACGAACTATCAGTCAACGGCACCTGCAACGCTATGAGAACGAAGCGAAGATTTCCTGAAGAATAATCACCGGTGACGAAACCATTTCGAGCCGGAGAGTCAATGACATGGAAGATCCAAACTCACCGGTCCCGAAGAAATTCAAGCATCTGCTGGAAAGCTTATGCTCACTGTATTTTTGGACTCTCGAGGGCCATACTGCATTACACCGAGCGAGGATCAACGGTCACCAGTGACGGATACTGTGAAATGTTTGCGTCACAGTCTTCGACCAGCCATTCGAACTCGGCGCCGTGGATTGCTGTCGCGAGGTGTCATCCTACTGCACGATAATGCACGTCCTCATTCGGCGGCGAAGACTGTGGAAACTCTTCAAGATCTCCGTTTTGAGGTCCTGGAACATCCTCCTTACAGCCCAGACCTCGCACCTTCCGATTTCCACCTCTTCGGACCCTTGAAAGAAGCTCTGCGAGGACGTCGGTTCTCGACAAAGAGGCAGTGCATGAGTGCTAGGTTCCATGCCCGAGGGCATTAAGCAGCTGTGCGTCGGTGGAACAAGTGTTGTGAACGAAATGGTGACTATATTGAAAAATGATGATGTTATTTCTGTTGTAATTGTAAAATAAATGTAAATTGGAACAAAAGTGCAAATAATTTTTGACTTGCCCTCGTATGAAGGTTGTCAATTTTCTCAAGATGATTTTATCCATGATATGCAAAATTTAGTATCTTCCACCAGAATGAGCATGCGCACTGCGAGACAGGTTTATGACACGTTCAAAAAATATCTTCCAAGTGGATCGAACATTCCATTGCATTATTCAATTTTCCTAAACAGCAAGATGATTTGAATAAGCGTTACATGTCTGTAGAGACAGCTAATGATTCTGAAGAAATTTTTGTTTTGTCAATTAAGGAACAGTTAAGTAATATTGTCCAAAGCAATTGCACATTACTTCATGATAGGGAATCGTGTAGGCCGAGGCATGAGGATTGTCAGAATGATATCTACGATATTACTGATGGAGAGCAGTATAGAAAACGTCATCTCGAATATAATAACGCGGCTGATATTACGATAAGCCTTATTTTAAACATCTACGGTGTACATGCAACCGAGTCGGGCAATAAACGTTTTTGGCCTGTTTGGGCAGCTATCGTGGAACTTCCTTTCAATAGCCGATCTTCTTTCCAAAATAACGTTCTCTGTGCATTATGGTATGGAAAATCCAAGCCTGACTGGGATTCTTATTTATCCAATGTAGTCGAACAAATTGCTATTCTGGAATCGGGATTTATTCTTTCGCATAACCACCAAGCTCTTGTGGTTTCAGTTAAAGTTTTAGCTGCTGTGTTTGATCTCCCTGCGAAGGCTTCTGTCTTGAATATTGTACAATTCAACGGTTATTATGGTTGTACGCACTGTCTATCTCCTAGTTTACATGAAAATCGAAGACACGTGTATCCCGGAATAGAGTTTCAACAAAGGAAGCCGCAAATTTATCTGGAGAACTTGCGAGATAAAAGTATGGGCGTAAAAGGAAAATGTTTGCTCGGTGAAATTATTGAGATACCTTTTCAGGTCCCCATTGATTACATGCATCAATGTTTAGAAGGGGTTGTCCGCCATATCTTGAAACTCTATCTGAAAAATGATTTGATGAATAAAGATGAATTCGACCGAATCCGCAAAGAATTATATATACCTAATTGTTTTAATAGAGAACAACGATGTCTGAAGACTACTACATTTTGGAAGGGTACAGAGCTCAAAGTATTTGTTTTATATACAGGTCCTTTTGTATTATTCCAGCTACTATCAAATGAAAATTTCTTCTATTTTGATCTTCTTTCAACTTGTTTATACCGGTTATTGATGCCCATTAAACGTAATTCACTTCCTTTAGTGAACAGTGCTTTGCAGCAATTTTTGAATTATTTTGAATCTAGATTCGGTAGACAAAATATGACCATAAATATTCACTTATTGCTTCATTTGACAAATATGGCGGAGCAGTTCGGACCATTGAGTATGACTAGCGCATTTGCTTTTGAAAGTGCCAATAGACATCTGATTAGACTTACTCAAGCCATGAATCATAAAGCAAAAGCTTCAATTAACAGATATCTGATGAAAGTTACCAGTAATTCAAGAAAGGAACAGCCAAATTCAGCGGAAGTAAATGTTGATAGGCATGTCGTCAAGATTATAGATAAAATCCATCGAGATGAATGTATCATCAAACTGATAAAGAATTTTGGATTCTCCAGCAAAAACATTGCGCAACTATATTCTAAAGTTCAATTGCCCTGTGGATTTTACTTGAGTACAACTGATAAATGTAAAAATTACAAGTGCAGGAATTGTTGGGTAAGTGGAAAGTGTTCTATCAATAAATTTGATTTCTTCGGAAGAATTGAATATATATTTCACGAAACAGTGTCGAATGAAGTGTTTTGTTTCTTATTAATGAACACAGAAACATCGAACATTTCTGACAGTTTACCTTCATTTCATCATGCACCTAGAAATATTGACAGGTTTTATGAAAAAAGCAAAACTGAACACCAAATTTTCAACTGTCTTGGCTGCAGATTGCTATTTGACTGTAGTCAATGAAAGAGAAAATGATATTTTATTTATACCAATACTATCTTATTATGAACACGATTAAACAACCAGTTGACTTTCCAGTTCATACAGCTAACTTACAGTAAAGACATGCTATTGTAATGGGCGGCAGTTAAATCCGGAGAAATTTTTAAAACTGGCAACAATGGGTAAGTTCATCAACAGTAGCCTACTATAAAATGGGGAGACGGGGTGTTTTGGTATATATTTCGTAAATCGCATTCGCATATTTTACTCGCTTCCGTATAAGGTAAATCTACCCGATGGGATTCAAACATCTATGAATAATACGATTTGCTAAGCTGTGAATGTCAATAAATGCTTTCCTCTGTACATCACGATCAGGTCATGCTACTGCATATCATATGTGAATCAGTTACCACTTTGATTTTTCTTTTTGTGAGCTGGAAATGAAATTTGTACACTAAACCACACTTGAGTCCAAAATAGTTCAAACCAGTACTCTTGGGCTTTATGAGGTGCAAGCTGGCTTAAAATATTGCAGTGTAAAATTTATCAGACGTTGACGACTTATCCGAAGAAACCTTCATATTGGGCAATTTTCCATCACGAGTTATCCGATTTGACGGGATAAGTGCAGTCAAATATGTGTGTTCGATAGCAGTTTTGGAAGGGATTTTTTTTCGGTGACGAGTTAAGTATGAGAGACGAGTTATGCGGGTGACGAATTGTCCGGATACTACTATATACTGAACATAAGTTTATCGTGTCAGATGGGTGATGAATTCTAGAACGAGGAAATTGTGAGGAAATTTCTTAGAGACGGCCAAAAATGTGATAGAAGTATGGGGTAGGGGACAACCGTAAGATCATGAATGTAAGTTAGGTCTTTTTTATCTGTTTTTCTATTTTATATGAAATTTGTAGTTTAAACGAGAGAAAACATTTCTGTTTCCTAACCATGTAAACGGATTTTATCTTTCATCGGTGTTTCAAACGGATTACTTCAATTTATCAAATGGCACAAGAAGTAGTTATACTTTTGACATAGTCGAGAAAGCGATTATCAGAACTAAGGGACCAATGACACGACAAATTGTTTAGGAGTAGGCAATTGTTTAATTATATTTAGATGTCCCAGTCCAACGGGTAGGTTTATTACGTATCCATGGATGCTAACAGCAGGTGAATTCTTGACTCATCATAATTTGGACCTACTTCAAATTCACTAGGAATCAATATAAGATCAAACACAGCACCATGACAAGTAGATTCAGTCACTGTGTTCATCAATTCAAACTGGCTTAAAAAGAATGATTCAACATGGTTGAAATTACCACTAATGAATACCGAGTAATCAGAATAACGAATCAATTATTGATGTGTAAGACGACACAATCACAAAGCATTTGAGAACTCTTTCGAGATTGTCTAGCTTCATAAAGAAAGTGCCGAATAGCTAACCAATAACATTTCCACATCGTGATAACGAGAGTCAGAAGTTATAAGTTCATGATTTTTGTGTGCTGTGAAATTATTTCAATCTCATTATGGCTGATAGCATCATGAATGCATGATGTGATGATTCACTTTGCTTAACCACATTTATTCATTTTCAGATGTCAAAGAGGAAATCAGAGCCCCCGCTCGAATCCCACCAAGTGCCCCCACAGGCGTACCTATTCTATTTCGAACTAGACAACACCTACTACATCATCAGTCTACAGCGTAGAAGCTGGCCAAAGGATATGACATTCCTCCGAAAATTGAATTTGTCTCCCAGAGACGATGTTGATCTAAATGCGATGTTTTGACGTGTTGAGAGACGATGTTTTTCCTCAGTGCTAAAGATATTCATGAGACATTCACTCAGAAGATACAGGGGATCCAAGATGCTACGACTGATTTCTCTCCTTCGCACTTCTCTCACAGTGTATCCGATTCAAGTTTTGAGTGTTTCCAAACAATTACAGATGAAGACATCCTAAATGCTGTACATAACTTACCCAACAAATCATCAGCTAGTGATGTAATTCCTACGACTCTTTTGAAAGAACTCATTCCATCTCTGCTGTCTTTTCTGAGTCATCTGTTCAATACGTCGTTGTCTTCAGGTATTTTCCCGTCCCTTTGGAAGCGAATTTTGATTACCCTTGTGGTTAAGAAGGGCTGCAGTGATCCGAATGCCGCGACATTTTACCGTCCTATCTCTAACCTTACTGTCGTCTCCAAACTTTTTGAGCGCCTGGTATCTGCGCAACTTCGTTCATACCTGCATGCAAACAACTTAATTCCTGCGACTCAGTCTGCATATCGACCGCATCACTCGTGTGAGACTGCCATTCTTCGTATAACCTCCAACGTTCTTCTTGCTGCAGACAACGATAGCTTAAGTCTCCTTACCTTCTTTGATCTGTCAGCCGCAATTGACACGATCGATCATCACATCCTTCTGGCCCGTTTACAATCAAATTTTGGCTTTAGTGGTACTGCCTTGCTTTGGATTGAATCATTCATACGTGGACGCTCAAGTCGTGTAGCTTTTAATTCTACACTATCTGATTTCAGTCCTGTGATAGCTGGTGTTCCACAGGGCTCCGTGATTGGACCGCTACTGTTTGTTCTCTATGCATCCGAACTCTCCAGAATCATACCACAGTTTGACCTGTCCCTACAAATGTATGCCGACGATGTACAGGTGTATGGTCACTGTCATCCTGACGACTCAAGTGACTTGGTCTCTCGCATGGTTAAGTGTGTAGATCAGATTATTGCGTGGTGCTCATCGAATCTTCTACTATTAAATGCAAGCAAATGCGAGATAATGTGGTGTTTATCTTCCCGTCGTGCTTCATCCCTTCCTAATGACTCCATTCGTGTTGGAAATCATATGGTGAAACCATCTTCGTCTGTTCGCTGTCTTGGTGTTATCATAGACTCGGAGGTCTCTTTCCGTGCTCATGTGCCTCATGTTGCATCCTTGTGCTTTGGTGTCTTGCGACAGATACGTTCCATCGGCCGCTCTCTGTCTCGTCCTCTCCTTATCAAATTAATAGAATCACTGGTCTTGCTTCTCCTCGACTTTTGTAATTCTATCCTGGCTGGTATTCCACGTAAACTCTCTAACAAGTTTCAATCCGTGTTACATGCTAGTGCATGTTTGATTTTTGGAACTTCACGCTTTTCATCTGTAAGTCCTCTACTTCGAGATCTGGGTTGGCTTCCTGCGGACATCCGTCCGCTTTATAGGCTGGCTGAGCTGACACATGCATGTTTTCATGGAAAAGCTCCTTCTTACCTGGCCCACAACTTCAAATACACTTCTTCAAGACGCCCTGGTTGGTCTTCGATCCTCAACAACACAATCACTAATTGTTCCTCGGGTTAGGTGCCCAACTATCGGGGGACGTTCATTTTGTGTGCAAGCCTCTCGTACATGGAACTCATTACCACCGCATATAACGAACATTTCTGAATCGCATATTTTTAAGAAATCAATTAAGCAGCATTTCTTAAAATCCTGTTATACGTAATTTCTGTGCTAAATGATTTTACTGACATACTTTTATTATTATAATTTTGATGAAATTTTGTACAGTGGCCTTGAGACGTGTAAACATGTGAAATGTCACTCAAATATAATTCGTTCCTGACTGACTGAATATAAAAGGGTACAGGTTACCAGGACATTACTTGCCGCAGGTAAATTTATATCACATACTTAGAGGGTCATTTCTCCTTGAGGAGAATATGTCCTATATTCAAAACTGATTTAAACGGAGTTTTGCTAAAGTGCTAAGTCCTAGTGAAGGGTCGCATGGAATTTTGTATTTAAGTTACCATTCAATGCGATTTTTTAGTTGTTTACTCTAATTACGCCTCATATCATATATCGAGTTATACTCAGCTTTTCATCTGTTCATATTCTCTCCTTTCTTAGCAATATTTTTCATATTTCTGCTGAGTAAGCCTTGTCGGTGTGTAGGTGCTTCCTCTTCAATCATGCTGTGGGTAGTAGTTCCATTATTTGACTGCAAGTTTGTTTCTAACTTTAATTAGGCATACATTTACTATTAGTATAAGTTAAAATAAGTTAATTGAGCCCCTTACTCTAATTCAAAGCTATTCACAACATTTAAGAAGTGTTCTGTTTATTTAAGGAACTCAGAAGGTAATGGAGGAAAAGGAGAAGATCCTTAACGAGTTCTTCGAGGAAGGAGGCGAGCTCGACCTCAATCTCTATTTCACTTGCCTGGTAAGATGGAACAAGTCGCTGTACACTAATACAAGAATTTGCTATCTTGTGGACCGCAACATTCTGTATCAAGATAGGCATTATACCTTGGTTCTTAGGACATCAATCTGCAATGGTGATCATGAAATAAACCTCAGTAAAAATTATTCGAATTTCATTTACAAATGCAGGTTTCAGCGTACTGTGTAACTATGATTATACGTCAGACGTAAACAAATTCTTATCGCACAAACGCAGATTTCATATGACATCAGTACTGAATGTTCGTAATGCACTGAATTAAATCATTTCACTTTGTTGACACTTCCGGATGATTTGGTGAATTATGATTTGTTGATTACTTAATTCACATTAACGGCTTGGCATGGGAGTGTATTATTTTTCCTGTTTTGATCTGAAATTTATTATTTGTATTGATAATTGCTCTTTATTAGTTTGACTAAAATGACACTTTGAATCGTTACTTTTTGGAAATATACAGAAAATTCAAATTCAAATTAAAAGAATGCCTGTTATACATCCAGTAGTATTGGGTTGCATTTCCCGGAATAATAATCGGAATGATTAATCGGAATATTCATTTCAGAAACGAAACGAGGAAGACGACATTGAAGTACTCGACTTACTGACTACAGCGACAGTAGCAAGTGCATCGAACGAACCTGTTGACGTTCAACTTTTGACACCATTGGCAATTGATGTCGATGCTACGGTAAGATTACACTCCATTTCCTACACGAACGTTCGTCATTCTATGGTAGAGTGACTTTTGATACTTTTGTTTTAAAATATCTCGTGTAAATTCTATTATTGTTTGATCCACTATTCACTGACAAACACTAAATTGTATGCGAACGCAAATAACTCTAATTAAATAGATATCAAAAATCAGTTAATTTACTCAAAGCAATGAGTTCCCACTGAATTCATTTATTTCAGAATCTAACAAGTGCTATTATACAGTTAACGGACGTGTGCCAACAGCTACGAGAAGCGGTCGAGATCAATACCAGAGAATTAAAGAGAAGACGCATCGGTCCCAGAGTATCTGGAACCGTACCAGCGGCCAAACCAGTGCGCCCAGTGGTAGGTATCTTCATTTTTTATATTTTATTGGCGTCTTCTGTGTGTACTTAGGACAAGTTCATTTGTAGACCAGAGTGCAACTTCATGGAAATAGCTGAATTTACATATGCATCTTTCATTTACTTTAAAGCTAGACTATTCACATGACTATTACAGAGAATAATAATATTCTAATAATTAATATTCTATGACTATTACAGGAAGAACTTTCCTGATCAGAAACAACAAACTTCTGTTGTTGACTGTCAGATAGTGCGTCTCTAGAAAGTCGAAGTTTCGACTTTCTTAAGTCTCATCCCTTTAATTTCTTGTACAAAGTCTTAACCCTTTCAGTCCTACCGTATCATATATGATACATTTCAAGCTTGCTTCTGTTTATCATGTAAAAAGGTAAAATAACTGAATTGCATCAGTGATTTAGAAAGACCCTTTACTAAGGAACTTAGTTTTAAGAGCAGTTGCCAAAATCTGACGCCATGTCAGATTTGTCAGTAATTTGAATTTTGAATTTTGACATTTTCGAAAAAAATCACATACGCTTTGTCAGTTGTCCCGTAGTAGCACTTAAATTAATTATTTATCAAAATAAAAAATCAGGCATGTGTATGAAAGCATAAATTAGTTATCGGCATCGTTATAAAATATTTGACATCTAAACATTCTGAGAAGTTTGAATTTTTGTTCGTGTATCATGTATGATACATCCGGACTCAACGGGTTAAATATCATTGATTTCTGATCTCTGTGTCAAGTACATACAAAAGCATCGTCCGTCTCTCAACAAAAGAGAGGAACTCAGTCAGTGGCAAAGACCATAGTAATAAAAGTTATTCAAAGCCTTACAGCAAATTGCGGTTCAACTATCTCAACTGCAATATTACATTGTTTGGAAACAGTTGCCAGACATCTTCTACGGATTTTTTATGAACACAGTCATAGCATCCTGTCGCTCCTCTCTGATTGGATGCTTTGAGTTTTACGATATCATGGACTCTATCCATCAAACACACTGAAAGGAAGTAGCTATTTGAAGTCGTGTCTTGAAAGTAATTCACTCTGAACTCATATACTGACATTTGAAGAGATGGACTGTGACGTCGAATGCAGAATCAACCGTTTTGGCCGTCGGATTCGTACGTTCGTAGTTATTCCTGATGCGGATGTTTCTGAGCCTGAAATTGATAGTGATGCCGACGACTGTCCTCACGAATCTGAGTCAGACAGTGACGACTCATCTAGCGATACTGGTGACCCTGCTGTTGCAACATCGAGTGGGAGTTTACAAGGTCGATTATCTACCAATTCAAAGAATGACTATGCATGGAATAGTGCACGTGCTCCTCTGATCGACGTTCCCTTTACTGCAGAAGGGTCTGATGAAAACCGCGAAACTGCACTGCGTCAGCCAATCGAATATTTCAAAACCTATTTCATACCAGGCCTTTTTTCCTTTATTTCTAAACAAACAAACCTATACGCACAGCAGCAAAATCAATCGTTTGAAACATCACCAGAAGAAATTGAAGTGTATGTCGGAATTTTGATCAAAATGGGTGTCGTAAACTTACCAAGGTACAGACTTTTCTGGTCAGATGAGTTTCGCTTTCCTGGAGTTGCAGATCGCATGTCACGCGATCGTTTCTTCTTCTTATTGAATAAATTCATTCATTTTGCGGACAACAATGACATCGTGATGAACCGAAATAGTGATGAATTTGACCGGCTCTTCAAGGTCAGAACATTGCTCGAATTCATTCGTCGATCATGCTTGAAATTGGAGCCTCTACAACACCAAAGTGTCGACGAGCAAATCATAGCATCTAAAGGTAAAACCAGTCTGAAGAAATACTTGCCGAAAAAACCTCATCGTTGGGGTTTCTAAGTTATTTCTCGAAATGGAGTGGATGGATTTACACATGATTTCTACTTTTATGATGGCTCGCCCTTGAAATTGAGATCGTCATCATGTGGATATAAGCCTAGTGATATGGTTTTGAAAGTGTGCGAAATGCTACCTCGCCATGCAAACCATATAGTATATTTTTACAATTTTTTCAATTTCGGAAAAGGAAAAATCGGAAAAGGAACTTCAGACTACGGGTCGTGGTTCGCTTGATTGCCGTCAAGAAAAGAAAACAAATATTTCTATCGTCTGCTGGTTCGACAACAGATCAATTCAGCTGAGTTCTTCTTATGTTTCAGTTGACCCGATAACAAATGTTCAGCGATTTGATCGAAAGGCAAAGAAGAGGGTTCAAGTGCCATGTCCTGCGATTGTCACTCATTACAATCAACATATGGGTGGTGTCGATAAATTCGACATGCTTATGTCACTTTATCGCTGCGATCATAAAACCAGGAAATTTTACAAACCTATCTTCTTTTGGAGTATCAACCTGTGTCTAGTAAACGCTTGGATTCATTATAAAAGAGATTGTGATCAACTTGATGTTGCGGCAAGAGGTCGATTAGATCTTTTGTCGTTTTCTGCGAAGGTGTCAAACTCATTATGTCTCCAAGGTAAGCAGGGATGCAAGTGCAAATTGATGAAAAATCCGGAAAATGAGCTAGGATGCGCCTTTTACTTACTACTAACTTAAAAATTTCAATGATTTAGATAAAGGTGGCCCAGCCATGGTCCCTGTCACTCCGCACATACATTTATAAAAAAAAAATATGCATTCTGACCAAAAACGAACAACCCTGCTCCAATGACACGTAAATCTTGTAAAACAAAAAGGTCGCAATAATTTCCAGTAATTTTATTAATGAAGTAACTAAACTTTGTCTTTTTTTTGTTCACCTCAAATGAAAATTACAAGCAACAATAAATTGAATTCACTTTAGAAAAAATAATACCCTCTTGGTTCTTGATTTTAATCTAACAGAAGAACAGTGTCGCCTTCAGTTGATTACTGAAACGTCGCATTTGCATTTTGCAATCATAGGAAAACGTTTGAATTTAATAGGGAAATAGGGTAGGTGTATTGGTGTAGCCACATTACTTTGCTTATCTGACGATGGTTGTATTTGGACATCTGATCGACCAATTGTTCATGCGACGGCGCGAAATACAAAAACCAAGTACGTGATTAAGAATTGTTCACAGCAAGCACGTAATAACAAGATCCATCTTTCATGACTGTAACTTTCTTTTATACAGTTTATGAATGAACAAGTAGACGCAGAAATTATATGTTGTTTAAAAACTTAAAAACATATTGACAATTTATTATGACCGACACGAGTCGGGAGATGTCTAATACTTCAGCACCTCAGGGGGGGCCCAATTTTGAAGTGACAAGATAATATCTTTCAGGAGGTGACTATACGGCATTACGTACATGTCTTACGCTGCACATTTTAACTGAAATCTTGTTCATACCTGCGTCTGAAGTATATAGGCTAGGGGGTTACCCTTAATTTGGCATTTTTTTTTCAACCCTTCCGAGACCAATGAATCTGGTCAAAAAATCGGAAGGAAATCCGGATAAAGTCTTGCATCCCTGGTAAGACACCCGAATGTGGATGCATATTTATCTTGTGGTGGGTGATACGGATTTTACTGCACACGTGAACTTTCTAGGCATGTGTGTTATGCGGAAAGAACAAACGGGAAAATTTATCCCTCAGGATTAGCCGTTCAAGATGATCTGACCCTAGACGTACTACAGTTTTTCAATCGAATGAATCATGATAAATTGAATCAGATCGCCATGGGAGATTCAACTATAATTGGTTATGTCCGACAAAAACTAGATCTAAAAGGATTTGACTCATTTCAAAGCATCACCAGCAAAGTCCGATTGTTGTGCGAACTTCTCACCAAATTCAGAGAAAAAAAGAACAATGATTTAGAGACAGTGATGGATATGCTTCAACCTAGGCATATTCCTGATGTTCAAGAATGTGTGAAGGAGATATTTCAGTATTCAAATGAAAAGAAATTGACTGTAATAATGCCTTCGTGTTTGGTTCGACTGGCGCAGACTCTACCACAAATCATTTCAGTTTTAAGAATCAATTCATTGAAAAATGAAGAGTGAGAAACTGTTAAAATGTGGAATGCAGTTCCAGAGTTGATCGAACACTACATCGTTCCGTTGTCTCGAAATGCTAGGAAAATGCTTAAGTCTCATACTGAACGTGGTTTGCATCAGGAACTGCCTGACACAAGCAATATTAGAGCGTTCGGAAAGTACTTGGATAATTACATTTCGATTACTAACCGAGAGGAGAAACACCACCGCGTTATAAGTGAGGCGGTGCTTGCCAGGTTGATACTGTTCAATAAACGTCGTTCAAACGAAGTGGTGAAGATAACCATTAAAGACTGGGAAAAAAGGAGTTACTGGAAGGAGATGGCGTTGAAAGACATTGGGCAGTTGGATAATACAGAACGTATCATGGTTTTGCAAAGCGAGATAGTTTACATAATCGGTAAAGGTAAAAAAAATGTACCTGTTATTTTCCCAGCACATTTGGTTAATACAGTAATTTGGCTAATGCAGAAAACGAAAAACGGATTTCTCTTCCCAAACAACGCGAATGGACACGTCAGAGGACATGATGCTGTTAGAAATATGGTAAAACTCTTCAGTATTTGTGGAAAACTGACATCTACAAAATTTCGAAAATTAGCCACTTCAATATTACAAGTAAGTTGTTATGTATTAGTTTGATGTTTTTTGTTAGGAGCTATTAATATGAAACATTTCTTTAACTATTTTCAAGATCAATAAAACAATTGGTTTGAAGCTACGCAGTGTTAACCGAAATAAACTTAATGGTTTTTCTATGTGATGTTGCATTTACTTATTGCTCTAGATTATTAGCTTCGTGTTCATATTTTCGTTCAAGGACCCTCTACCAAAACGTTTTTCCTTATTGCAAGATAAATGAAAAAGTACAAGGAATTATGCAACAGTAAATGACATCTATGGTTAGTGGTTTTAAACCAGGAGATATGAAACTAAACTGAAATTGGATTGATCGAAGCTTTTGGGAATAAAAAAATTTGTATGATTCAATTACGTCTGCTTACCTGGCAGATAATTGATCATATCAATGAACTAGCAACGATGTAATTTCCGCTGTCAAAATATTAACTAACATATTATATCAGTCTGTGCTTTACAGGCAATGTTGTATCGCTATGGAACTTTATAAAAGTAAACATAAACTTCTTTGGAGCAATTGGCGGAAAAAAATCAAAAGCCATTGCCTGAATTATCTTTTTTGATTTGTCCAATCGCTTGACCATCTCCGGTTAGTGTAGATTTTTTTATTTGCCTCAGACTTTCACGGGAATCTTAGGGGAGGCTCTTAAGAAACCCAACATTTCGATATTTGATTTGTGGCAGATAATCCCATTCTTTCAATTAGCTATCGGCTGCATCCCATTCAGATGGGTCTTTGTGTTCATTACATCATCAAAAGATGACTAAGCTAACGATTCGAGTTCCCAACCGGCTGGTCATGCAGTCTCAACGAGCTGGGAATTTTCAAGAAACAGCATGAAATTGGTTCAATTACATACTGTCAAAATAACTGTCAATTATATCATCACGATAATTTGATAAGTTGAAAATTGATACCTCTAAATTCTTAACATAAGAAAACAGTTTGTCAGAATATTATAATATTGACATGTGAAAGATTTGTTGTGGAAAGACGATACGAAATTGCTAACATATTGAGAGATTTAAATTAAATTGATGTCATAGAATTACATGAAATTCTTATATATTAACTGCTCAGTCATAGAAGCCTCACTCTAATCGGCAACATGAATTACGAATATATCGAAAGCAGAAAGGGTGCGAATCTCATTTTTTTACCAAAATTACTTGTTTAAAAAAGAAAGACTTAATAAGAATGGAACCATATCGTACGCCTGTCGTCTCCAAAACTGCAACGTTCGAGGAATTGTTAAGGAGGATTCTTTCATCATTACCTCCAAAGTATCCAGTCACGAACATTTACCAGAAAATGCTGCCGTAAGCGTGATGCGGAAGAAGAAAGAAGCTGTCAATAATGCCCTCCAACAACCGACAACGTCGATGAAGCGACTATATTCTACGGCGTTTTCTTCAAAGTCCGATGACGAAGAGGACGTACTTCAACCTGCATTCAAGTCTCTCAAGTCCTCAATGTATCGGGCACGTAGTACACGCTTACCGAATCAGCCTCAGACTCTTTCTGAGCTTATGATCGAAGGTGAATGGACAAAAACACAATCTGGACAGGACTTTTTTCAGATAGACGATGGGAGCGATGATCGAATTCTCGCCTTCTTCACAATCCCATGTCTCCGTATTTTGGCATCCTCCAAGTGTCTTTACATGGATGGCACGTTCCATGTCGCTGCACGGCTATTCCATCAGCTGTACATAATATATGCATCATTTTGCAATATGTTCCAGTATGCTATGCACTTTTACCGAACAAGACAGAACATACATACAAGCGCTTATTAGATTTATTGAAATTGAAAGCAGCTCAATTCAACTTGAAAATTGAACCCGATACCGTTCAATTGGATTTCGAGAAAGCGGCCATAAACGCGGTACAACATTCATTTCCAAGCACTTCAATTCGTGGATGTCATTTTCACTACACCCAATCGATTTGGCGTGGAGTCCAGCGACTTGGATTGACAATTCCATATCGAGAAAATGAAGAAGTTGGACGCATAGTGAGAAAAGCCCTCGGTTTGCCTTTTCTTCCAAAGGACAAGATTGATGAAGTATGGGTACGGGTGATTGGTGAGTGTCCTGAGGAATGTCAAGAATTTGTGGACTACGTCACTAAGACATATGTGGATGATTTGGATGCCATCTTTTCAAGAGAGATTTGGTGTCATTACGACAACAGTAGTGGAATCAGGACCAATAATGCATTGGAAAGCAGAAATGCAAAATTTTGCAAGGTAAGCTTCTTCACCTATCTCGGTTGAATGCCACATATCAGCATGTAGCGGTATTATGGTATATTAGTACTTAGGCCTTTCATGGATTTTAAATTCTATTATTGATGATATTGTTTTCTAATAGTTTTCTTAATTATTGACAATAGAAAATAATGCAATAGAAAATGATAAAATAATATAATAGCAATATGTAGTAATTAAATATAAGTATAATCCATAACATGAAATCTGTTGATAAAACTAACTGATGATAAAAATTGCATCAAATATTTTTTTTTGGACTTCAGAATTGTATTCTCCGTAAAAACTGATTATTTTGATGTAAAAATATAAAGTGCTTGCTACATTTTGTTGAAGTTGACACTGTACCCTTACTTTATATTTCTATTCTATGATCTTTACTAAAAATTACAAAACACGAGTTAATTGTATTTAATTCTTTTCAGATCTTTAATCGCCACCCGAATATCTTCAAGTTCATGTCTGAGAGAAGTACAGGATGCCGAGGAGACGACTATTCGCTTGCTGAAAGCTGGAGCATCACCCCCAAGCAGCGGCGAAAGTATGCCAAAGCTACTTCAAGATTGCAGCGATTGAAGCAAAATCTACAGGAAGGTGATATTGACGCTTGGGACTACTGCAGCAAGTGTAGTGTTGTATCTCTTTCACAAAGTAAAGTTATATCTTAGCTCACTGTTCAGATGGTTTATTGTATCATAAATATAGATATGAGTTTTGATAATTGAGTCTTCTGTTTTCATAATTGTGTAAGTGTTAATACAAAAACTAAGATATAAATTAATCATGACATATTTGTTTATCTCATTCATTTGTTATTTCATTTGTTTCTCATTATTTGCGAGAATCTACGGGGTGTCACAGCAGAGAAGAGAGCCAAAAATTCCCAGCTGAATGAGACTCTGAACAGACAACCAGCTGAATGAGATCCATCTCAGTTGGAACCAGCTGAATTGGAAGTCACCTACCTTTCATAATAGTTGAGTTAATGACAATTATGAAATTTTTTCATGCTTTTACATCAGAGGACAGAATTTGTCATCGACAGACCATCATCGCAATGGAAAAATATTTAAAAAAAGTAGTGAGACTTATGTCATTATTATACAGTATAACTTGATGTAAAATTCGAATTTATATTTACGTCAGCACATTCAACTAGGAAAGGCGATATTTGCTCTTTCTATATCGATAAGTTTCTTCAAATGATCCCTTCTAGCGATTTCCTCGTCCAAAACAATCAATTCGACTTCTTGATAAAATTTACAAATTACATGCTGTCAAAGTATGACGATGCGCATTGCATATGCACGTCCTTTCTTATTTTCAGTTGGAAGATTTCACAGAAAGTGAATACCGTCTGTTATGCGACCATTTGGGTCATACATTGGAGGTGCACAAAAAGCATTACCGCTTACGCGACACTACAACTGAGCTAACAAAAGTCGCGAAAATGTTGGTTAAAGCAGATACGCAGAATAACGACTACAAAGCTGAAGGTGATGTAAAACTTGGATTGCCATCAACTTCACATATCAATCCTGCTAATCCCCCTAAGCAACATTCCGTTCGAGAGTTAGCGATCATTCCTCCTACTTCACAAGTGTCAAAACCGAATTCCATCATTAAGACAGTGTAGATGAGGAAAGGGAAACTGATCATAATGCAGGTAGACCGCAAACCACATCCCAGTTGTCTTCTTCCATTGCTACCGAAGAGTACGTGGTGAGATCAAAAATTATTTTTTTCTAGACTCTCGACCAAAGCATATACAGGCTAAACATAGACCACTTTCACACAGAATGGACGCTAATGGTATAAAGGTAATTTCGTATTGATAACTCATCAACGTATTTCATGTTTATTTTGTAGAAGAGTCAGTACCGAGTGTGATTCATGTGCTTCTCATCCCCCATATACCCCAACCAACCACCAAGTGCGCACTATTACTTATTCCGCTATCTAAAGCAGTCTAAATCATTTTTGATCTCACCACGTATAACGTCGAAGGACAATCTGTCAATCTTCCGAACTCGAAAGTGTCAGAACTGATAACCAAATTCGACGACAAAGAACAATCGACATCCTTGCGAGCAACACGTTCCAAGAAAGGAGAGGATGAATTGGATGATATCTTTTAGAACTATTTTTTTTAATCGTGATGATTGATTTTGGATTTGGCTGTGTTATGAAAAGTTGATCAATGAGACATGTGTTATTTTTCATACTTTTCAACGTGATTACCGTATTTACTATGGAAGTTACATGGTTTTCATGAGACTTCAAAACAGACGAATACGCTTATCTTAATAGTGTCTGTATATATCAAACAAGGAAAATCTTTAAATGAAAATATGTAATATTGGATTTGACATCATATTAATTGAATAAAAATCGTCATCGAAGAAAGATATATTGCGAAACGCAACAAAAAGATTAAATTTATGAATTGTTCTAAAATCCTAGATGTTGTTTTTATGAAGATCATATTTTTGAATACCGCACCATTATAATATGACATTTTTCATGGTAAACGAACGAAGGATGAATGTGATAATCGTAAAACAGTCATATTTATTGTACAGTACTTGCATTACATCCTGTTCATTGAACTGCACATGCAGTATTTTCAATCATTGTGTCAGACTCCGACACCACCTCAAGTATTTTCATTCGATCTTCTTCCGGTGGACTTACTACACTAAGTGAAGTGAAGCCGAAAATATTCTCAAGAAGCTCACTTAGATATGATAAGGATCAACGACTGTTATTTTATTTTTGTTATATATGAAACTAAAAATGACATTCTTAATGATTTTCTTTTGAGTAACTCTGGTCTCTCGGTATGATGGTTATGTCCTATCGTATCTAACAATTATTTAAGCCTTCCTACGCTATCATATTCTGTCCCAACACATTGCTGAAGCATTTCCCAACAAACTTATTTTCATTATTTACTTATGCCCAGCCCACCTTACTGCAACCTTACTACTTTTCCCATAGCGAACCCATTAGGTTACAAATTATGAAATTCGGATTATATCGATGGGTACAATCCGGTTATACCCAACCTTGAAACTAATCCATCCTTCCATAAATCATTTCTGTTTTGATTACATACAATCACGGGAATAGTGATAAATCTATGACTGGAAATTTTCATCATTATTACCTATCGATTAATTTTCGTTTTAATATCAGTCCTTATATTAGGATATGCTCTACTGTACTCGTTTTTCAAATTGGCATATTCATTGCTGAACTTCAATCGACCCGTTGGAGATTCCTTGATCGTCTTGTTCAACTGTTGAACGCTGAGTCCTGACCACTATGTAATGATAATGATTTATTGGGTTATTGGTCTATCAACTGCTGTACTCCACAATTACAAAAAATGTTGTTTCATGCGAGTCATAAACTCATAAATCAAATTATGAATTTCAGTGTTTCATTGCTGCCCTTTTATTTGCGAACCCATTTCATCTTCCCGCTTATTTGCAGCTCGTAGATGGACCGATAATCAAACCGAATTCCTGCGGATCAGATGTGCGAACTACATCAATAATCGTATGTGCCTTGGAAAAGACGAAGCAATAGACATAACTGCATCCATGCCATCCCTATTTCGCAAAAGAAAATGGACGGATATAAAGAACAAGGTAACTTCTATCTTCAATTTAGGGTAAACTCGGCTAATTTGGACACTTTTGAAAAAAACGAATGTTATCGAAGTCTTACGGAGCACTTCAAGCTTATGTCTATGGTCAACAGTGCCAATTTTGAAATCAGAATGTGTTGCAAAATTCAAATTTTCAAATGATAATTGTGCACACAACGGCTTTTCATTTTCGCGAGACGCATTTCTATGACTGCACGCTAAGGAGAACACCGCAACACCCTTAATTCTGCGACACCAGATCGAAGTCTAGGTAAGTGCTTTCCTATGTGAATTTTATATGTAGACATAGCTACACGAGTGAACTTTTCAATAGAATTCATGGAAATAGTCATAAAGGCTAATTTATTAGGGAAATTAACATGATTTGGTGGGTCGATAATTTGGACACCTTATACAGGGTAATTTGGACACCAGCTCAGGGTAATTTGGACACTTTTAGGGTAATTTGGACACTGCAAAAAACAAATGGGATTTGTATCCTAAAAGCAGTCTAATGCTATTGGAAAAGTTTTCATGCACTGCTGATGCACTACATTCACTTTATCATGCCCTATGAAATTGGGATTAGCTTACTAATAAGTAGGCCTGTAGCACATAGACCTACAGTGTACCAGTACATACCGATGGGTATACAGCCTACATGTACATGTATGTACAATATGACAGGCCTACTATTTCACCACCACACTTTAGTACAGGCCCACGTGTAGGTGTAGCCCACTGGTGCCGCACATAGCTATCTATAGAATAGACCGCACTCTACATGTACCGTATAAGGTCAGGCTATGTAATATAGTGTGGAACATGCATGGAGCTCCTCACCATTTTTTGTTTCAACACATAGGATTTTTTGCTATAAAAGATGAGCTTCTATAAAAACTAAAAATTATTTTTGAAAGACGAAAATCGGTTTGTAGGAAACTCCCCCTGCCCAATTTTTTTTGAATTTCAACACATAGGATTTTTTTTGCTATAAAAGAGGATTTTCTACAAAAACTAAAACTGAAAGTCAGTTTATGGGAATCTTCTCCTCAACAATGTCTTAACCAGAAATTTCCTTAAACATATTTTTACAACATTTTAATATGTTTGCGCATGATGAAAATGAAATGTGAATGTAAATGTCTGTATGATTTTCATTATCGAGAAAATATACACCATTATTATTATTATTAATTATTTTTCAACACAAGGAGCCTTTCATTATGTAATCATGATTCTGATTACACATTGATAATTTTACAGATGGGGAGGAAGAATCAGCAATGGAGCAGCGCTCACATGAAGATGGCGGTCGATGACGCTGATAAGCAGTTCCTGGAGTTAAAATGCTCGAACAAAGAAGAAGCATAGGTAAGCTTATATAATATAAAACATTGCTGATCGAAGTATTTTTCTAAGTTAGGCTTCATGTAGATCTTCATCAAATTGTTATAAGCTGAGGTAGGTAATCAATATTTGCCAAAATGCATGTATTTACAGGCATATTTTTCGAATAATGCCGGAAAACCGCAAGTATAGGCTACATAATGTGCATATTGGCCTAGGCATACATGCTTCAAATTTCTTTTCAATTAAATTAATATCATGAGTGCCCAACGTTTGGGAGTGGCCAAACTTTTTTTTGAAAGTGGCAGGATATCGGTAGCCTAATTAACGCACCAAAAACACAAGCACGCCAAAACATAGCCTAATATTCTCAAGTCTATGCCCATCTTGAAATTACGCTAGATTTTCAGCTGATTTTCTCTTTATTGCAGGTCTGAAAAGAATTCGTCTGAACAGAATTGCGAAGAAGTATGCTATTCCGCGGACTACCCTGCGTCGGATATGGCTCAAGGGGGATGTTTTTACAGCGAAATCTGCCATTGGTCGACCAACCACGCTTTCAATGGATCAAGAGAAAAGCCTCTGTGAGTTGATCATCAACAGACAATTGAGGGGATTCCCTATGACAATCGACAAAGCCAGAAAACTCGTTTTTGAATATTGTGATTTGAACAATATTTCACATACTTTTGACAAAAATACGAAGCGTGCTGGTTGGGATTGGTGGGTGGGCTTTCGTAGGCGTAATCCAGAAATAGTTCTACGACAGCCGGAAAATCTGAGCAGGAACAGAGCTTTGGGAATGGAGGAGGGCAGGATTATGAAATTCTTCGGTGATCCTGAGCATTTGTTCATCGATTGTGATGTGAAAGACGCACCGGAACGCATATTCAACGTAGACGAAACTGGTCTTCAAATTGTCAATCAAGGCGGGAAGGTCCTTGCTGCTAAGGGTTGCAGAAATGTCCAAGTGATTACATCTGCAGAGAGGGGGTCCACTACCACTGTCGTTGCAGCCTGCAGCGCGGCTGGGCACTTTATTCCATCGATGGTCATTTTCAAGGGAACGCGCAAGCCTAGTGCAGAGACACTGGAATCTCTACCTCTAGATCCGTTGGTAGAAATGTCCAAATCTGGATGGATCGATAGAGATCTTTTCTTGTGTTGGTTCAACCATTTTCTTAGACATGCTCCACAACGCTTGCCGGGAGAGAAGCTTGTTTTGATAATGGATGGCCATCGTAGCCATGAGAGCCAAAAATATTTCGAAGAAGCACGGAAGCACAATGTTGAATTGATCAGTTTGCCGTCGCATACTTCCAACTGCTTGCAACCACTGGATGTCAGTGTGTTCGGGCCCTTTAAGAGATCATGGCGCGAGCGGTGCAGATTGTTCATGGACCACAACCCAGGCGCAGTTATTTGCAAAGCCAGGTTCGGGGAAATTTTCTCGGGAGCATGGGAAACCGCATCCAAATCAAACAGTGCCGTTTCTGGCTTCAGAAAGAGTGGCCTATACCCACTTTCTTTTGACAGTTTGCCGAAGGACTCTTTTTTGATTTCCAAAGAACTTCTTGGTGGTCCTGACGCAGAGCCTGAAACTTCTGACCCAGCTGGTCCTAGTGAGACTTCACACGTCATTGATGTTGATCCAGTCGGTCCTAGTGAGCCTTCGCACGTCTTTGATGTTGTTCCCGTCAATACAAGCAAGCCTCTACACATCTTTGATGCAGAGCCACTCATTGGTCGTTGTGAGTATACATGCGCCATTGATGTTGATGCAGCTGCTCCCAGTGCTGTTGATGTTAATGTTGATTTTCATGATGTCCCCATCCCCTCAAATACAGACATCATATCGGATGGCGGCAACACATATTACGTCCTCGAAAGCAGGCCTACATGTAGTACCGGTGTGTCATTCGATAGTCTTGTGCAACCAATCCATACAAACAGGAAAGCAGCCCTGGATGCATTCAAGAGAATGAAAGAACCCGTGGTGAGGGCGTGTGCGAGTGCGAGTGTTGTTCAATCAGGTCAGTCGGAGCGAGTGGAAGTGTGTTCAAGTGCAGTGTGTGTACAAGTGCAGAGTGTGGCGTTGATTATGATAATGACAAAACAGGTGGTGATTGGTTGCAATGTATGGATTGTGGAAGGTGGGAGCACAAAGGTTGCGGCAAATGTACCATAGGTACTATCTTTTGCAAAAAGTGTGTCTGTAAAGTTATCGAGATGTTATCATGAGGAATTGTTGTTCATGCATGTAGGCTACTGTACGTATCACTTGTGTATGCCAACAATGGCTTTTCTGATTGTGTAATTTTTTCATACAAGAATTTCATGGACAAGACTTGTCTTCTTTTGAAGTGATGCACTAAATTGTATGTACATGTATAACATGGACGCATATTGTCAACGATTGTGGCTTAGGCCTAAACAAAACATCTTGTGTAGGCCTACATGTACTAGTATAGCCTACAGCTTCAGTGCCTACACACATGAACATGCAGTGGCGACCTCAACCATTTATGTATGTACCATTTGGAATGTACATTCCATAGTAAGAGTGGGATGCAGACATGCAATAAGCCCTATAAACTAGCTGCATTTGCATGTGCGTGTACATACATGTAAGCTTACGCACGTGTAGCCCACATGTAGAGTATGATAATGAAGTCTGTATTACTCGTAGTCTAAAAGTACATGTACAGCTTACACACAGTAGGGGGCCTACATACAGCTTATACACCTACTACGCACATCTATAGGGCCTAAGTATGGTGTCCAAATTAGACTGATGTAGTGTCCAAATTAGCCGAAATGTTTTGCATGTATTAGATAGGCGATAGTACAAGTGTCCAAATTACCCGAGTTGGTGTCCAAATTAGACTGATGTAGTGTCCAAATTAGCCGAAATGTTTTGCATGTATTAGATAGGCGATAGTACAAGTGTCCAAATTACCCGAGTTGGTGTCCAAATTAGACTGATGTAGTGTCCAAATTAGCCGAAATGTTTTGCATGTATTAGATAGGCGACAGTAAAAGTGTCCAAATTAGCCGAGTTTACCCTAAATTGATTTTTTCAATAAACTATGATTCACGACAGTGACTGTCATCACTTCTATCTCACACGGCCGTGTATAATGTCACGCAAGAGAAAACTATCTTTACATAATGTTGTAGCTGCAGTGATGATATCATCAGATGAAGATAACAATACCACTGAATACAACTACCCGCAGGACTTTGAGTCGGAGAGCGACGATGAACTCACCAGTGATACCCCTCCCACGACAGCAGCTCTGCCGTACCAAGAAAGAACACTGTAACTGCAATTTTTTCAAAATCAATTTTTTTGCGGATTAGCAACGTTAAGCATTGCTTTATTATCATAGGGAACTTAGGAGTATGTTGCCAATTATTTCTATGTGAAAAAGTCGATACGGTGTTCTTTTATGGTAATTTCTGGAAAAAATTAAGTAAATTACCAACCAAGAACACCGTATGTGATTACAATAAAATTTCTAGCTTTTCTATGATTTTCTATCACTATTGAATGCCTGTTAAATAAAACACTTTACTTGGTAAAGAGAAACTGACATCCTTGACTACTAAAGGAGAGAGTGCAAACACAGGACGAAAAGGTGGTCTGTGGGTACGGCTGATCGATTATCTTGGAAGAGACATCCTCTGCTTTTGGTGCATTGGGCACAGGTCTGGTCTGGTGATGGATGACATGGTTGCAGACATCTCAGAGTTGAAGCATTGGCGGATAAACTTAAAGTCATTTGCAACTTTCTACAGGGCTTCCGCATTGCGCACCACAGAGTTACAGCAGCAATTGTAAGAGTCTGGAGCTCAGTTCTATCGATATCCTGAAAATCATGATATACGGTTTGCTGAACACACATTCAACCTGGCATTTGCAGTCTGTCAAAACCTAGAGGGAGCGAGAAAGCATTGGAAATCTCAGCTGAATATCGGAGACAAGAAAGACAGCAACGGCCACAAGTTTCCTGAAGGTTTGGGAAAAGGGAGGACAACAAGAACGCCTAACATTTGTCATGCTAGATGTTTTGCGATTGTTACGGGACTTGCAGAAGTCCAGTCAACGCAGCCTCATTACTCTCCCAGACCTCTTACAGGAAAAGGAGAAGACCATTGCCTGTCTGGATCAAATGATATCCAAGATGTATCCTGGAGGTTACGAAGAGAAGTTTGTCTCCACTGATATGACCTCCTTGGATGGTCAGGAGGACAATAACGTCTGTAGATGTACAAACTCTTACGTCACTTCCAGAAGAAGCTTTCAGGCAATTCGCCAGGAGGTAGTTACTTCGGCACGAAACTTTCTTTCGAAGCGCCTTTCAATAGAGCAGAATAACGGAGTGAAGGAGATGATTTCATTTATGAATTCTCGGAACTCCTCAGAAATGATTGATTCTGTAAAGGAGTTTGTCCACAATTGCTTTGGTTCGGACACATTGGCTTCCTTCTGTGACGATGTCATTGGGATGTTTGTTCAGCATGGCGCATTTTCCTTCGCTGCTACAGACTGTGGAACAGCAAAGCTATATGAGATTCTGAGGCGCTCTCGACCAGTTTCAGCCCTGAGTAGGGTGGTACAAAGTTTTATTGCTGCTGTACCTCACAGCATGGACCCAGAAAGACGAGTCTCCTACCACACAGAGGTGAAGAGCGCCAAACGCTCTGGTGCTAAGAGGAGTACAATGAATGCCCGTCTGATCATCGCCATGAACGGAAGAGGCACGGCATTCTATGATCCACGTCCGGCAGTTGCTGAATTTCTTCTAAAAAAAGAGCGACGTAACACTCAGCCAGCCCCGGAACTCTACAAACAGAGGGACTTCATTAAGAACTTCTTTCAAGAGTAGAACTACTTCTTGTTCTTTGTTAACATACAATATATAACAAGGTTATTTTTGTGATTTTTGGTCTTTTTTATTCTGAATTACTGTACATGTACTGACTATTTATACAGGTACCGTATATCTATGTGCCCCTTTTTGTCTAAAAATATGCCCTCTTTGTTCATTAGCAAGACCAAAAAATGCCCTCTTTGTATCTTGTCGCCTAGTGAAAATTCCTTAAAAAATGCTATGATCTCGATGAATCTCACTTGACGATCGATTCGCAGGAACCAGTTAATGATTTAGATGAACCGAATAATGAAATCATTTCGAAATTAGGTGAGTCTCCTTTTCGCATAATTCCTACAGACCCTAGCTTATCGTACTGCTAAATAAAGATGACGTTTCAACGGCAACTTCATTGAAAGCTTGCTAAAATCAAGTATATTTTCAAAACAAAGTTGCGTTTAAATTAATTCATTCAAATACAGCTAAATCAGCTTTTGTATAATTAATCAAACTTGACTGAAATTTAAAATGAAAGGATTTTTGGAAGAAGAAACGGAAGGAGATTGAAAAGAAGATGAGCGATCAAGCAAGACAGAGGCGTTACTGGAAGAATTAAAGAAGAAGTCGAAAGAGGACGAAAGGGAAATTGATCGTCTCAAATCAGAGCAAGACGCTTTGAACAAGAGACGAGAAAAAACTCATCGCGTTGCGGAATCCGTATTGAAACGCAAAGCAATTGAACTAAGTGCTTCCGTCGTTTCAAAGATACCAAAGAACTCCACGGAGTGACCTTGCAACCTTAACGTTCTTTTTAGAGTTTATTGAGTATACACGTACAAACTGATTGCATGCGAATGATTATAAAGTGTATTTTTAAAAGCGAGATAAAATGAATGATAAAATAAATTTTAAGGTTATAGGCATTGCACTAATTGTCTTAAAAATCAGAATACGAAAACTGGTGGTTGTATCGGTGTGTATGACCTTACGAAGGTTTTATTCAGTTCTACACTAAATTTTTGATTAAATGCAGGAAAATAACATGTATTACTACTGGAATTCGAACTATCCTATTTCTTTCAGATGCTCTGGACAGGAAAATGGACAAACAATTCCGTTACTTATCAACGAAACTTAGAATCTTGGAATCGACCATGGCAAAAAATATACAACTACATACTTATGAGGATTGTGTAAGTGAAACGAAATAATAGCAATTACTTTCAAGTATATAAAATCATCAGCAATCTGTGCTGGATATAACGTAATATATTTTACGGAAATACGGTGCAAAATTCAAGTTGACTGAAATGAGTAAAGAATTATCAGTCAGTTTCAGTTTACCAAGTGTAAAGTCTTGTGAGTAGATTTTTATCTCTGATGATATTCTTGAATTGTCTCTTAATCTGAACAGTCATGTTTATTTGTTTGGCGAAGACAACGTGTAAAGAAACATAGGTTAGCTGAAAACGAACGATACCTAATCGATCACGATTAATTGTACTTTGTAGGGACTCTGATGAATTTGCCGTATTCCAAAATGATCTTACATGTGTATGCTACAAGCTTGCAACTATATGAGGAACAGGTGAACTGAATACTCATGATATTAAGCTTAGTCTGCAAGGCTTTTGAATCACTATACGACCGATTCGCTCATCAAATGACCTATGTGAAAGTAGACCGAACTACTCGCTCGTACATCCTTAACACTAGAACTACGGATGAGGTCAAAACGACCTCAGTCACATTTTGAAATTTCATACTTGGCGAACAAAGCTTCTCTAGGAATTGATATTTACCGACTTTTAATATATTTTGTCTGTTCTATCGTAGATGAAATTTCATTTAAATTGGTGATTCCCTTCACACTTTAATCCACCTGTTACCCTGCAACTACGGAGTGATGTCATTTTGACCTCTCCTGTGTGAGAAAATTCTCGCAAAACTGAATTGCCTTTCAAATTAGAAATCTATGACAGCCGGATGTATATAAATTGATAGTTCACGATCTACAAAGACTTCTATGATTTATGTATTCATATTGTAGATCTATGTTGCACTCTCCATGACAATACCATTGATTTCTTATTTGTCATTGTATTGCTTCTCATAAAATCACTGATATTCAACACTAAGTATCAAAAGCCTGAAGAGTGAGGTCATACGCTATGAAACGTCGGCGACATTCCGCAGAAAAAAGCGCGCAGCACTCCTCGCACAATTGAGCGATAGTGGTTCTAGTTGTGAATCCAACAGTGAAGACGAGATAACACAAGCAAACAATGATGAATGTGACTCAACATCATCTTGCACTGACACAGGATCTGTGGAAAATATCGAGCCACTACGAAAGCGGTTGAATGTTCATGTGCATCCGGAAATCGGCAGTGGTGGTGATGAACTAGCTACACCTATGGTTACCCAGCGTGACGATAACTTGATGCATGATGACATACCGACTTTCACCAGTCGTAGTGTAAAGTGTGGCAAGAGCACAAGTCGGTGGGTCTTGGACGCTTGCCATCACATAATATCTTTCGTGCGAATGCGGGAATTACCACAAAGACTCGAGCTGCCGTAAATGATTCCAAACAAAGTGCTTTTTCATTATTGATGGATGAGAAGATGCTCAGATACATAAGAAGCTGCACTGAGATGGAAGCTAAACGTGTGTTAGATAACAGTGATTGGATATTGACACTTGATGAATTAGAAAAATTTATTGGATTATGCTATTTACGAGGCGTTTTTGGTGGGAAAAATATACCTCTACATAGCTTCTGGAGCAACGAATTTGGGTTGCCGATTTTCAAAGCTGCCATGTCCAGAGACCGCTTTTCTGCAATTATGAAAGTTCCTTCGCTTTGATGTAAAATCCTGTCGCAAAGCTCGACTTTCTGCTGATCAAATTTGCACTAGCTTTCAGATGTATGGAAACCCTTTATTCATAACTGTCAACAATGTATTGTGCCATTTGAAAACTTAACAGTAGATGAACAATTACTGCCCTGTAAATCAAGATGTCCGTTTACACAGTTTTTACTGAACCAGCCTGATAAATACGGCATCAAGTTCTTTCTGCTTGTTGATGTCGAGACCAAATATTTGTGCAACGGGTTTCCTTACCTAGGAAAATATGATCCAAATTCTCAAAAGAAGCCTTTCGGCGACTTCGTTGTTCTTGAGCTGATGAAGCCTTATTATGGCCTTGGATATGGTGTCACAACCGACAATTATTTTACATCTCTAAAATTATGCGACGATTTGAAGTCTAAAAACACCAGCTTGGTTGGAACAGTAAAGAAAAAGCAGACGTGAGTTACCCGACGTCCAAAAAATCATGACAAAAAATCATGTATATGACTCTAAAATTCTTCCTCGGAATCTGGGTGTACGTTGACAGTTTACAAAGCCAAAAAGACCAAAGTTGTCGCTTTGTTGAGCACTTTACACGATAATGTCAACATCGCAGACAGTGAGAAGCGAAAACCAGAAACAATCTTGCATTATAACGCAACAAAGGTCGGCGTTGATTGCATAGATCAGATGGCTCGGTTGTATTCCACCAAATCTGCTTCGAGACGCTGGCCAGTCGCTGTATTTTTCAGCATACTGGACATGGCCGCTATCAATGCTTGCTTTTGTTCAGATATGCAAACAACTCATTCATCAGCCGACAAAATTTTATCCTTGATCTCGGTAAGGAACTGACAGGCTTCAACACTCAAACAACAAGCCTTCCGTCTACTCCTTCACAGTGACGTCGATTTTGTGCTGAGCGTGGATGCCGAAACAAAATTCAAAATATGTGTGTTTCCTCTGCTTCTCACGTCTGTGGTAAACACGCTGAAAGAACCATAGTTTGTCTACACTGTAGAAAATAATGATGTTTTTTCGTTCATGCTTTGTCACTGTTCGTGCTCCTATTTCATACTCTTTAATTTTTTACATGTTATAAATATAGTCTACATCCTCAATCAAGTACCAGAAAGTTTTGAATACATGTACATAGCTTATGGAAAGCAATTCCGACAATTAGATGATAATATTCTGTATGTGAGGTCATTTTGACCTCAGTCCGTAGTTTTAGCAATACATTTTCCACCGTATTTCTAGTGTTAAGTCACTATAACAATGTCTTATTGCTATCTCTTAATCATTATCCCACATGACCGAGAAGTTTCAGGTTTTTGTAATATATGGGACCTAAAGCCTTGTCAATTATTTTGCTTTACTTCAAGTTACGATGTTTCTTTCTTAAATATTGCTACTGATTAGAGATCAGATCTTAACTTACATCGAGACTCTTCTAAACTTTGTCTCATCTGTCAACCAGCTTAATTGACTGAGCAATAACGAAATTCATCCTATTAAAAATCTGATATTATAATTGTATAAAAAATTTGTATTTCGTTTTCAGGAAATTCGTACATGGGAAGGCTACAAAACGGTAATGCTGAGCACTCTGGTACATAGCAACCCAACTACTTTTGCAAGGAAATATGCAATGACAGCATATGGACCGACATTTTGATGACAAACGCATTTGACATTAACGAAAATCGAACAACAAATAGATCAATTGCTTCGGATTCGGTTGTCGAAGATATCCAAGGTGAGTTTACCTATAAGAAATACATTTGAATGGCCTAATGAGAATCTCATAAAATCTTCAAGAATTTGTCTTCAATTTGTAATTGTCAGGATAAAATACTGCATTTGATCGTCATAAAATGCTAAATTTTGGTACCGTCATGTTGTAATTTTCATTCTATACGAAAGATTTTATAAATAAACTTTGTTTTCCATTTTATTAAATATCATACTAAAATTTTCTGTCATACACTAATCAGCATGTTTTTAAAGAATCTTGTGTAACAGGAATACTTGAGAGCTTTTTAAAGTAAGTTCTCGATTGCTTGGTGAGTGTTTGTGTTCGTTGTATTTGTATATGCGTGCGTGTTCTTTTCATTATATATGTTGGTGAAGGATTGGTCATGGCATTCTGGTGACTGCTTTATAGGCTATTTTTTCATATTATTTTTAGTTGGAAGTATATATACATGCATAGGTATAATGCAAACATTTGAAGGCACATCAGGGTGGCGCGTTCCTCAGTACTCCTAAAATCCGACTTGACCTTTTCAAAATTCCTCAAATTTGTTTTCTTGTATGGCTTAAACTTAATACAAGTATATAATGTAAGCCTATAACCTGAAGTTCAAAAGCTTCCACCAGTCTAGATTCTGATGTTAAATATGCTGACACATCTTTGTAACGACTAACAACGACATACCATACATCAAAAGATAGATAATTTGTAGGCCAGGCCTTGAAGATGAATAATACCAAATTTGGCATCATCTATCAGATAAACTTTTAGATATCTAGATGATATAGTAGAAGGTTGACATTTGCCTACAATTGTTGATAATTCACTGCATTTTTAGATGAGTATATGATGTCATTAATTTATTGCTGTTGTGTATTCAAAATTACACCGTTGTAAGATTTTTTCATTGAATGGAAAGATTATAAATTAATTGGAAGAATTTTTGCACATTCAGGATACAGTGTATTAATATAGTGCGTGAAAGCAATCCTATCTTATAACGCTGCATCATTGATTGGAAATCTGTGACTTTTTTCCATGCTGTAAGTTAGTCACACCGGTGTTATACGTTTTCCCCCATCTTTTCTCGGCCGGAAAATCTAATGTTTGCTTACGATTTCCCCCCGGAAAAATTAAAACTACGCTCGTAGTGTTTTATTTTCCCCCCACTACTGAGACGCATTTCTGAAAACATCATTACTAAAACCAAAACGCAAACTGAAGATGCAACTACCGAGATATCGAGGTAGATGGCTTCTAGGAGACTTTATTTCCTGTGCACTTACATCTCTACCAAGACTTAAACCGTAGAAGCACTATCCTGTCTATAGCTGTCTTTGAGATGCCTCTCTTCTTCCGAAGGGTGAAATTTAGAAACACTTCTTTTGATACTCATTTTCCGATCGGAAAAATAGATGAGGGGAAAAGAGAAGAGTATAACACCGGTTTATTCTTCAATAATTAACTAGCTATGGCTTCGAATAGACCGAGCCGCAGTCGAGGCTATTAGATATGTATATTATCTGATCATGAAACGTACTATCTAAAAATATGTCAAACTCCAACCGATTCTCCTCCTACCTTGTAGTCACATAATACATAATGCACCATACACCTATCGATGGCTAATGTTATCAGCTTTTTAATGAGCTACTATTCACTTGTTTCCGCAACTGTATAGACTGGACGAAGGTCAAAATGTAAAATTCATCACTTTTTAGAAATCGTAAGTTTTTAACCAGAAAACATTTCACTTAATCATGCATGAGGAGAAAGCGCTTCTTCTGAACATTCAATTATTGATGTAGGCTATTGCTCAACAAAATCGATAACCATGAAGTAATGTTGTTGCGAAATCACTGCATGATTTTATGTTTCTGATTGTATAAAAATTTGTTTACAATGGATTTTTGGCGCTAACGAGCCCATACTGAAGGAAAGTTAGGCTATAGCATCGAACTGGTTTTGCACATAATTCCCTATCTCTCCGATTATGGGAAACTTTATTTCTAGGACTGGTCCACTTATAGGTTAACTGCTTTGTCCATTTCTTGTCATGTTGTATATGATTAAGAAACTTTCGTGATGCTAGTCAACCTATGACCAACCACTATTTGTTAACGTAAGAGTTTGATCTAGGCGTAAACAATGACAAACGATTCAAACATGGCATATTGCGTATCATTGGAAAGCTTGTTTAATTTTGATTAACGTAAGGCAAACATGGCTTTAGAAAATTACCTTATCCGTTGTATGCATGTTTGAGAGCACTTTCCATCCCAAATTGCTCTCAGACGGCATCTAGATCTAGAAATACATGTGCATTATTACGGACGGTTCTAACATTGACAATATAGCATATCAATTGAATGCTTTTTTGATGTGCAGAGCAAACGTCTATTATAGATATTGAAAGCGTGATAATGACCTTGTTAGCGGCAAAATTCAATGCAGACAACTTTTTATACGATCAGAAACATAAAATTATGCAGTGACCTCGCAACATCACTACTTCTCTATTAGGGGACGGTGGGGCAAGTTGAGACACGGGGCAAGTTGAGACACTCAACTTTTCTCCTGATTATATTCGTTATACAGCATGAAAATTCACTACGTGAATGATGGAAGTAATGCTTCGTTGTGATTGGTTACTCAGATTGACACGCGTCTTCAAATCTGATTCATCGACGAAAGAAGGATTTCATTGACCTTGCTTGTAATTTTGTTGAGTTGTTCAAGAGCGCGTGGTATCATTTCGGTCGAGATTCAGCTACAAACAAGTGAGTCATCGTGTTTGAAGATGTTTTAAGAATAACAGACACATCTTAGGTGAACAAAAAGTAAATATTCCTCGTAGCTCTATTCGATTTACTCAAAGCTATATGTGTGGGGCAAGTTGAGACATGTCAACACGGGGCAAGTTGAGACACTAAAATTGCTGTCTCAACTTGCCCCACCTATCTGATTTAAGGACCAACTGTGTAGTTTGCTTGTTGAATTCAGAGTAAATGATAGTAAGTGGTATCGAAAACATTTAATTATGTATCGTATTCATAGGCCTATAACAAAGTCTGCTCCATCGATCCACTAACTTCATGTTGACTTGGATAGATCTATACATAGCATATATTCATTGTAGGCCTGTACAATAAAATAATCGGATTCCACTAAACCTAGGTTTGGGTTAAATAGATTCAATTAGACTTATTAAACGGTAATATAGAAATTCAAAATAAATGTTGAATAGATATTTACACCACCGTCTACGAATATAGAATGCATTATGTGTAAATTATTGATATGTAAATAGGCATAAGATTACAGTAAATTAATGGTTAACTGACTGATTTTGTTGATAGATCAAGAGCTAGCATTCATTCTTATTTTTTTTTTAATCTTTTCTTTATCAATTTCAAATACTAATTTACCAATAGCTCAGATATAAAGTTAAAGATTTCTGAATATAGTTCTGATATAGCAGTCTGATGTCTAGATAGTTCTTCAAATAGAATTTTGCATTAAATGTTTATATTTTAGCCTAAATAGATGTTATTTCATTTTTAGGTGACATGGTGCGCATGTACGTTAGAAAATCAGTAAGGAACAACGTGAAAACGAATGTAGATGCAGCACTTGAAGCCATATCTCGAAAGGAAATGTCTATACGAAGAGCAGCAGAAACGTTTGGTATTCCCAATCCTACTTTAGCACGCTATGTTGCTCAAAATCGAGTCCCTTCCTCGGGTGGTCGGTTTCATCTGTCTTTAGCAAAGAAATGGAAGACGATTTGAGAAAATATATGATTGAAATGAATAATAGATTTCTTGGATTCACCACGGTTACGCTAAGAAAGTTTGCTTATGAACTGGCAAAAGCAAATAATTGCAGATTATCCGGAAGGGGGGGGAGTTGGGACCCCTTTATCCTATCCCCCCCTCTCCAGTCCTTCCTTCCTCCACAGAGAGTGCAGGAAAAGATTGGTTGGCCGTTTTATGAGCCGGAATCAGGATATAACTCTCCGAAAACCGGAAGTCTGACAACAAGCTTGCGAGAGCCGCTGGATTCAATCGTGTAGTGGTCGAAAAATTTTTTGACTTATTGAGAGGTTTATGCTGTCAGTTCAACTTTTCATCAAACCAAATATTTAATGTGGATGAGACCGACTTATCTACGACTCAGATACCCTCAAAAGTCATCGCATTAAAAGGTCAAAAGCAAGTTGGAAAAGTTGTTAGCCAAGAGAGAGGTAGAAAGCAATACATAACTGCTGTTTGTTGTATGGGAACCTCCGGCAGTTTGTACCACCTTTATTGATATTTCCGCGCATTCGAGCAAAGCTAGAGTTGCTCAAATAGCGCCGTAGCCGCCGAGCCGCCCTAGAAATTATCCAGAAGACAGATTTCTATTGCAGCGTTTCAATCAAACGGATGGATGACCGGAGAAATATTTTTACAATGGTTAAAGCATTTTGTTGCTTATGTGAGACCAAGCAAGGACTTCCCCATTCTTCTCCTACTTGACAACCACAGCAGCCATTTACAAGCGGAAACAATCAAATTTGCACGGGAAAATAGCGTTGAATTGATAACTTTCCCTCCGCATTGTAGCCACAAGCTCCAGCCCCTAGATGGCACAATGTATGGTCCATTGAAGACATCATACAATCGTGCTTGCGACGATTGGATGGCCATTAATCCCGGAAAATCAATCACAGAATACCAAGTAGCTAATCGGTTTAATATCGCCTACAAGAAATCAGCTACGAGAGAAAATGCAAGTAGAGGATTTGAAACAACAGGAATTTGGCCATTGAATTCACAAATCTTTAGAAAAGAGGAGTTTGCCCCAGCGTAGACAACTGAGCGATCATCAACTGAAGTGAATACAGAGCTAAATGAGAATAAAGAATCGCAATTATCCTCAGCAAACAGCTCGGCAGTGCAAATGGAGATGTCAAATCATCAAATTCAAATTGAAATAATTAACCTTGACTTGACAAATGAAGCATCGACAAGTAAACCTACGGAATTGCATGCAGCTGAGTCTATGACAGAAAACAGCAATTGCACCAAAGCATATGTATCTCCTGACCAAGTGAAGCCATTCCCCACTAACTGTCGTTCAGAACGAAAATCTAACTATAAGCGAAAGAAATCTACGTGGTTAACGGACCCAAATACCGAACCTTGCACTAGTTCATCTGTAATTGAACCTGAGAAGAAACAAAGGAAGAGAAAGCAGAAAAAAACTGTCTTAGTAAATCATAATGCGAAATCTAACAGTTGTCCGGGTTGCGATAATGAATACAATTCCTCTGGTTTAGATTGGTTTCTGTGCACTGATTGTGAGAAATGGACATGCAAAGAGTGTTTCGGGAATGAGAAATGCCGTCTCTGTATGACTCTTGAACAGTAAGATTTTCGTATGTTCGACAGACAACTCTTCCTTTGATGAAAGACTAGCAAATTATATCTGTTGTCATAGCAATAGAGGTCGTTATTCTGTTTTTAAGTATCCTTTTCTATATTCAACGTCAGTACTGGATAACATCAACAACTCTGTTTTTGTGTATCTGTCCAAGGGATGTCTCCCTATCAATTCTACATAAGTCTTTGCATAATCTATTTTCTAAAACGATGTTTCTGTTAAAATTGTAGCCGGAAATTCAATAGTCTTTTACATTTCGTAGAAGTAGGTCTACTTTCAAACTGTAAGAGGCAATTAATTTTCCGTCTAATATTTCAGCTGTAACATAGGTTCTAGATATCGCACAGAGCGGTTCTATTACTTAAAATTGACTACCAAGCTTCCTCTGGGTCACCTTTATGAAGACCATTTTGACTTCGACACCCTATACAATCTCGATTTGAAAAAATATCGAGAACCATGCAGAATTCTGGAGTCAGAGTAAACCTGCTTACATATATTAAAATGTAAGAGGTAGAATTAGACATATGTCAGAAGTCCTTCGCATACTTTGTATTTACAACTGTTTATGTTATTTTTTTCAGGAATGTTGCGGAAGATTTTTAAATTGTATCCGACGCAGTTCTCCCATGTGTGGGAGAAAGTTCGGGAGTCACTGAACACAAAAGGCAGGGAGTTAAAGAAGAAAATGAAGATGAACAGTGACCATGAACCAGATGAACGATGAACAATGACTATGAACGATTGTTAATAAATATATAAAATTTTAATAAATAAGATACGTGGTGTAATGGAATCACCGAGAGTTCGTTATAACCGAGTCCGTTATAAATGGGTTCTACTGTATTTCAATTTTGAAAATTGGGAGGTAAATGATAGTCATATGCTATAATTTGCTACATTTAACTTTTACTCACAACAAATTGATCACGATTTACAGAGTTAAACTCGTTTTACTCTCTCCTGTAAAATTTGAAATATGTCGGTTACGGTGTTCTTGTTTGGTACGGCAGAACTGGTGACTCGACAATCTATACAACATCTGATTTTGCTCCTGGACAAAATTGGGACAGGAACATCGACGACTTTTCGGATGCTGTGTTCACTCCAATTGAGACGCCTGGTCCCAGAAACATTGATCATTTGACTGATTCATCATCGGCCGCCGATTTCTTTTCTCCCTTCTGGGATGCTGATTTGTGGAATTTGATAGTTGAAAAGACAAATGCTCAAGCCACATACGTAATTGAAAAATCACCAGACAAGCCAAATCATGCTGCTCGTTCAGTTAGAAGCAAGCCGATCAGTGTCGACGAAATGAAGCTTTTCTTCGGACTGCGTGGGGCGATGGAGATGCTGATACACAAAGATCGTTACGAACAATATTGGAGAACCTAAGATTCACGCATTATTCGAACACCAGGCTTCCCAGAGCTTATGTCGCGTGATCGGTTTTTAGCCATTTGGTCTTTATTTCATTGTGTTGATGAAGCTGATCCACATCTCGATAAAAGTGATAAAGTGTATAAAAGCCGACCAGTTTTTACATACCTTTTACGAAAATTTCAAGAACACTATGTTCCGGGATGTTCTCTATCGATCGATGAAGGAATGATTCCGACTAAAAACAAACTATTTTTTCGTCAATACATCAAGGACAAGCCTGTTAAGTGGGGAACAAAGACTTTTCTTGTTTGTGATAGTGAGAACGGCTACATATGCAAAGCCGAAATTTATACTGATAAGATGGATTATGTCAATTCTATACCTCTTCTTGGTGTTACTGGTAACCCTGTAATTCGTCTTGTGAAGGACTTTTCTGGACAAAACTATTGTGTGTACACTGATCGCTTTTACACCAGTGTCCAGTTAGTTGAGTATCTTTTGCGATTTCATGACATAAGAATGTGTGGAACTGCTATGACTAACAGAAAGTTCTTTCCCAAATCAATTATACGGAACAAAAGGAGTTTGAACAGAGGTGATTCGGAGGTTCTGTTCAATGGCTATGTTGCTGTAACCATGTGGATGGACAAGAAGCCAATTTACTATGTGACTTCCATGTATATTTCTTCAGCGGCTGAAAGTGTTCTGCGATATAATCCTCGTCCAGTTATTGTAGTATTGCCTGGTTGTTTTCGCGTGTGAACACAAACGTACTCCAGTTTCCTGTCCTAAAGCAGTCAAGTGCTACAATTCTTTCATGGGAGGAACGGATAAGAACGATCAGATGACTCGTCTGCAGAAATGTAGAAAACACTACAAGTGGCCTCGACACATGATGATGAAATTTTTCATGTCGGCAGCCTACAATGCCTACGTTTTGATGAATTACGTGAAACCTCATTGTCAGTCAGGACGGAGAACATTTACTTTTCATGCTTTTCTAGAGCAATTGTTTGAGCAGCTTGCAGGAGATAATGAAAGATGTAAGAGCTCTTTCGGAAAACGCCGGTCTGACAGTGAATTGGATGAAAAACGACTACGTCTTCGGTCGAGCCATGATGTTGTTAGACCTGCGAACGCCGGAACGAACAACTGCTGTGTTGTTTGCAGCAAGCAGCACTTAGTTGCTAAGAGAAAACATCCTGAAGCTCTAAACAGTGAATTACCAGAACGAAAAAAACTGTATATAAATGCACATTCTGTGATGTCTTCCTGTGAATCGGTGATGACCAGAACAATCATTGGTAGGACTGGCATCATAAGGTAGAGTATTGGCACTAGTCATTGTTATTTACAGATGTAAACATCACTTGGGTTTTAATTATTGCACATCCATGATTAAAATCAGTTGTTTTGATTTTTACATTAAGTGTTCAGGATGTCAGGGTGGGCAGACTATCTCATCGAGGGCGTCAGTGTTGAAAGGGTTAAGAATGTCTTGGATCTCAATTATGGTGATCCTTTGAAAGTAATTGTTACAAAACCAATGCTTCAGCGATTTCGTGATGCTTCCAGAATCTAAAGAAGCTCACTAGAAGAGGACAACAGAAAGAAAGCCCTCGTCGAGCAATCAAAAAGAATGGATGAACAAAGCGCGAACTTGCTGAATTGGAATCACTTGAATGTGAAAAGAAGCAATTAAACATGAAACTGAAGAAGATGCGTAAAACATTGGAAGAAGCCAATTCTCGCTTACAGGTCGCAGTGCGTTGTTCGGACATGGTAGAAGTCTCGACTGCTTCCGTAATGATTGACAGATCTAATCGAATGGTTAAAGAAATCCATGAGAAAATGAATTCTCTGGACAATCAAATTTTGTTTAAGAAGAAGCGACAGCTTTGTGTAGTATATTTCAATTTGATTATCAGTTGAAGCCTCCAAACAAGAACCGATTTATGATAATTCTATCAATTGTTATAGACTAAATATGTGATAGATAAAATATCGAAATACACCTATATTGAAAATACACCTAATCTGTAATTATTTCATATTACAGGGTGACTATGTAACGCTAAAAGGAAACCTCGGAGGTCGAATACTATCTGCTGGTTCATTGGCCAAGTGTATGGAGTCTGAAAAATATGTGGAGGCTTATGTTGCAGCTAACAAGGAGAAAGCGATCGATTCCAGTCGAATTCTGGAATCACTGTCGTCTGGTGAAAGTGATTGCGATACCGATTGTGAAATTCGGTTGGAACGAAGGAAAATCAGAACCCTACAAAAAGTTAATAAAACGAATGATTCTCCCAAAACCTTCATCGCCAAAGTATCATTCTCACGCTCTGGTTCATTCGAAAGTGAATCGTGCTCACAACGGATTGTGGCATCATGCGAACAAGTTCATGTTGGTTCCAGCAGTGCGGTGCCGGTTGCGCCAGTCTCTAGTGGTGATGAACACAGAAATAACTTACAAATGAACGAAATGATCGCTCTTCAAAGAGAAACAAATCACCTGTTGAGAAGACTGTTGAAGTCAAGCAATGACAAAAGACGAATGCTTACAACGGCATTAGATAACGATGTTCCTTTACCTAATGGCGGAGGTATGACTTTCACTGACATCGAAGGAAGTGAATTTAAGACATCAGAGTTGACGAGAATAAATCCGAATGCTTTTGCGATTGCATTTTTGCGGCAATATTTCTGCAATGCCAAAAATTTCAGTAAAATTATCGTAGACCCGTCGTTACCTGTGGCAGAAAGTCTTACTATTGTCGACAGTAAGATTGTCGATGACCTCAAAGCTGCCCTCGCACATCATCTTCCATCATATTCTTATGCAAAGGTGCGCAAGTCCGTCAACCAAGCTGCACGAGACAAGCGGAAGAAAGCAAAGAACAACTTAGATTTAGATTAGATCTCTGGTTATACCTACATTTATATAATGTAAATCGGGAGGCGTGTGAGCTATGTAGCTTCTTTTGTTAATTCTTTGATTATTAGGTATTTTTGGACAATTCTTACAACTCGAATTATTCCTTTTCTTGAAGATTTAAGTCTTTTGTGATGATATTGTGAAAATTGTAATCTAAATTGTTACTCTATAAATTGTTACTCTTATGTAATTGAAAAAAGAAAATTATATTTTTAGTACATGTATGGTGAAGTAGTTCCGATGTCATGTCTACCATATACGAGTTGCGTGATGTCTCACTTCATCCCTTTTGGATGAGCTTGTTTAGATTAGATTTTGATCATAAAATCAAACTTCTGTTAGGTCAAATATTTTGATTCATTATTATACATGTAATGATAATTGCCAACATTCCTTATGAAGATATTATGACTAATTTCTTGAGCGATGTAAGGGAAGAAAGTCATAGTAAAGGCAGAATCAAATTACGTTGCGCGAAAACCAATTAAACAGATTAAAACGTTACCAAAGGACTTGAGCTAAATGTCTGTAGTAAGAATGAAACCTCGTTGTATTCAGCACTACAATGTATTTTTTGGCTGATTTTCAGAGCCTCCGCAATACTTCTATCATAATCCGTGTTACGAGTACCTTTGATTGTTGATAAATTATTGAGTTACATCTATAACAGTTGTACAAATGCTCATTTATTACGGTCGGATTCTTTTAACGTTCATCATTGGATGCTGAAGTCGACATTTAGTATTTCTAATGTATTGACTACTTGGATCCCCAAAGCATGAAGATTCATAAACAACACACGACTTATCAGCGGAATTGACTTACTTTTAAGTGAGAAATGGTTTATCTACGCGTCTGCACTATATCACTTACATATTAAATTCTATTTTAATTTTTCAGATACTACTCCCATGCACGATATGACAGTGCAGATTATTCCATTTTCCTTACAGCTGTAATTACTTATCTTCGACTGAGGCTCTAAAGGAAGAGTAGCTACAGCTATAATGATAAAGGAATAATCTACACTGTCTCATGCACGATAGTGTCACTCACTCACTCACGTGTAGTGAATAAATATATAATTGAATTGAAAGTGCTTGGGCGGTGCAAGTAGCAAAAACATCAAAAATTTAAGCGCCGATTTCTGCATCGAATTGATGAACCTATTGTAATATATGTAACTCAGTAATCAACAATTAAAAGTATTGTATAAAGGTAACACATTATGAGCTCTAAAAATTGAAGATATTCAATAAAAGTTCTCTGGTGATTTCTTACTCTATATAATTAGTCTTCACATACAGCATCGATTTGATTTTGCCAGTCACTGACTGAATTTATCTTATTGCAACGAAGATAATTACTGTTCTAACAACACACTTGTACTTGAATGTATGAAATCCGCAACTCAACGACAATCCTCTGCTTTTATTCGACTTTTCTGATGTTCTTTGCACGAGAGATTGCCACATGCATGTTCGTGATGTGATTCACAGCTACCATGTTTTGCTTTACAATATATTTCGTTAGATAAATCTTTAAAATAGTTTTCATTTCTTGCATTTCTCCTCCTATCATTCCTGCGAATATTCTAGCCATTCCTATAAGATTCCTGTAGATTTTCCGACAATCTTTTACGAAAGCTCTTGCGGTTCTTACAAGAAACCCGCACAAGAACTGTAGGATTCTTTTGCACGATTTCTTGCCAGATATGCAAGACGTGTCGACTAGTGACAGTTCAAGATCAGAATGTGCTTTTCCAAGAATTCATTAAAATAATCCGACTTACGTATGTTATGTGATTATAAGTTAAATTTCAGAACTCGTTTCTCGAATGATGCTTCTCGTTTCAGCATATAGGCTATTGCTTTTATTAAATTTTTGTTGATATAGGCCTACTCAAATTATGATGGTATGGTGATTTGTTTTTGCCTTTAATGACAGTAAAATTAATGGTTAGAATGGTATTTAAGAAATATATATAATGGTAGAACTAGTATTTAAAATTTTCTTTTGATAGTAAAATATCGAATTGTTATTACCATAGGCCTACCTCGTTTTAGTTCCTGTTCAGAATAGCCTACATAGTTTGTTCCTGTTTGGGCCTTGACGACCCCAATGGTGAAATTCAAATAATACGTAGCCTACTTTATTTACACAGCTAAAAAAGTACATTTCAATACCAATTATATAGTCTGTACTATATATATATATATATATATATATATATATATATATATATATATATATATATATATATATATATATATATATATATATAATACACAACTCAGGAAAAACCAAGATCTAATTTCCCGACCGGTTTCACCTCTTAGAGGCTAGTCATGGGAATGAACTAAATGGATATATTTTCAAATTATACATAGTTTAATGCAAACTACAATCGGGGAATTGGCGCATAGAAGTAGCATCTTCATGTAGTCATGATTTATTTAGCTTAGGCTTTCCCATGACTAGCCTCTAAGAGGTGAATCCGGTCGGGAAATTAGATCTTGGTTTTTCCTGAGTTGTGTATTCATATTCGGAAACCATTTTATCTTCATTTTTATATATATATATATATATATATATATATACCATAAATGAAAAGACTCCAAGAAAAGTCATTACTTCCCGACCGGTTTCTGCCTGGCTTGCAGGCTACTCATGGGAAATGTATTTGAACTTAAAACAAACAAGATATATACATTGTTGTACATAGAAATGAATGAAGTCAATTACAACGTTCATTCAGAGGAGGTTGCAGGAGCTTTATAGCCTTCTCTCTAATTTCGCGTTCTATGCGATTAGCATTCGGATGCAGTTGGTAGATAGGGGCAGCTTCAAACAATGGACACATATTTTTAGCACAAATTGTTATGTGTTTGCTGACGTCAAACCGGTCAGCAAAACGGGGGAGTTTTCAGGAATAGACTGACTGTCCATCGCCAGCAGCTATTTCAATCAAGCTACAGAATTCTTGACATCAGCAAACACATAGCAATTTGTGCTAAAAATATGTGTCCAATGTTTGAGTAGAAGCTGCCCCTACATCTCTAACCAACTGCCATCCGATATGCTAATCGCATACTCAACGCGAAATTAGAGAGAAGCGCCAATTATATTTTAGCTCTGCAACCTCCTCTGAATGAACGTTGTTATACTGAGACTTCATTTCATTTCTATGTACAACAACAATGTAT
>CAJQUW010003157.1:0-79656 GCA_907163375.1 Prostheceraeus crozeri
TCTCAAATATGACACATTCCCTTGCCACACTTATCACTACAGTGCATCGTCCGCCGTCCCGAAGGAACACCATGGTCAGTGGAATATTGCAGCAAAAAACTCTCCGTGTCTTGCTCGGCTTTTCAGTGAAAAAAGTCCGCTTTTATATAGCATGAGAAGACTGGCTCGGACATGGAAAACCTGTAGGTGTTGGTAAGAGGTGGACAGACTTTTTTTAGCAGCTTGATTCACCAGCGTTTTGCAATGGAGATGTTTTAGAGGCCACCCATGACAAGATAGCTAAGACTCAACCGATTGGCGTTCAAAGTGCTACGGTTGAGGATGCTGTGTCAAATGCCCCAACATGAGACACATGAGTTGTCCCAGCGGTTTACGCGTCTCAAACTATGATCACACTGCCCTTGGCCAAAACCAAACCTTATCACTCCGGCATCGTCCGCCCCGTCCCGAAGGAACAACTCCTTGTCAGTGGAATATTACAGCAAAAACTCCTCCGTGTCCTTGCTCGCTTTCAGTTGAAAAATGAAAAGCCGCCCGCTGTATAGCATGAGTAAGACTGGGCTCAGACATGAAAACCGGTGGAGTTGGTAAGAGGTTGGCAGACTTTGATCAGCTTGATAGCAAGCCGTAGAGAGCTTGATTCACCAGCGTTTTGCAATGGAGATGTTTAGAGGCCACCCATGACAAGATAGCTAAGACTCAACCGATTGGCGTTCAAAGTGCTACGTTGAGAACTGTGTCAAATGCCCAACATGAGACATGAGTTGTCCCAGCGGTTTCGGTCTAAACTATGACACACTCCCTTGCCACACTTATCACTACGGCATCGTCCGCCGTCCCGAAGGAACACCCTGTCAGTGGAATATTACAGCAAAACTCTCCGTGTCTTGCTCGCTTTCAGTGAAAAGCCGCTTGTAACATGAGAAGACTGGCTCAGACATCATTAAAAATCATCTAGTTGACTTCAGCAGGGTCGAAAACCCCAGAAAACCTCCAAAACTAGTGAATTTAAATTTTTCAACTTTTTAGCACTACTTACAACATTTTATAAGTAGTCTATCACTTAGAGCAGGTCAATAGCAACCGAACCTTTTTTAAATCAAGTCAAATGGAATTGTAGAAGCAAAGTTACAAGCCTTTAAAGGTTTGGAGTCTTTTATGGCCTGGAGACGAAGGCCATCTCCTGGCGAACCTCTAAGTCTGACGCCTTAGCTGAGTTCAGCAATGAAATTTTCTAAGTCGGTTTCTTACAGAAACCAGGGATTTGGAATGTCCGAAGCTATCATCGGAGCTCAGAGAGACGACCTACCTCTGACAATCGCTCTCGTCTTAATGACAAGTCTCTGTCGGTTCCCAGCTTATATAGTGTGTGGCGATCAGCTGATGACGTAACACTCATCATCCAAAAACTTTAAACCCGTCTATCTCCGGTTCTAGTGCTCCGATTGACTCCAAATTTTGAGTGTCACGTTTTCTCGCTCTCCCCTTTCATTTAAGACATCCCTCGACCCTCTACGATGACCAGAAGCCGAGATGAAAAAACTCTGTCGTTTTTTCAAAAAGTTCCAAAATCTTGGAAAATGCACAAAAACTCGATATTTAACAGTCTCTCATTTGGAAACGGAGCCTGTCACGCATCTGAAAAGAGGAGATCCTAGAGAACAAAGTGCGGTCTTGCCGCTAAAAGAAACCCGAGCTTTTCATTCACTTCCAATCCTCCACAATTCATCGTCCAAGTTGGCAAAAAAAAAGCGACATTTCACATTAGGACTTGAAAAAATCCTAAGTGTCGAGACCACCGTAGTGAAAATTTTCGAAAAAATTTTTTGGACGAATTTCAACCTGAAACCTTGATAGAAGTTTGTTTCACATGATTCTGAACAACTTTGGTCTTTTCGACCAATTTGGTCAGTTGAGTCGTTGGGGGGGGGGGGAGCGGTTTTTTCACCGAAACTTCACCGACCCAACTTTTGACGACAAACACGATGGGATGGGTCGCGGAGCTCAATTCCAACATTTTGAAAAAATTTTTTTTTTTCATGAAAAAATCCTAAGTGTCGAGACCACCGTAGTGAAAATTTTCGAAAAAATTTTTTGGACGAATTTCAACCTGAAACCTTGATAGAAGTTTGTTTCACATGATTCTGAACAACTTTGGTCTTTTCGACCAATTTAGTCAGTTGAGTCGTTGGGGGGGGGGCGGTTTTCTCCTCACGGACCCATTCCTCCCAACACATCCTTGGCCATCTCCCTCACACTGCCTGCCAGAGGGGGACGCAGTCCGCATCTCACATTTTGCGCTTGCATCTGCCTGATGACTCAGCCTTTCACATTTTGCGCTTGCGGCCGCCTGATGACTCAGCATTTCACATTTTGCGCTTGCGTCTGGGATGTGCTTACTACTACCGGGCATTATTGTTGCTAAATGTGAGCTGGAAAGAATTCTTTGATATGCATAAAATCATCCAAAAATGTGATTAAATCGTTTGCAGAGTAATCTTAATGATCTATACATAAATGTGTGACAGCCATGACCCATGACGTGCGTATTATTAACTGCTGAATGATTTGTGTTTCTAATGATTTTTATAAGGTTTGCAGTATATATACGGACTATTTACAGGGGCAAAGGCGCATTTGAATAAAAAATTACACGCATATACAAAATAACTTGTATGTATTTTAGCGCCCGATTGAGTAGAACAGCTTTTAGATAATGTTTGAGAAAAATGATCAATGAAAATATAGCCCACATAGTAGGTCATATTCATTATAAACATTATTATAATGCTTCCAAAACTAGCCTGTAATATTTAGTAAGTACGAGTATAGTAAGAACATCCGTATATGTTTCCACTAACTAAAGACGATAGATGCAATGTTCGCCTGAAAATGACTGACCCGCAGTAGACCCGCGGGGGAATAGATCGATGAAAATTTGTAAGATTGATATTTTTCAAGTGTCTTGCATGGCATGTTGAAAAAAATTCTAACCGATTCTTTGGAGAATTTTTTATGGACATTTTTATAAATTCTCTTTTTCAAACTACTGAAAAGATTAAAATTTGAATTTTCTCGAAAATAGCTCGATGAATTTTTTAAATTGACATTTTTCGACTACATGGAGTAAGTATGTCCAGAAACTGCAAACAGTTTTACCGGAGAATTTTTTAAGTGATTATCGAATTCAAATCCGCCCTGAGATGACTCGAATTTTCTGGTCTTAAACTGTTAAGAATATAAAAAAGTATATTCTTGAATCCATAATAAGATGCATTTTTTAATACAAAAGAATTTACTGAAACATGATTTGAGACCATTATCTAACGAACAACACGTCAAAATGCAGTAAAACTCAAAAATTATTCAAGATTTATTCAAACACTGCTCAAGCATTAAGAACATCTACAGTAGAAAATTCTTATCCATTGCAGGCTTACTAGATGGTTCAGTAAGACATGTGCTATCAGAATTTCAAAATTAAAAGATTATTCTTCATAAGCTCATATATTTCATAACAAGAGTATGATGCAACAGACGAACTTATTGTACGCAAGCTTGACACAAAGAAAATGCAACTTTTGTGTTCACTGCAAATAAACATCAAACATTTGTTGCAGTGATGTCGTGTGGACTTGCGACTCGTTAGCATCATAAACAAAATGCCTATCTCATTTTTTCCAATTTTTCAGGAGACACTTAAAGTTGTTTATTGTTTAACTTATTAAGCCTTATGTTTGCAAGTGCAACACTATCCACAACTTTGAAAGTACCTGCTTCAAGGCACAGGTATTTAAGTGAAATGGGAGGTTTCATAAATTCAAATGAACTTTAGCAAATTCAAACTAAATGATATAGGCTTTGATCACTTTGATTATTCTTTCTATTTTAACCGTTTATGATCATGATTAATTATCGGATTAACGGAAGAAGCGAATGAACTAACTTTTTGTTGATTAGATCTATACAGTTTTACCTATCTGTAGGTTCAGCCAAGACAAAGTAAAAACAATATGTTGAAACAATATGTTGAAACTTAACTCTTTACTAAAAGTCTTTGTAACAACTATTAGAAATGTCAGTTCATATAATAGTAAATTGCTATCAAATATGTGAAACATCATCATAGAATTGATGCACATCGGATGGAAGCACTCGCTTCATAAATTGATTGATTGTTGATCAGTGAAAGCGGAGACCCAAATTAAGGCTTTGAATTTCTTTGATCTACCAGGCAACTGCGTCCATGTTTCATCTTCCAACGATAAACTGTATTGTACAGGTTCATTCTGAGAGTATCTCAGACCTCTCAAGTCATGAACGGTACTATCGCCAACTTTCTTACCGAGGCGAGTGGAAGTGATTAGGCGGTCAGAGAGCTTGTAAAAGTCAGCATATGTCAGTATATGACGCAGGAATATGTCTGGCAGTCCTTCTGACGGAGAGATAATCTCGGGGTACACACATACATATATGTACAGATGTTTCTTTCAATTTTGGAGAGCATGCTATCGTACTCCATTTGTGCTCCATTTGTGCCCTGCACTAAGTATTTTTGAGAAGTGGTCACACATGCTTCATTTGCCAAACGGAATGCGCATTGGCCACTACCACATTTTTATTTTGGTAACAACAGTTATCGCTCCACACTATCAATTGTTTCACAAATGGATGTTGGCTTAAGTATTCTCGAAAATTCTCAAAAACATCACTGGATAGGTCTGCCCGTGTTTCATCCCGAACATAAAACCTTCACTAGTACTCTTGTTTATAAAGGTCAGATTATGAACCTGCAGTTGGCAACAGTTTGGTACTGGCTTTCGTGTCTGGGCAAAGGAGAACTGTCTGTGTGTCTACGGTTCATACAGAGACGTCATCAGATTTTGTGAGGGATTTGTCAAATGATTTGGCCACCTTTTGCCTTTCTAGCATCATTTATATGAGCTTCAAAACTATCGCGTTCTACTGATTCCATTTTAAAACCAATGCACGTGTCACATCGGGCCCGTAGTGTGACTCTAATGCTAGGTTGGGCTATTGAATTTTCGAGGGGGCTGGAGATCGATGACCTACATATTGACAAATTGGCGGTTTGAATTGCTTAATTTTACATATTGTATGTCTATTAAATCATTAATACGCTTATGAGTATTCTTAGAACATTTCACGATGTAGGCGAATGTTGATAGCTATCTTACATATGACAAATTGAATAGCCTACCACTCTATGCTGATTACTAAATCGCATGATTACTTGACTCCTGCTCCTAAGCATTTTCTGAATTTGTAGGCCTATAATCATTTTGTCCATGTGACTGTTTCTACATGCATAAAAGGAATATTCGTTTTGGTCTACAACCTAATCCATAGGACGATTGGCATTCGGAAAATTTTCGCGTTCGAGATTACTTGATTGTGTTGATTGTAATGGCTTGAAATTAGTTTCAAAATAGACATGTTGAGTGAGTAAAGTCTGTTATTCTTAGAATGGAAGCAACTGTAGAAGCCACAGGTAGCTCTTCCTTCACATCAAGTGATCTAGAAAATCGCCATTGGCGGAAGCGAGTTCGCTCTGAAATGTATAGACAAAACCGTGTTGTAAATTTCATAGGTGGGATTCAGTACGTTCGGCTGATTTTTCAGGCGGTTGGGCTTAGCCTTCGCCAGCTCCAGACGCTACGGGCTTGTGTAACATTGATCTTTTTTTGTGATGAACACACTGAAGTTCATCTGTGTGAATACATGTCTGAAGTATTTCAAATAAAGTGACCTTGTACTGGTATTTTTTGACTCCTCTTGGTACTTCTCATAAATGTTTTGGAATTTTGTGCCTCGATAGACGAACATTTTATTTTTGCATGTCTGAATTTCTGTAGTAATGAGAATCTACCTCAGGAAAAATTTAATGCATTTAATGCTTCATGAAACGTTCAAGAAATTTTCTCTCAACTTCACTGACCTTTCTCGTTGGCTGTCTGTGGAAGGTTAGCTCTGAATTCTTTTTTCACTCTGCAGCTGCCTACCCAATCTCCAGCAGTTCGTAGAGAGATCCTGAAAGTGGCAACAAAGCAACTTTTTGCATACACAGACTCGCCTTCCATTTGGAAGTATTGTCAGGAAGAAATTAAAAGAATTTTCTCGTCTCGAGGAGGAAGAAACTGTATGTTGCTTTTATATCATGTCTTTCTACAAGATTTGAACGTAAGTTAGTCTCTCACACCAATATGACATAGACCAAAATACATCAAATACTTTTTTGCATCATTTCTGAGGAAATGGACTCACAATCTCTTTTTGTAGAAGTTTTGTAGTATCTAGATCACTCTAAACCAGCACCTCCTAAATCACACACTGAAGCGAGACACTATTCGTAACTAATAAAAAAATCCTAAAGCAAAGCGTTTTAGGAGGCTAGCGCACTAGTGTTATTGTTCTCTTTAGTATGTCAGCATTCTATTTCACGCAACCTCCTAAAATTCTAGTGTGTCGCGCTTTAGGATGCAGATTTCTTCGATTTTAGGAGGTGAGAGTTTACAGTGACATGGTTGATCCACCTCACGCCCTTTTTTTGGTATCCCGGATTTGGTCGTGTATTCGACTCCTTTTAATCTTTTTGTTTTTAATTGATTAGATTTCCAATCTTCTGGACAAGAACGCTTTCGTCTATATTTACGAGCAACAGCTATATTATTACATGAATGATATCACCATTATTTATTTTGTAAAATGGGAAAATCGTGAATTTCTGCCCTCCACAAGTATCAATATGTCCACTAACTTTAATTATTCGATGTTCAGGATGAATTATTTCTTCCCTGTATATCCTCGTTCGTTCTCTAACTGTTTTTCCCGTCTCTCCGATGCAATATTGGTTGCATCCTACAAAGGTAAGTACATAGATGACATTTTGGGTTAAGCATGACATTTTGTCTTTTATTTGAAATATACATTAGTTAGTTAAAGTTGTACTGCGAACTTTGAAGTATAACATCACATGTTCCACAACGGGGATTTTTACATTTTCACCATGTGAGTCTCCTGCTGTTTAACAAATTTTGAAGGACACAAGAGTCTCTTGAGATTTTTAGATTGTCTACACTGTAAATCGTTGGATACGAAAATTTTTCATACAAACATATACCAAATTCACATACAATTTGAAACTAGCATCTGATACGAGATTCTTATACGAAATCTCACTTACTTTCGTATGTGAATGGTATGTAGCGATACGAACTATTCCATCTGTGATTGGCTGTTTTATACTGAAATACGAGTTGTTGGCATGTTTCATATACGAGACCCGATGCAAATTCATCCTTATTCGTATGCCTCTGGTATGTGCAGCTTTAAGTCACATAGCTAAAATTTATATGTATTACAATATGCAGTAATACCAGTCGTGAATATTTCTTTTTGATAGTGCGATATTTAACTAGATTAGAATTGTTGTGAATTTCATGCTCCTCGAGTATGTCATCGTTGCTACTTGTCTTAGCAACATTAACAGGGCGCTTTGTTAAATCTACTTTAGGAACCAAGGTGATTAATATCAATTCATTCAAACAATATTTTTCGTGCAACCATGTTGACTTATATATCTCAAACATCACTATATTTGCTTTCATCAAATATAATGTGTTTTTATTTCGGATTGATAATATGCTTAATTTCAAAATCACATAATGCATCAACGTTGATGATTGCATACTTTTTGATTATTTATGAAATGCCTTAGACTTACGCGTATGAAAATCGAATTCAGTATTGTAAGTTTGAATCTTGAATGTCATTATCTCACTACTTACAAAGCAGTAGTAACATTAGTGTGATCTTTATTGACAAAAGGCTTTAAATATACATATTTTAGACATAATTGATGCTTTCTTTTAACATTGTGCTGGTATGGCTTTAGTATGTATAGCATAGCACCCTTGAAATAACATACGAAAAGCATACAACTATATACAGAAATATACCAAAAAAATATTTTGGTATGCATCCTTCGTATGTGATTGGTATTGAGCGATTTACAGTGTACGGCTGTTGACAAAAGTAGTATAGTTGAAAATTCCTTAGTCTGTTCGTCATTTCGTAGAATTGAATTGGTATGTGAAATAATAGGCAAATATTCGCATTTCGGGGGTTATGTGTATGAACAAATGGAATGATAGATTTGCTATTTCTCTTATTATTATTGTTGTTTTGTTATTTTTTTATTATTTATTATTATTAGATTGAGCGGGATATTCCGATACAACCTTGAAAATACCGCATGATTGAATTCTACAAAACCTATAATGAGCTTGATCAATCCACTTACTTTTTGACTTCATAAAATCATTGTTATTTGCACCTGAAGATTAGAAAGCGCTTGTGCAATTTTTTGAGTTTTTCTTCTTGTCTTCAAACAGGATAACACTATAATTTTATAATATATATATAATAAGTAAATAATAAATTTAATACAAACTCAAGGGAAAGTCAAATGATATTCCAACCGGTTTCACTCCCTTCTATGGGAGCTACCCATGGAAAATGAAGATGTATTATACAAAATAATACAGAAACCATATTAGTCCATAGAAACAAAAATACTAATCAGATAGAATTCAAACTAGGCTTAAGCATAGAAATAAAGATTTGCTCCTGTCTCTCTCGGTCCATTTTAGTAGCATTTGGACTTAGCTGGTAAATTGAAGCTGCTTCGAATTTCGATCTTGCACAAGAAGCTATGTGCTTGCTAACATTCAGTATGGCATAGTTAGAGTGCGCTATTTGTTGTCTATGCACAGTTGGCCTATTACGAAAGTAGTCGCCACATTGTCCAACATATGGTTCGTAACAGCCTTTGCATCTTAAAATATATATGATGTATTTAGATAAGCAATTCATGTTCCTTCTCATTTCAAATGTTGTTGTTTCACAAATTGTTCCCTTGTTAATTCGAATATTAATGCACTTCTGGTTAACGCATAACTGGACAACAACCACATGCTGTTTCGTCAATTTACTAACACCCTTTAATGTTGGTCGGTTATTTTTGTTTTGGAGGCTTAAAAGTGAGGGAGGTTGTTTCCATGACCTAATGATCTTATACCTCTGAAACGGATCCATTAACTTCTAGCTGTTGCCGACAGCATGCATTTCTCAGTTAACCAGAAGTGTATCGAAACCATTCCTAACGATAAAGGAATATTAATATAGAGTGACGTGACGTCGTAAGTGGCTAGGATAACATTATTAGCATTATATCCTTTTCTTTTGAAGTCTTTCAGATTTTTCAAAAGGTGTCTCTACAGTACAGTAGCTGTGTAAGAGGGGTATTATAAGTTTTAAAATATCATCAACAAAAGCACTTAGATGGCTTGTAGGGGCAAAAGTACTCGAAAAAACGTGAAAATGAAATTGGACGATTGAGGCCTACTGCTGAGTTAAAATACGATTTCCTCTATAAAATTGACCAAGAGGTTAATAATGAAATATTACAAAACTTTTCAAGTAGTGTTGCAGAGCTACAAATTCAGAGATGGAAAGATGATGTTAATAGAGAGGAACAAAGAAGCAAAGAGATCTGGGATGAGAAAAGCAAATTTTTCTCATCAGACAAACATCTAGTGTCAATAGAAAGTCAGTCCAAACGGAATGAACCTAGAGCAATTCAATATTCATATGCCGATGTTGCAAGACCACGCAAAAATGAAAGATCAAATAGGAATAATTTGATTAATAATATAAATGATTTTGGTAACACGAGGTATTACCAAAAAATACAGAAATAGGCCCAATACGCCACATAATTCAGATAGATTTAAAAATCCTCGTAATAGAGCAGGCTTTTATAGAAGACCTCACAGAAATAACTTTAACCAATACGAGGAAGACGAGATAGTTTCCAGAAACGAAATGGAACTGAATAATCCAGCCTTAAGAGAACTGAATAATTCTGATTCTTTTTTATGATTAAAGGGGTTTCTACATTTAACTTATCCTCCGTTGACTTAGAAATAGACGCAAAGAAACTTTTGTCTAGAGGAGGTAAATTTACACCGAATCAAAATAGAAATGTACACAAGATGGAAGAGGAAGTTAACAACTTTTGTCGGAATCTAGGACTCAAAGACTTTTTCAAGAACACTGATAATCAGGAACAGATATATAAAATTTTAAATTCTCATTTTAATCGACCAAAAGAACTTAATCAAAAATTGGATACTCTCATCGACATTACTATGGACGACATTGGAAATTTCAAGAATCGTTACATTCAATCGAAATACTATTTAACTAAGTCTGAAAGAAACAGCCTAAAAACTTTTGAAAGAAAATGATTCCCATCATATAACTAAGACTGACAAAGGTGGAACAATGGTAGTACTTGACTACTCATTTTATAGAAATAGAATGTTAATGAAACATCTTTGTGACACGAGTACCTATATTGAAATTGAAAATTATAGTGTTCACAACACTCTATCTAAGATAAAAAATCTCATTAATAGCTTTCAAGTCTGATTTCATAAAAAATGAGGTAGAATATCTCAGTCGTTTCAATTGCAAATTGCCATACATATATGGTTTACCGAAGATCCACAAACATGAGGAGGATTTTGATGAATTGCATATTGACGAGTTTGGTTGTGCAACGAATCTTGACTTCAGAATGGTCATTCACCTTCCATGTTAAAAAGAACATAAAATACAACTGCCGCCTTAAGATATGTAGTACGTAAATCAACTAGTGTCAATTTATGAGTAATATCAGTAGTCAATTTAAGAAGTTATATTAAATTCTACATAGATTATAAGAAGTAAATATGAGAAGTTCCAGTAAAATTTAAGAGCATGACTACCGGATAATTGTTTTGAACTGATGAATTTACTTTGCAGCGTTTCGCTTTCATTGTTTGATTTCCACTCTTTTGAAGTATACGACCATTACTATTATTATTAAGACAAAAAGATTTTATAGCAACCAATAAAATTCAAGGTCATTTGGCTGCCGCGTCAAGGTTCCCATTAGAGCCCAAGCTCATTGAACTTTCGCAGAAAAAATAATTCATCATGATTTAAGATAGTTATAATCAAAGCGTTCACATGCTTGAGTAATTCTTATTTTCTAATGGAATTTGGAAAGTTAGAAAGGTGGGGCTCTCATGATGTATATGCGAATTAAATCCTGTTCAGCACTAGACTCCAATGTTGCATTTTTGCAGCAGCAGCAAAATTAGGAATATATCATCTTGCTCAAAATTATTCAAATAATAATTTATTCATGCGCAATGAAGCGTATATACAGTAAATGTAAATGCGAATATCTACCGATACATTCAACAATAGAAACATTGATAATCAATCGCATACGAGCCCATGTACATGACCAAAGTAATTAGACAAGGCTCAATAAATACATGTGATAGTTTTCGAAGTATTCGTTTGGCTTTAAAGTGATGGCGCATGATAAACAGCGGCAATTTGTCTGCAAATGACATACTTTACACCCCAGTCGGCGTAAATCCGCGTCCTTCTTCATAACATGGCCTAATTTTTGTCTGATTGGAATCCTTGAAATGCGCACATTATCGGGCAATAATGAGGGTTTTAAACATTGGCGAAAATTTTACTAACTGACCAGCACCATTTTCACTTTGATTCATGAGGAAATATGAGTTGGTGCAACAAAAATCAAGGATCCATGCAAAGATTGATCAGGTATCATTTTCTAATACGAATGTGTGTCCTGCATGTATTGATTCTTTGGGCTAGAGCATCGACTCCGCCCATCGACTTTTTATGCATAATTGAATAACGTGGGTTGTTGTACTTGCATTTCTCTTTAGTCATTTCTGCAAAAGTGACGACAGGAAGTTTCAGGTGTAGGTGCTGTGAAGTTTAAGGCACTAAGAAAAACTTGGTTATCATGCCATTGGGTAACGATCAGCACGAGCACGAGGTCGCCAGTTAGAACCCGCAAGGAGTCATATTTAGTTCATGTTAATTTTGTTGTTACATAATGCTATAAAACACATCCTTAAATTATACATTTTGAGTTGTTTAGAGGAATTTAAAATGAGTTATTTACAATAAAATAAATAATGTCTCCATTGAAGATTTTGATTATTTACAGGTTTGTTGCCTTAAAGCCCACTGCTGCATTAATGCATCGGCAAGATTTTCCTTCGTTGAACCTCTGATGTGTCCACAGACTTGCTGATTTGTATTTAGGTAGCATCTATAGAGTATAATGAAGATACTCAGAAGTATCTGGATGATTAATATATCTCTGTATCAAATAAGAATGAAATGCTTACCTTTTCTCTTGAGAGGTCGATTTTTCCGAAAATTGTTAAATCAAATTTATTTGCGCGCATTCAAAGAAGCAAGTTTTTCAAAATCTGCTGAAAGAAGGTTATTTTGGAATAAATCCATGAAGAGATACTGTTGTGAACTACGTCATCACTGTTATAGAGGTCAAACGTTCATGTTAATGCATGAGTGGGCTCTAATGGGTTCAGGTTTGATGTCAAATTACCTACCAGATTGTCAGATTTCACCCAGGCGGCCGCTTCCAGATGAACACGGTCTGGTACCGGCATTCAAAAAAGCCAAACCATCTTCATTTAGCATGTGCATTTGTGCAACTAATGCTGCATCAATAAGCTGTTCCATCAATAAGTTGTTTGATTAAAAGTAATGTCTTTTCTTCTCACTAGGAAGTGAAATCATTGTTGAAAACAAAGCCTACGGCTCAATCTAATTTAGAGGCAGATGTCCAGCCCTCAAAAGTCTAGTGGACTTTAACCCTTTTAACGGTAGAGCGACATATGTGTCGCTTGTGGTTTAACGGTAGAGCGACACATGTGTCGTTTTGTATGAAACATAGTGACATCTATTTTATGAATGTGAAACATTGAATTCGGTATAAATTAATGTTGTATGTTATGTTAAGTGCATCTGCTTGACACATACAAACCACTCACACGCGCGCACGCACTCACACACATTTAGTTATACAAACATATGGTTTCCGAATATGTTATACGACTTACGAGTATGAACTCTCTCAAGACATGAGTATGGATGAGACAGTCGTTGGATTCAAGGGACGCCATACCCTCGTGAACTACATCAGGGTAAAGAATCAATCAATCAAAGCATCATCAATGGGCACGACGAAATACAATCTTCCCGACTCAAATACTGGATAAATCCATCAAACAATTTATCACACTCGAGGAAAGACGACATAAACTTTTGTGCATCCATGCGACGTTTGCGAAAAATTACAGAAGGCTCACGAAGGGAAATATCATAGATTTTTTGTAAACTATTTCATGTAAACATGAATGTTGCCTTGTGACATGAAATGTTGAAAAAGAAAATCTATATCACTGGTACAGTTCGTTCCAACCGACGTGGCTTGCCTCAAGATATCAAGAGTACGAGAACAGCCAAATGATCTCAGACGTCTCAAACAGATGGAAAGATTTTGGCAATGAGCTGGGTTGACACGACAGAAGTACGGATGTTAACAATACATTCCTCAGCTTCCTTCGTTACAGTTTCAGGTTGAGATAAGCGCATACCTCACATGGTAATTGATTACAATGACCGAATGGGAGCTGTCGACATAGCTGATCAGATGACTGACCACTGCTCGACGGAATTGAGAACGGTGAAGTGCTGGCGGAAGATGGTTTTCCATTTGATTGAAAGAATGACAACAAATGCTTATATTTGCTACAAAAACAATCCAAATGTATCAGGAAAGAAATTAACGCATCAACGATCTTTGATTAGTTTGATCGAAAGTTTGATTGGTGTTTATCAAGAGTCCAGAGTGACAGTAGGGCGTCCAAGCATTGGTCCAAGTGAGACGAGATTGACTGAAAGACATTTTATCTCTACTATTACAAACAAGAAAAGGAAAATGTGTGCAGTATGTGCAGACAAAGATGAAGGATGCAAAGGAGCAAGTGTTCGGACATGCTGTCCTGACTGCGGTGTTGCTTTATTCATGACTCACTGCTTCAAACTTCACCATATTCAAATGCATCCATAACTGTTTTGATTTATTCATCAATGTTGAAATGAAATTGGATTGTTTTTTCTTATATACTGGAACTAAATTAAATAAAAAGTATAGCAGAAAATGAGGTAAACACATTAAAAAACTTAATGAAGCAACCACCAAAAATCGGGTCGCAAAACTGAAAAAATTCACCAGACACACAATGTCTTTATTAAAAATTCAACCTTAAAAGGGTTCATCACATTAATTGGAAGAAACATAAATAATGTAAAACTGGGTACTTTGCAGGAGTCACATCTGAATGTGACCAAGTTAGTCACCTAAAGTCACATATCTGCCGTGTTGAATGTGACCGATTCGGGCACATTTGGTTACAAAAAGTCAGTGGCAAAAGTCACATGTGTTGGGCATATGATCGGTCGCATATTTGGCACAGTTTGGTTTATCACATCCTTTTATGTCCTTGATTATTATATCCGACTGGCATAACTTTTTCGCATTGTCTTCGCATGCATAGTTGGACCAAGTTAATCGTACATAAATGTATGATAAAGTATCTCTACGTAAGTTTTCAGTGATTCGACTCGACTCTAATTTGCCGATTCTCTTGTCCCTGAAATAGAATCAAAATATTTATTTCAGTACTATGTCTATCTTTAGATGCTACTGCTTCACACCTTGACTTGTACACATCTCATTTATCGTCGCTGAATCGGCAAAAGGCCTTATGTGCAACATTTTCAAAAATGACTTTTAAAGCACGAATGTTCTACCATGTAAATTGAATTTTACATCATTTCACAGGAGGATATTTTCAAATTCGATCTGCAAATTTGTTTAAATTTAGAAAATGCAAAAGGTCCTATGTGCATGCTTATTTCATTCTTATTCATGCACCATTATCGTAAACTACGGCTAGCATAATTGGCCTTCATCTTATTTTAAAAGCAGTATCTGGCGGAATAGAAGATTCACTTTTATACCGTTGTCACGATCGCAGAGCGATGTGTGGCTTATAAATGGATCAAAATGAATTTTAACACGTTCAATGATCGTATTCCTTCGTAGCTACTGTTCCTGCAGTTCCGACCGCAGAGCGATGCGTATGGCGTAGCAATAAAATTGATCTCAATCAAGTTTCCCACGTTCGTTTAACGAAGTCGATAATAAAAATGGACCGCAATTCCGAATCCCTGAATACCGTGGTATGTTATTGGCCTAAATCCAGAAATCCCGTCATTCATTTAGATGCTATTTTACTCGTAGTTTGGTTATGTATGGATGTGGTGACAATTTATTCGCTATTGACTGCCTTGCAAATAGAAATTGAAAATAAGAAAAAGCAAGATGATGATTGTCTTCGACCGAAAATTCTCTCTATTCATAAAGTCACAATAAAATAAATTTAATAAAGTCACAAAACGTTCCGATGTCGGCTTGTTCACTTGTGAGAGTGTTGACTGGAATGATGTACAGCTCTCTGTATGTATTCCGGTCATTTAGTTGCAGTGACTAATCATCAAGAATTGCAGAATTATTTCTTTTTACCCTCATCAGTCTGACAAATCTATCTACCTATTCCGCCCACCAGACAACATATTTAGTTTTGCATGCTTTCATCGGTTTCTAATTTTTTAAGAGCATTTATGTACATATATTGATATCCTTTATCATATCAGCTCATATTCTTATCATATAATCTTCACCTGTACATTGGCACGTCCTGCAACCTAGTTTTGTAGCGTCGGCCTACTGGTATAACGATTACTCTATTATAAGAAATCTATCAAAAACTGCAAAATCAAATGCAAACTTTGATTGAATTGTACAAAGGAACTACTATGAGATAAAACAATGTGTATTTCAAGGGAAGTTTGATTCAAATTGGTAAATCAATTTGAATAGGTCTATATGTAGAATTTGTGCAATAAAAGACAAACTTCAATTGAGATAAATGGTGATTTGTGCATGCCACATCCACTTTGTAATTGGAGTTACATCTTTATCTCAATGTTTTGCACCTAGCAGATGATACTTGGTATATTCGAATTCCACTAGGTGTAGGCCTATTCAAGTCCGTTTGAAACAACAGACGGAATTGGTGAAAAGCTACTTTAGGTTGCGCATAAATTTAATTATTATTTTTGTAGACAATGTCAAGCAACAGCTCTTCAACTGTCTTGATGAAACACTCTCATTTCTATGATCAGAGTGAGTAGCTTAGAGTAGTATATAGTGTGACATCCGGCGCGACGCTTCGCTTCGCTTTGCTTCGCTTCGCTTGCGCCGGATGTCACACTTTTGCGGGTTTTTTCAAAAAAATCAAAATTTCAAAAATTTAGGTAGACTTCAAATTTCACGTGGCCGAAGGCCGAAGGGGCGAAAATTTAGGTAGTGACAAATTTTCAAAAAAATCAAAATTTCAAAAATTTAGCCGGTCTCAAAATATCACGTAATCTCAAATTTGAGAATTACAATTTTCACCCTTAAAATCATGACCGTTCCAGGACACCGAAAATCATAAAAGTTAAGAATCACAAAATTTGAGAATTACAATTTTCTCGCTTAAATCATGACCGTTCCAGGACACCAAAAATCATAAAAGTTGAGAATTTCAAATTCATGAATTTTATCCATCTTTCAGGTTTTTAAAATATAACATGTGACTAATAATATTTCTTTAAAAATGGAAGAAACAAAAGTGGGTGAAACCGCAAGAATATATCCTTCGTTATCTCAATTAAAAACAGGTGAAATGGTTCTCAATTATCATTAAGATTAGAGCAATATGATAAATTAAGAAGACGCAATTATTACTTAGACATTCTTCGTTATTGTATTTTCAACATTATTTAAAGTACTAATTATGTGAACTAGAAGATTATTGTAACTCATAAACTCAAAATTATTCAATGAACCCGTACACTGGCTGATAATTGAAGAGAGACAGAGATTGAAGAGAGAGAAACATGTAACAGCTTTCCCCTAAAATTATCGTGCTATCTCTTGTCATTTCAATTTACCCATCGGTAAACTTTTGACATTTCAACTTACGCGTGCGTAAAGTTTTGACATTTCAATTTACCCCTACGTAAATTATTTTCAGAATCTGTTTTCAAAATCTATTTTCAAAATCCATTTGTAAAGTCTGTTTTCAAATTCAGTTTTAGAAAATCGATTTGCAAAATTCATTTAGCGTTTCCTGTTTCCACATGAATAGGTTAAAACACATACGGGCAGCAATAAAAAGCAATTCTTCTTGTGAGTTGAGAACACATGCGGGTGTGGTGATAATAAAAAAGCAATTTTTATTGTGAATTTAGAACGCATAAGGGCAACGCCGATATGCAAGATAGTTGTTATAGCAATTTTAAACAATCACTTAAACAATGAAACACATTAACGAATGAAGTTCTTCTCTCAAGGAGTATTAGATAGTTAGTTTATTTTAATTCATCTCATTCATTTCTATCATTCATGATGAGTAAACATTTGGGTGATCGTATTGAAACGACAAAAGGACAAATCGCAAAAAAAGTGTGCCTGATCAACGAATTTGTAAAGAAAAATCATTTCATAAATACTGTGGAACTACAAAAAAGTTTGGAAAACATTAGTGATATTGATTTTGATGATTTCTTGACGTCGTGTGAAATATCACAGCGAATTTTAAACGAAGTTAAAGGCGCTGCTGCATTAGAACGTAAGCGAAGAACTTTACAAAATCAATATATTGTGAAACGTGAAACGGCGAGAATGAAGCGTTCTTTTGATGAACAACTTGAGATGGATTATTATAATAAGACAATGAAAACAAGTCAAATAGTTTTAAATCTACAACCGGGGACGTCATCAACTCAAGATGAAGAGACATCACAATTGCAAGCCATTCAAGACAAATGATTTTGTGGACAACTACATCTGAAAAGCAAGCAAGCAAGCAGTGATTCAAGAACCATCTAAAACTCATTTTTTTCTAATTCATTTTGAGAAGTTCATGAAGAAAATGGAAATATGTAAAACAATATAGATTAGAATAATTATAATATAATCATTTCAAAATCGAATAAGTAGTAAGGAAAGTCATCATTAGAGAACAGTTTTAAATCAATACCCCCTCCCTTCTGTCTTCTAGGGGTCCCTTAAGAAATTTTTTTATTATAAAATGAGCAACATAAAGGAGTTTTTTAAATTATATGGAACACAAACGACAACGAATTTCGATTTAAAGAAAATCGCAAATCAATTGGGAATAAAGAATTTTCATGTTCTAATGAGAGACGAATTACAATTCCTAAAAAATAGGCCAACAGGAACCTTCAGTTCCCGGAACAAAGTTCAAACTGTAAATTTCATAACAAATCTTCATACGTCAGATGAAAAAGGTGAACATTGGTCAGCAGGACAAAGAAATATAAACTGTTCTAATTATTATTTTGACCGCCCGGAGGCTGAGAACTATTGGTTCGACTCATACGGACTTCCACCTACAAACGAAGTCAAAAAATTACTTGGCAATGGAATTTATAATACATTTCAAATTCAAAAACCAGGAACTACATATTGCGGTCAATTATGTCTTTATGTTTTATTTAAATTACAGGAAGGAGTACCATTTCTAGATATTATGTTAGAATTGAACGAACCGTAGGTTCTATGGCTACGCCTAATGAAAATAATGATAATTAAAAATCAGTTCGTTGTAATTCATTTTGATAAAATCGGCCTCTGATGTTTTCATCATCTAAATCTTTGATTTCGTAAGTAATCGGATAACTTTGATTTATTTTAGAAATTTCAAATATCTCTTTCGTCCAGTATCCGACGAAGCCTTTTTCAAATTTATTCTTATATTTAAATATTCTAACTCTATCTCCAATTTTAAATTTCGGCTTAAGTTTCTGCAAATTCGGATTACTCTCATTCAAATTATTATTCTCGAATATTTTTTTTCTTATCAAATCAGGGTCGTCAGAAGCATTCTTTGGAGTTTCTTCAATACCAGAATGAACTTTATTATTGTACTCTTCTACAACTCCTGGTAATATCTTCAACCATTTCTGATTTCTTTGCTCAGTAAATTTCTTGAATAATTTATTTTTTAACGTCCGATTGAATCTTTCTATCACTACGGCCTTCCCTGCATTTTCAGTTGAATAAACTGAGCCTTGGCGATGACTTTCGTCTGTTTCAAATAGTGGCTGAACGTTTCGGTTATAAAATTCCGACCCTTTATCAACAAACAATTTTTTTGGCTTTCTCTTACTTTCTTTAAAGATTTCTTCAAACGCATATTTAACTGATAGACCACTTTTATTTTTTAAAGGCTTTACCCAAGCGTATCGTGTATATAAATCTATAACGGTCAATGCGTATTTATAATTTTTTTCATTCGGCATATGAATAAGATCAGCACTCCAAATATCATCTTTATTAAATACTTTTACTTTCAATAAATATTTAGGCCTTCTATATTCCTTGTGGATTTCGGACGCGTAGGTTCGAGCGTTGCTCTCAGACAACTTTGCTGTCGTTTCATTTAAACCCTGACCGAATAATATTTTAGCTTGTAAAGCTTTCTTAACAAACATTCTTTCAATTTTTTCTCTAAATGTTGGATTTTGAATACTATCTAATTCTTGAATCATCTTCTTATCAGCTGCATGTCGAGAACTTAGATCATGATTTCGATAAGCCAAATCATGCCTGTAAGCTGCGGCATCTACTCTATTTATTGGTTCTTCACCTGGTTTCGGATTATTATTCTCATCTAGTCTTATATCTAATCGAGTTCCTGGACCGGTATATGAATGACCAGGAAGATGTTTTTCTTTCAAATATTTACTCCAAATAAATCCAGGAAAGTTTTCTAATGTTTTTTGTATGTCGTTACCTTCATAAATTTTACAATTTCAGTTTTTATTTTTGTTTAATAGATAATTCAATAAATCTAAATTAGAAATTTTTAATTTAATTAAATTTTCGGAATTTGTAGAATTCATTTTAAAAGATAAAATAAATGTTTTACCGAATCGGACCGAAGGTCCTGAGGCTTTAGCCGATAGAACTTTGCTCAGAGGCTTTAGCCGATCGGACCAAAGGTCCTGAGGTTATTACTGAATCATACTAGGACTTCGATATATTCTAGAACCATCTTTAGTTTCTTTAATTTCAATTAAATCATCAACATTGTGGAGAATATTTTTAAGAACTCGTTTTCCTTCATCAACTAAATTTAATTTACTAATAAAATTATCTACTATTCCGTCACCCCTAGCAACTTTCTCTAACTCTCTATTATGACGTTTTTGTTCTTCTAATGCTGCCTTCTCTGATTTATTTTTATTTACTGCTTGGACAATACCAGCTGTCCCACCTGCAACACTTCCTGCTGCTGCTATGCCTCCTATTATTAGTGGAATTAATGGGAGAATTCCACCATTCTGTTCTTCTTGTAATTGAATATTCTCTATCATTGGTTTACTTATGTAATACTTTTTTTTGTTAATCGTAATAGTTTTAGGGGTATTTTTGTCAACAATATTGCGTAATTTTAATTCAACAGTTTTATTATTATTACTTTTCGCTTGCGACATTTTTAAAAAAATATTTTAATTTACGAAAATTTTAAGTTAAGAATTTTGATCTATTCTAGTTATGAATAAATTTTAAATTAGGAATTTTGATCTATTCTAGTCATGAATAAATTTTAAGTTAGGAATTTTAAATCTATTCTAGTTACGAAAAATTTTTAAGTTAAGGATTTTTAATCTATTCTAGTTACAAAAAAATTTTATTACTAATTACTAAAAAAAATTTTAAGTTATCAAAAAAATTAATTAATCGACGAAGTCTTGGGCTTTAGCCTATCGGACCAAAGGTCCTCAGGTTATTAACCGATCGGAGCGAAGCTCCTCTGGCTTTAGCCTATCCTAACCATCTTTCCATTAAGAATTTCAATAGAATATTTTACATCTTCCAGCAATAAACCATAAGCCATCAATGAAGTTGTGGAATCTTTCTTTTCAATATTAATTGTTACATCACAACCAGTCTTGATAATATCTTCAGATTGTGCACTTAAATCGAAACAGAAAACAGGATATAAATGTCTCCAATCTCCAGGAGTTAATTGTGGTTCAACTCCAAATTCTATACAAAGATTTCGATAAGAATCATATCCTTCCATAAATTGATTATTGGTATCATCGAATCTTAATGGATCAATTGGATAACGGGTTTGATTTAATGAAACTTGCAAACTTCGAATTGTATTAATATGGAAAAGATTGTTGTTCTTATCAAAACTTGGAGAATTATTTCTTTGAAATGTTAGTAATAAATATCTTGGAGTATTCGCAGTTCTAGTAAAATGCCAGTTAAATCTTTGTTCGGAAAAAGTTACTGAACTAGCAGTACGCTTTAGAAAATTTACTGGAATTGGTTTGTTAGTATTTAATCTTTTTGCAATAGCTGTTTCAATCTCTAAACTAGGAGTAATATGCTTAATCCACCATTCAAGTCTATCAATTTTTAAATATGCTTTTTTTCCAGTCTTACCAAAAAAGATTAATTCATTATTTGCTGTACGATGAATTATTAATTTAAATTTTAATTGATATGATATTTTATCATAATCTAAATATCCGAATAATGGAGACAATGACCAATTTACTGTTTGCTTACTTTTCTTGTTAAACTCACGTCTTTCTTTATATGCATCATTATTTGTTTTATTTAAATGTTTTGCAATAATTTCTACATCTTTCGCAATTCCTGCTGCATCTGTTCCAGCGTGAGTTAAATCATCAACAATTATACCATCATTAGTATCAGGAAACCAACCTTCGATTTCATACTTTTTATTATTTTCACCAATTGTTACAAATCTAAGCATTGTATCAATTACACCTGGAGAATCACTTATTGTTTCTATATTTTGAGTTGCAACATCTAAACGCATTTGTGTAAATAATCTTGGAAAAAATTATTATCTAATGCAATATTATCGATTTCTGGTAATGGTGTTGTAAAATTAGCATCACTATATAAAGAATATTCACAATGTAAAAACGAATCAGGTAAATATATATAACTCTGCTGATTATCACCTTCAAAAATTAAATCACCTCCAGTATTTACTCTACTGGAAGATCCGGGATTCATAGCAATTCTTATATAGTCATTCTTTTTTTGATTATTACTGACGAACGGAGGATCGTCTAATCTAAATTTATTTTCGATAAGCGAAGACATTTTTATAAAAAATAATTTGACTTTTTGTTTTTCTCACACACAGAGAAAATTTTACTAAAATATAATTTTAGAATTTTACTAAAATATAATTTTAGAATTTTGCTAGACCAGCTCCGCTACAGCTTTGCTGGTTAGACCGAAGGTTGCTATTAATGCCATTTCCTCTTATTTCTTCAATTGTTTCTTCATTATGTTCACTATCAGACGGAGCTCCGCTCCTCAAGGTTTCCCCAACAGCTATGTTAGCAATTTTGTTTTTTGTTTCCTCTGAAAGTTTTTTTAATTTTTTTAGTTCTTCGGAATCATTCCTAAGTTTACGAATAGCTTCTAGTTGTTTTAATTCGTTTTGAGACTTAACAGCATTTGATATTGCACTAGCTGTACTACCTATAGCAGCTGCTCCTTTTGCAGCAGATGTAATCAAATCTTTATTATTTTTAATTAAGTTAACGATACTTCCAATACCAGAAAATATACCAGCCCCTTCTTTTTGGACGGCACCTGCGGTGCCTAGGAACTTTTGTGTTCCGACTGTTTCTACACTGTCATAATGGTAAACAGGATTCATACGTGGTTCATGAGCAATTCTTTGATTTGAAGCAAAATGTTTAAGATTGTGTTTATAAATTATAGGCATTTTTTAGGATTAAATTTGACTTTTGGGAAAAAATATTTACGTTAATGTTTGCGCTAAGATTTACGTTTATGATCAAGATTTACGTTTGTGAATGGACAACAACTTCGAGATAACTTTATTAATTGACTGTTGCACTTTATCTATTGCGTCAAGCAGCGTGTGATGTACTTTAATTTCTTTTCTATTAACTTGCATTTTCTCCTGATTCATCTTCAACGCCGTTTTAAGAGCATTTAACTTAATTTTAAGAACATCTAGTTGTCTTTTAACAGAATCTAACTGTTCTTTATTTTCTTTAGAGTTTTCTTGTAAATTTTTCTTTAATTCATTTTCTAAATTGATTTTAAGAGTTTTCATTTTATCAACTTTTTCATTAAGTGAGTTTACTTCATTGATTATTCTATTCATCTTTTTCATTTGTTGAATAATTGTAGAACTTAATTCATCAACACTTTTTTGGAATGTAGTTTGTAACTGCTTTAAATTTTTTTAATTCTTTCAGGAAGTTTTTCTATTTCATCTTCTAATTGTTCTTTTAACATTTTTATCTGATGTTTATTTTTAATGACTGCAGATTTTAAATTTATAGAAAGTAATATTAAAATTTTTGATTGTTCAGAAATCTTTTTAAAAAGTTTTGCTATATCTGCTTCTAGCTCTCTATCCTTTTTATCAAGTTTTAATAATTTTTCGTTTAATGATTTGTCATTAAGTTCTAGCAACTTTAATTCATTCATCAGTGGAACCAAAACATCGTTTATATATTTTTCTTTTAAATCATTGATTTGTGTATCAACATATTGTTTATTTGTTAACTCTGTATTTTGTTGCGGAAGAATAGAAAGATGCAATGGACCAGATAAAACGTCTCCAGTTTTCATGATATAATTTTCTATCTTTATTTCTAATTCACGATTATTCGGGATATATGCACCTCCACCAACATTTGGTAACATCATTTTTTAACAATAAAACATATATATCTCATGGAAATAAATTTTAGATATAAATTTTTAGGTATAAATTTTAGATATAAATTTTTTTAGATATAAATTTCAGATATAAATTTTTTTAGATATAAATTTTAGATATAAATTTTAGATATAAATTTTTTAGATGTAATAAGTTTTTAGATGTAATAAGTTTTTAGATGTAATAATATTTTTAGATGTAATAAGTTTTTAGATATAAATTTTAGATATAAATTTTTTAGATATAAATTTTTAGATGTTAAATTTTTAGATGTTATAAAATTGTTAGATGTAATAAAAAAATTATTATTCCCACGTGTCATCATCATCACTTAAATTACTCTCACTGACGATTGTTTGAAATATTTCAACTTGAATATCTTCTCCGTTATAAGGTAACATAATTTCATTTTCATCAGGTGCTTGACATTTAAGTATATTTATTTGACCAGAAAATTTTTTTTCTTCAGTATTATTATTTTTATCAGGAATACTAATTCCAGTTTCTAAAGATCTTTTCCATGGTTTATTAACTGTAGTCGATAATGTTTTCCCCGAATATAATTTTAGAAAATCTTCTACTTTTACTTTATCTTGTGAATATCATTTGAATGTTTTCTTTTCACTAAGTCTCCCTTGTTCATCTACAGTAATACAATATTTTATTTTAGGTGCAATAAACATTGCAAAAATAATTCCACCATTTCCATAATCATTTTTCCCTTGACACAATTCTCCTCCAACATATCCAGCAGCGTCTAATTTATTAAAGAGCTCATTGGAAATATATATTGAATCAGTATCTGTATAATGAATGTATTTTTCCTTGAAACCATTAATTTCTAAAATAAAGTTATTCATGATTCTTCTAGAGTGAGAAAGAATAAAAGAACCTAAGTGTGAAGGCATGAACGACGTCTTCCCATCTTTTACAATATTAGTTTTAAGAAATTCATCATCTTCCATTTCTACTTTCGCTAAATATTGTTCATCATTTAATTTTTCATAATCTTTTACTTCTTGAGTGAAATTTTTTCTCAATGTATTCTCATTCCATAAATGATATTTAGTGGTTATATCTTTTTGCACAGTTTTGCCATATAGCGAATTCATCAATAATTTAATTAACTCATCGCCTACAGTATTTCCTTCTGTTTTATATCTTTTTCTCAAATTAAAAAGTTTTTCAATATAATTTCGAAATGGTGAAACTTGATAATTTTTTTCATAAATTATACCATCAGTAATATGTAAGATTTTCCCCCCGCATCTAACAATTTCTTGTATGTCTACAGAAGTTAATACATCATAACATATACCATTTCTAAACCTGATTACTTTTACATGAGAATTATTATTTTGATTTTTAACTTTATCTTTAATAGGAACTGGTTGAAAAAACATATCATTCGGATATTGAAACACAACTGTAAATATTCCAGTTTTAGGTCTAAACGTTTGAGTATTAAATTTATATACTATTTCCCGCTCTTCTTCTTGTCTAAATTTTCTAGCGGATTCAGCTTTAGGGTATTCTGAATTTTCATCATACATAGCTGATGGATATAAAGATGTGGCATCAAAAGCCATTAGAAATTCATGTTTTTGTTCAAGTAGTTGATTTGAAATTTTCTTACAAATTTCAGTTTTATCTCCTAAATCTCGATACTGTTTCATTAAATCTATTAAATTACTTCCAAGGGACAAAGCCCCCCCAGGGGAGCGACCAGGTAAATACTGTTTTAATATTGGTAACAAGATGCTACAAAATGGCGATATGTATTTTCTTATATTTGCCGAAACTCTTCCACCTTTAACAGATTTTCTAATATAATTTCTAGCCCATAAATCTATATGAGAATGAATATTTATATTGTCATTTTGTACGCTTTTCATCCAACCGTTAAATGTTAAAGCAGAGGATGTCAAATTAGTAGTTATATCTTCACCAACTAAATCTTGCATAACATTATTATATTTGTAGATACAAAAAGCTAAAGAAAGAATATCGTTAACTAAATATGGTCTCCATTCAATTTCTTTTTCTTTATAATTTTCATGTGTTATGTCTCCAATTTCATAATTTAATTTACACACATTCGTAGGAATTTTAAAATTCTCACACCATTTAGAAAGACTTGTTTTTACATGTTGATAACTACATTTTATTATAATAGTTTGAAGTGCTAATTTACCTGAAGGTGTCTTTTTTCATAATGTTTTTAAATCTAAAAAGATTTTTGAATGTATCTACTAACACATTCAGTTGCATAAGGATTTTGTAATGAAGCAGTCAATATTCCTCTTGAAGTTTTAAGAGGCGGTTTAGATAATTTAAAATTAGCTTTTATCGGAAAATAGGAATCAAAACCTGATGAATTGTGTGCTATTAAAGTTACTCTCGAATAATTAAATTTTCCAAGAGTTTTAAAAAATTGATGGATCGGACATACGTCCTCTGGGTTTCCCCCAATCGGACATTCATCATCCTCAGTTCTCGTAAATATTTTCACACAATTTTGAAGTTTACTAAATTCTAATTCAGTTAAATTATTATACTCATTAATCTGTTTTTTAAGTTTTTTAATTTCATCTTCATCTTTTGATCGTTTAATTTTAATCATATCACTTATCCCTTACTTTACTAAGAAAAAAAGTAACATGGTTTACCATGGGGTGCGATCCACCCCAATTCACAATCGGTTGTTGTAAATGCTTTCAATCAATCTTAGCAATATTTTCATACTAAAAGATTTTCGAACACTGTTAAATAGTGCTAGAAGCACGAATAAAGCAGTCAGTTTTCGCAAGTTTTTGTTTTAATTGAATTTTAATTGAATTTTTAATTTAATTTAATCACCGTTTCGGAAAATTCTTCGCCTGCTGACTATAGCATTATATCACCTACATACGTTCTCTTTCTAAAACGATTTGTGAAAAATTTGTCTGTATATAGCGGTGGATATGTCAAGAAAAAGTGAATATGAATTTGTTGGATTATTACTATAATGGTATTTACTGTACGAAGTATCAGGAAACTCTAATTTATCTTGAAAAACTAAGTGCTTATATGTAGGATAATCGACTGATGTAACGGCAGATCATTCTAATCCTAAAATTTTGATCTTTCGAAGGGTAAACACATACCTGACTCTTACATTTGTAATTGAGAAAATATGATTTTAGATTAGAAATAGTATAAGGGAAAAGGTAGGTCGACTCAGAACTCGACCCTGTGTCATGCTACTTCATGGTCTGTAGCTCTAACCACTATGCCATGGAATCTTATCATAGAGTCGTAGTAATTTATTGTCTGTACCTAACTTGTCTGCATTTTTCATTTCTCCTGTACATTTGATTGAAATTACTACACGTCAAGTACAGGAGAGAAAAGTTACGGAGTTGAAGAAGCATTAGAAAGACTGTTACAGCAAATCTCATCAGATGACGACTACGAAGGCGACGAAACTCTGGATAGTGATGTTGATGACATAGTCATCGATAACCCAACAACAACAGTATCTGATCATTCTGACGAAGACAGTGTAGACGACACTGATAGGATAATTGAATCCATGGTGGCTGAAATCCATGAAGATTACAATACGATGAAATCTCGCAGTGGCTCTGAGAAGTGGTACCGCAAACCACTACAACAAGGAGGAAAGGCAAGAATTCATAATATCATTCGAAATCAAAGTGGTCCTACTAAGCATGCTCAAAGACACTGTGGTTCATCACCTGAGGAAGCCTTCAAATTATTCATTTCTCCCAGTCTTGTTCAAAAGATAGCTGAATGCACCAATAAGGAAGCTAGCGAGCATACACATACTTGGAAAGAAACAAATGTAGAAGAACTATATACTTTTTTCGGTCTGTTGCTTCTTGCTGGCGCTTTTCATGAGAACAAAACACGACTGGCTGACCTCTGGAGTGCGACCGAGGGAAGGCTAATATTCAATGATTCCATGACCAGAAATCGATTAACTGAACTTCTATGCTATCTTCGATTTGATTGCCGGAGTGAAAGAAATTCTCTAGACAAATTTGTACCTTTGCGCCGTACTTTCGAAGAAATTGTGACTAAATTTCGACCTAACTATTCACCTGGATCTGAATTGACTGTAGACGAACAGCTTGTTAGTTTCCGAGGGCGCTGTCCTTTTAAAATGTTCATCTCTTCAAAGCCAGGCCGCTATGGAATTTAAGTTATGAGCTTTATGTGATTCAAAAACCTATTATTGTCTCAATTTACAGCCTTACGTAGGAAGAGTTGGTGATGTTCCGGAAAGAGGTCAAAGTCAGCGTGTTGTACTTCAATTGACCGATTTCTACACAGGATCTGGCCGTCACATCTATATGGACAATTTTTTACAAGCTGGCAGCTTGCAAGAAATCTTCTTGGACGTCAAATGACTATGACGGGCACCATTCGTCGTAATAAAATCGAATTACCTTCGGAAATGATGCCTGATTCAACTAGGCAACAATTTACCAGTGTATTCGGATTTCAAGACAAAGCAACAATTGTTTCCTACATCCCGAAGAAAAATAAAGCAGTCATTCTTCTGTCGACCAACCATCACGACATCGACATTTCAAGTGATGAGTCAAGAAAACCTCAAATCTTCTTCTTCATTCTTGATTACAATAAAGGAAAGTGCGCTGTGGACACACTAGACCAACTGGTGCGAAAATATAATTGCATTCGAAAAGCAATCGTTGGTCTCTGACTTTGTTCATGAATGTGCTGAACATCTGCTCGTACAACGCACTGGTTTTATTCCTCTACATGCATCCAGAATATGAACAAAGAAGTGGACAAGTTCGAAAACGCTTTCTACTTCAATTGTCAAAGTCTCTTATTGGTTGCAGAGAAGGCAACGCACTTGAGCCGGCAAGGTTGCCAATGACGCCTATCATCCAACCGGTACCGAAACAAAGGCGATGGGATCATTGTCCAAGAGAACGTGACAGAAAATCTAAAAAAAGATGTGTTTTTTGTCAAACGACCGTGTGTGCTGAACACGCTATCATAAAATGTCCACGTTGTTTACTGTAGAAAATTGAATACATCAATTGTTTTTTAGGATCATTCAGAAAACAATCATAAACCTCCATTATTGTTCGTTACCAAAAATATATTTGGGGTGTGATGCACCCCATGGTAAACAACGCTACATTTTTTCAAAAACATTTTCACCGTGAAATGACTTCATACTTCAAAAAGTTTATTACTGTAACTTTTTAGCGATATTCACCTCAAGGATAAACTGGGAGGGCATCATCGGACCTTATCCAGCTAAAGAAATACACAAAAAATCCGACGTCTTGGGGTGTGTAGACACCCCATGGTAAAGTAAGGGTTAACAAACGTGTTTCTAATTCTTTCAATCTTTGTTTCGGTAAACAACATATAAATTTATTAAAATTAATAGCTCCTACAGCATAAGGAATAGGATGAGCTGTTGAACAGTTAGGATCAGGAAAAGTTTCGAGATCCCAAATATATGTTGAACCATAGTCAATTTTTTTCTTTGTTATGATTTTATATGGACGCGTTGTTAGATTTTCATCAGTAACTGTTTTATATATGGGTTTGAAATTATTTTCAATTTCTCTAATAGCTTTTAATTTATGAGATTTATTAATTAAACAATAGTGACCAATTGTTGAACCTGCGTGAAAATAATTGTAATAAACATAATTTTGAAACGTTTCAATTCCTCTAGGATTTAAATGACGATTGACAGGACTATAATATTGAACGCATTCTCCAAAATATTTATTGAATTGAGAAAATTTGCAGTTTGACATTACTCCTGTTCTAGATGTGGCTTTCTCTTTATATAAAAAATTATTAAACATTTCTTTCATCATTTCTCCTTGTTCTTCATTAAAACCTCGTAAAACATTATAACATTTAATAAAACAAAAATCTTCAGAAGGAATATAACAATATTCACCGAAATATTCTTTGATTCTATATTTCATATTAATCCCTGCCCCTCTATGCGATCTTTGTACTAACTTCATTCCAAAATCTTCATATTTAATGTTATCTGTAAAAATCCATTCGTTAGCATCGGATTTCTCATCCAGATTCGAAAACCATATTTCAAATGAATTTTTATTATAGAAGGTTACGTAAAAATTTTGAATTATATTTTCCTGATCTTTAACAACTTTTCCAAGTAAATTAATAATTTTACCATTTGCTAAAAGTTTCCTCATATCATTTACTACATTAATAAAAGATACATTTTCATATTTAATTTCATTTGGATTAAATAAATTACATAAATCATCACCAAGTTCATCTTTAATTCTATCATCAAAAAAGATATCACTAATAGGAGTTTCTAATATTTCTTTTGTTCCACTTTTCTGTTTTTTAATATTGCGTCTAATACTACGCCTAGTACGTTTCTGTTTTTTAATACGTTTACTACGTTTACTATGTTTAATTTGCGCATCAAACTCAGCAATTTGTTTCTTGATTAATTCATCAATCGTAGACGTTTGTCCGAGAGACATTTCACGATTCATATTTTTTAAAAGAAAAAATGAATTTTTACATAGAACCTCGGTTCCGTTTTTACATATACACAGGAATATGTAATTGATGTAATGTTTCTAATTCATGTGTTGTTAAATGTTCTTTCTTAACCAACCACCATAAATTATTATACGCCAAAAATACTCGGAAACTTCTTAAACAAAGTGGAAAGTCTTTTGTTTTAACACACGGTTTAATACCATGTTTTGTTTTATAATCTGTAACGAGCGCTACGTATTTATGATGATAATAAAATCTAACTTCTTTCTTCGAATTTACAGGATTTGTAGGATGACGATAATCTTTTAAAACTGGTACATGCTCTATCTTGTAAACATCCAACATATTTTTTTTTTATTTTTATTAACAAAAAATTTATAAGAAAAAATTATTCGGTCACTCCGTTCGGTCACTCCGCGAAAATATTTTCTATCGACTTTCAGTCGGGGCGAAGCCCCTCGAGGCGAAGCCTAGTCAGAGAACAATTGTTCGATAACTCTTTCATGAATTTTTTTATCAATATTAATTGTGATAAATCCATAATCTTTTGACCAAGCATTGTTACACGATTGTTTAAATTCATCTTTATTTCTTACACATAAATCTCTTAACAAATCACTTAAGTTTCTTGCATTTATTTCAAATAGTATAAATATATTTGCATTCTTTCTAATAACACTTCCGTCTAATGAATACATACTTTGTGTTAAATAAAATACACTACAGTTATTATGTCTACCTCTTGTGAAATAATTTCTCTGAACTGACTGATTTCTATCATTAACACAATCATCAAAAATTAAACAATGTTTCATTGTTTTATCTAGTTTACTAGGATCTTGCATATTACCACTATCATCTATTAATTGTATCTTTATATGCTTATTTTTATTGGTTTCAACTAACTGATTATTTTTTGCTGCTTCTTCACACCACGAACTTATTTCTTCTTCATCTTCAGATTTTTCATATTCTTTGAATAATGAAGCAATTGCTGTTTTTTTAAGATTATTTTCAAATCCATATTTTAAAAATTGATAGACGGGTTGTTCTGCTGTTGTTGTATAAATTATAAGATTGTTATAATCCAAAAAATTTGGAGTCGTTAAAATTTTAAATAATAAATATGTTTTTCCACATCCTGATCTTCCACAAATAACTGACAAAACTTTATTAGATAAATTTGGATGATGATTAAATTTAAGTTTTTTTTATTAATTGGAGGTAGTTCACTCATTTTTTAATAAAAAAATTTTATTTTTATTTTTAAAGAAGAAGAAGAAAATTAAACTTCTCTAGCTTCACGTGGGAGTTTATACCTCTCGAACGGGAGTTTATACCTCCCGAACCAAAAGATCTATCATAATCTCTTCACCTCCAAAATTTATTTCTTGTCCTTTCTCATCAGTGATTCTAATGCCAATGTTGTTAATAGTTTTTCTTGTAATAGGAAAATATATTAATGTTTGTGGAATTACATTTAATCTATAACCAATGGGTACAGTAAAAGCTGGAAAACTGAATATTAAATTTGATAATTTACCATTTATATATCCTCCTTCAATAATGTCACAATGTACAACAATTGAATTTATTTCAGTTATTTTTGGAATCTTCTCACCTAAATGATAACCTTGACTATAGGTTTGTTTATTAAATCCTAATAGCTTTGACAATGATCTATCATGATTAAAATCAACTTGATGATTTTCGTCTAAAGTAAGAGAAAATTTATTAACTGCCGGTTCAACTGCAAAATGTAATTGTTTCTTATCTTTAAATGGTATACCTAAATGTCTCTTAATTTCATTTGATATTGATTCAACTTCGTAAGAACCAGGAAGAAAAGTTAGTACTTTCCACGTTTTGCCTTTATCAGTAGAATATCTAAATTGATCATTCACATCTTTGATAACGTTTTGAATAGTGTTAAATGTAGAGAAACTAGTCAATGCAATTTGATAATTTTTATTCTGTTCTAAATGAAGAATGGGTTCTAAATTACAAGTGTGTGATGAAGTAGTTGTTATAATTTTTAACGTCGTACTAAATTTTGATGAACCCAAAATCTCTGTCAAATTTTCTAAATGATTATTAATTTTGTCTAAATCTGCTGAACACATTTTTAGTTAAAATTTTAAATAAATATTATAGATAAAAATCGTAGATAAAAATCATAGATAAAAATCATAGATAAAAATCATAGATAAAAATCATAGATAAAAATCATAGATAAAAATCGTAGATAAAAATTAGAAACAACATATTTCAGCTACACTTTTATAATCCTCTTCATTTAGAATCTTCTTTTCTAACAGTCTTTTCAATATAGCATGAATTTCATTGAAACTAGAATTATGTCCTTCTTTTATTGCAGATACTAAAATATTTAATCTATTTAGTAATTCTTGTGGATCATCTGGTAAGAATACAGTTGTTTCAGTTTTAAAACCTTTTCCTACTTTAACTCCCGTTGATAATAAATTTTCTAATTGTTTATAACGTCTTAGAGATTTTACTGCACCAACTCTATCTAACATAGCTTTATATTTTATAAGATCTTCTACAGCATAATTATTTAAATCTGCTCCTCTTAAAAGATCAACAAAATTTCTATCTAAATTAAAAGGAGATTTATCTGGTGAAAAAATTAAACCTCGAAAAGGTTGTGGAAATATTTCTTTTTGTCGAGATAAAATCTAGGTATTGTTTTTCCATCTATAAATGAGATAGAATGTTCAAATTGCATAGATTTTGGTAATTTCTTATTAATGTTTGATTCTAGTAATCCATAGTCATATAATATAGTTTTGTGCTCTGGATCTGTTATATCAATTTGTTTATCATTATTTGTACTTTCTTTTTCAAGAGTTTTAAATGGTTTCATAGTTTTTTCAAAATCAGTTTTTACTTGTTCGGTTTGCTGCATTTTTTCAAACATATCAGATTGAATACCAGCTTTTATCATTCTATGTTGAAGATGATTTTCTTTCATAATATTTCTTTGTTTTATTAACTCTTCTAATTGTTTTATTCTTTTAAAATTATCAGCTCTAATTTTATCCATTTTTAAAATATAATATTTGAATTTTGTGGTAACATTTGAATACAGCAAAAACATTTTACTGAACAAATTATTTTTTTATTGCTTTGTTGTCTGACATCTTTTCGTTTAAAGTTTTCTCGTTTTAAGTTTTGTTTAATAAAGTTTTGCTTAAATTTTCGCTTAAAGTTTTTAGCTCTTCTAAAAAAATTTTATCATTTTCTTCATTAGAAATTTTACCACCATTAAAAGTTTTACCATCACTCGAAATTTTGCCATCCTGTTTATTCTTATCATCAACTTTTTCGGACTGTAATTGAAATGATATTTGATTTACTTCATTAGCTATTTGATCAAATTTTTCAATCTCATCTAACGTAATAACATTATCATCACATACTCTTTGAAAGTAGTAATGTAGTTTATCATAGACTTCTTTAATATGTAAATGCTTAGTTTTTAATGATTTTAGTTTCTTAGTTATTAAAGATTTATCTAACATTGTAACAAGTGAAGTTGGAAAAACACCCGTACCTGTTAAAGCTGTAGCAACTACTGGAATTACTAAAACACCTGAAGATATAACAATTGTTAAAGCACCTAAACTTATTGTTAAGAATATGCCAATTCCTTGTGTTACATTCTTAACTTTAGTCCATCTCATTCTTAATTTTTTATAATGCTCTAATCTTAATAATAATTGAGATTCTTTATCTTTCATATAGCGTACTCTATCTTTGTGTTTTTCAATGTTCATTTTTTCAATGTCCATTAAAGTAGAACTACGTTCATATGATAACGAAGGATATATTCTTGCGGTTTCATCCACTTTTGTTTCTTCCATTTTTAAAGAAATATTATTAGTCACATGTTATATTTTAAAACCGTGAAAGATGGATAAAATTCATGAATTTGAAATTCTCAACTTTTATGATTTTTGGTGTCCTGGAACGGTCATGATTTAAGCGAGAAAATTGTAATTCTCAAATTTTGTGATTCTTAACTTTTATGATTTTCGGTGTCCTGGAACGGTCATGATTTTAAGGGTGAAAATTGTAATTCTCAAATTTGAGATTACGTGATATTTTGAGACCGGCTAAATTTTTGAAATTTTGATTTTTTTGAAAATTTGTCACTACCTAAATTTTCGCCCCTTCGGCCTTCGGCCACGTGAAATTTGAAGTCTACCTAAATTTTTGAAATTTTGATTTTTTTGAAAAAACCCGCAAAAGTGTGACATCCGGCGCAAGCGAAGCGAAGCAAAGCGAAGCGAAGCGTCGCGCCGGATGTCACACTATATACTACTGCTTAGAATGAAAACATTTCAGAAAAGTTCTATAGGTTTGCAGAGAGTATCGCGCATGCAGCCGAAGTCTTAATTTTTTTCAAAGAAAACATTTCAGTAGGGTTGGTCATGTTCATTTCGGTACCGGGACGATATTTGCAGTCTTCCAGACCTCGGGTATCTCCTTGAGTTGAAATGACAGCGCAATGAGGTGAGACAGAGGACCAGCTAATTCATGTGAAGCTTCCTTCATAATTCTAAGATGCAGACCGTCACTGCCAAGACCTTGGGACTTACTCAGTGTCAGTAATGAGTACAACACGTTTTTTCGATGGACACATCAACCTACCAATCTGAGTCGTTGTCCTCAATCAGAGCAGTGATATCATTCCAGTTCTCAGGAGCATCGGAGAAAAAAAGACGCAAAGGATTTATTAATTTCTTCAGCCGCTTCTTTTGAAGATTTGAATGAATTGACTATGTTGTCGATCGGAATTTTTTGCTGACTGAACGATTGAAGCGTTTTCCATATACCGTTTGGCTTCGTTTTTTTATTGTTTATCCAAGCTGTTTTGGCCAGTCTGATTTCATCTTTAACCTTGTCGCGAAAATTTGTAACGTCCACTACTCATTCTTACTGTTAATATACTAATACCATAGATTCCAAACACTGCCGCATACATCTTCAAAACAGACGTCTAATATACCTTACCGACTACAGATGCTGGTAGTGGAAATACAATAGGACAATGGTCATCATACATGTAGGTTTAGGAAATTAAAAATGGATATTATAAAACAACAGGAGATCGATGGATACAAATTGGAAGAGTGGAGGTAAAACATGTGAATACAATAATGCTACTACACCGATTCTGACACTACACATGGTGGATAATGGTAATAGTGGATAAGTGGAAAGTGGATAATGGAGGCAAACAATAGAACTACAATGACACTCTACTACACCGAAAGCAATGAAATTATACACACTATACGTAAGACTACATATGGAAAATACTATTTCTTCACTTGAATTTGTTATAAGATACTTCATGTAATCCCACATTTCTTCATTTGTTCTTCATTTGAGAAAGAATACATCGACCACTACTTCAGTTACCGATTAAGGGATATAAAACATAATACTTCAGTCCGTCAGTCATCAGCAGGTACTCGTCTAGCTGTGTTTCGACCCCTAACCTGAACACTCAAACACAGACGAGCGGGTCCCACACATAGTGACTGACAAAATACTGAATAGGTAATGATACGTGTCTTCAAAGATATGTCTTCAAAGATATGCCACAAAGATAAATCAGATATCATTCAATTGTTGCGTTTCCCACATGTAAACTGATCCTGTCATTAAATTCATCCCATCAATAAATACATGTACAATATGCTTTTTGCGATCCGCACATGTCAACAAATCCTGTACATCAATATTTGCCTTCTCGATTCCCACAAGTAAACAATTCTTGTTCATCCTCGAATCCCATAAAGATGTAACCGATGTGTGATAAATATGTAATCCGCCTTTACACAAACTTCGCCTCATTCATCAAAACTTAACAATGGGAGTTCTCTCACCTCCCGTAAGCCACGCTAAGCGCTCTGCATTCACTCTTCACCGCCCCCCCCCCCCATTTGATGGCTACAATGCATTGTTAGTCGTTTATTCACCTATGCAGCAAGGCGTTCAGGAAAATGTGAGTCACACTTACGCAAGATACATCGATAGCGCAGTTGGTTCCTGTCTCTCTTCCATCTGGACGATTGTCAGTTCCGTTCTGCAGTACTACTGCGCGCCGCAATTCGTTTTTGCCTCACATGAGCATTGCTCAATCTACAACATTTTTCGATCGATGACTTTTTCCAATTATTAGCTTAACTCATTTATGTTCAAGTTTATGTAAATGTGACACATATATCTTTTGATTCACATTTTTGATTGAATAAACGTATCTCTCTCTCTGCCTCAGCCCTCGACAAGACTTTTCTTGACGTCATCTTCAATCTATACTCGTATCACCCGAAGAACATGCGCGTCAGACTTTGTAACATGATAAATTGAAGCACTATGAACCGTGTGCATGTGGCCTATAAATAGACATGCGTTATTCTTTTGTACTCATCTAAATGCTTCTCAATACTTATAATGTATAACTTACTGTATGTTATAATGTATATACTTATAACGCGGCATTGATCATGAGATTCATTTATCAGTAGGCCCTGTAGTAGTTATCAAAATTGCATGTAGCTATTGCATAGTTACAATTTTTGTTGGGTTTTGCTGCAGGTACTGGTATTTTTAGTAGTCCACACATTAATATAATTGATCATTTTTAACTTAGACGCGACTGTTCGAGGCGAGACGAGCTGTGGCCTCACATCATTTCAACTTATAACACAGATATCATAAACAACAGACATATCAACTGGGACAATAACAGCTTTGACTGTCGAGGTTCCAAAACTGTTCCAAGGGAATTATGCACAATCTTTTATTTGATGAAATGCCAATCATAAAACATCTCATCAGGATAAACAGCATGTCATTCGACTAGACCACACTGTAGACCATAGAAGTTGTTTGTTTAAGCGTGTCACTATGCTAGACGTACAAATACAAAATGATGGAGCATGCAAGAACTCACTCAGAGGGCAAAAAGGAATGATAAATGCCTTACAGAGATAGTAAAATGGTTGTGAGTCGCCTGCGGATTGCTGTGCATTCCTTCAAAATACTGTGATAGCATCGATTCCTTCAGATTCGAAGAAAAGGCATTCAAAAGTATTAATTACATAGCACTGCATTTTTTCATTCTTTGTATTGGTCAGTAAATGACTAATATGCATTAAGACAGCAATTGTGCGAAGTCATAAAGGAAGTGAATTAGAGACCAGTGAATCAGAGATCCAATGATGACTACTTCAGATGCTCGAAGTATAAATTGAGTGTCATTACTCCTCTAAAAAACAATGCCAAGTCTTAAAGAAAATTGTGATCTTTCTTTGTTTAGATGCATGCACTCGTCTACATGTATATGTATGGGTTCAGACGGCTGCGGGTGACGAAAAGCGGTCTACGCTTTTCATCATGATGTATAATTCATCATGATGTAACTATTCATCATGATGTATAATATATTTCTCCTTCAATAAGCCAACCGATTTCTGTTCATGAGTTCGATGCAATTTAACATCTTCAGAATGGTCGAATGTCGTGGGCACCACCTGATTGTTGCATGCAAGTTATTATCAAGATATCTTTAAGATGCATATTTATGGAAGATAAAGTCGGATAACGAGCATGTTTCAAACATGCATTTGGCATACAATGTTGTGGTGCGTGTATTACCATTGTTAGACCATTTCGATTCAGTCTGCTCATTTCTGTGCACACTAATCAGAGAGATAGATAAACATGGAAGAAGTGACACAAGGAAAGACATTATTGTACTCAATATGAGTTTCTCCAATCGTAGCACATTATCACAATTGATGACATTTCATTCGTGCACAGAAATTATTTATAACATTATTCTGACTGAACCAAGTTTCGCAAATCGTCATATCCAACCTCTAACGAAGCATGAATAGCAGTATAAGTTGTAAACATGAAAACTACTCAAATATTGGAACGATTGGAAGAATTAAAGTTCGCTTTGCACTCAACTTTCCTAGATGGAATCAAAATCCCTATTTTAAAATAAGATTAACAGCAGCTGTTATTGCTATGGTAATACTGGTGGTCGGAACTTTGGCAAATATCTGCACGGTTATCGTTCTAAAGAGATTTAAAGGATTGCGGAGGAGTACAAGATTCTTTTTCTTTGTCACTGCAATTTGTGACCTGTTTGGAATGCCAATGGGAATGTTTGCAACTTGGTACCAATTGCAATATGCGAAGTCATTTGTTGGTATTAACGTTTATACATGCTCTATTCATTATGCAATTGCAGGTTTATCTCAAGCTTTTAGTTGGTTTTCAGTTGTTGCAGTGGTTTTTGAAAGATTTGCCATTGTTATCATGCCTCATAAAATGCGGTTTGTTAATCAGAAGGCATATATCATTGTTTCCTATATCGTCATAACTGTTTTGGATGTCCCTCGGAGGCTTTATTATTCGATTTTCCAATTTGATGGATGCGTCTGTAGTGAAATCAGCAATGATATTTATATCTCGACAATATTCAAATTATATATAAATTTTACAGCGTTGACATATCTGCTTTTCGCAATTCAATTGATTTTGTCAACTATTATTTTAATTCATACTTTGACAAGACATAATGGCAAGAAGAATGGAACGAGCCAATATGAGCAGCAGACAAAAGAGGCAGTGGATTCGGTAAAAATGATGTTTTTCGTTGGTATATTTCAATGTGTATGTTTTTGCCCCCCACTCATTATTCACGCTTTGGAATTTACGATAATGGCGTCTGGATATCATGAAGGTACACTTTTGCTTTTGCTGCATCTCTGCTTTATCTCATACAATTCAATTTTCGCAATGAATTTCCTACTATACTATGGAAGCTGCAAAGGATTTCGTGACGCTTTCAATCTATTTATCTATTCTCTAAAGCGAAACAAGATACATGGAAAGGATATGACGAGTACAACAGGTAATACTACTACTTCTTAATTGGAAATTGAAAAAAATATATTCATTGACGAATTATAAATCGAATTACATTCAAAGCAACTTTTCACTAAATATCTGCATATTCTGACGTCTTATCGCAATAATCTTGTTGTCAATGCATGTCAAGACTACTTAATTCAGATATCTTGCTATCACTGTACAAAGCAAATGGAATCAATGATTTTTTGAGTAAAAGTTCAATGGTCTCATAAAAATCTCTCCTTTTTACTGGGCTTTAAAGTTGTTTCCTCAGACGTGATGTAGGCTAAGTTGCATCCGGCGATTATTTTACATAAAACTTGCACAGGTTTTATCAGCCAACAAGTTCAGTAAGGCAACCCTTGTTGAGCAACATTGTCGTTATCAAGCCTAGATGTCAGCCATTGACTTGAATTTGCGCTATAAAATGTCAGCAGCCTTTCTTGAACCTACTTTGCCGTTCATTTTCGGGTAAGGCAAACTTCAGGCCACTCCATCGGCTGGTTCAAGTAATTGACAGTTTGGCTTCAGTTCGGCACATGTCTAATTTCAGGCCGGTTGTACGCTCAGTTATATACATATCTGTTGCCATTTCAGCATCCTTCGTTTGGATGACGATAATTTAGAGAAACGGTTGTTCCAGGGCTGAACGCGAATAGTATCGCGACGCTGCTGCTGCTACATGAACGAATTGATATACGAGCGATATACTTCAATGCTAAAATCATTGCATTTTGTTTCCTAACAGAATCTTCTCACAACTACTGTCTCATTCTTTCAATGCTCGCTTACAAGTACAAAGCACAGCGTTGATAATACTATATTTAGTTCATCGATGATGCAGCAGACATATCGTTGTCCACTTCAGACAAATAAGTACGTGTGTAGTGTTTTGACCAAAGTAAATATAAAGGGGAAGTATGGAATCAATGGTTGATTTGTGGTGACAGCTATGATATTACTTTTTTCGCCAGCTCTTATAAGCAGTTTTATTTGATATCGCAATTGACAATAGAATAGTATTGAAATATTGAATGGAAGGGAAATATTGAATAGAAGATCGTTGTCCACTTCAGACAAATAATAAGTACATGTACGCATGTAGTGTCTTGACAGCGAAAATGATTCAGAACTAAATTTTACTTTTCCTCAGTTGCATACATTTTTCTGATAATTTCTTCAAATGATTGGAGTATTCTTGCCGCAAGGTGCTCAGTAAATGTTCTTCAATTAGTTATCAATTGTATTAATCCAACGAATTGAGCGAATTAGAAAATAATGACCTAAGGATGACCATTACAGATACCCGAAGTACAAATTCGGTGCATGTTTTTCTCTGCCAACAGAGGTCTGTCGAAGTACATTGATCATCTAAAGAGAATGATAACTATTAAGTCAAAAAATCCAAAAAAACCTAAAAGTCACCAACACCTTGATTCCCGACAGAACTCCACCGACCTAGTAATCGAACCGAAGTCGATCATGGAGACGAGCTCCCACCCTCTTCAATAAGCCACGTTGTCGGTGCCAGATGAATGCGTGTGAAGACAGTAGTCATCTCCAAGTGATATCGACAGCCCATTGTCCTTTTATTATTGACGGAATGCTACCAGTATTCATGCTGTAGCAAGACAGCATATCAGCATATTAGTCCGGCAGCCAGAACGAGTTTCTGCAGGGAACGAGGCCAAAAGTGAGACTTTCACAGAATGATATACACCCTATGCCTACCACGAATCGTCACGTCTGCCGAGTTCTAGTGAGTTCCTCTTCTTGTCAGACAGGATCAAAGAAAAACACATGTACACAGATTGCAGTTTTTGGCTAAAATGAAATTTTGTATGTTTTCTCTGATTAAACGAAAAGTACTGAGCCTAGAACCATAATTTTTGGCATGGAATGTCTTCAGGTTACTTCCAATTACGTGTATATGTTATTATCATGCTTTTGATCGGCAATGTCTGGAAGAATGTGGTTGAATGTGGATAAAGTTGCTAAAACTGCTTGTGTTTGCCGACATTAAGAGGCTCGCCAAATCTAAATGTTCTGAGCTTCATTGACAGAAGTGCATGAACATGAAAGGAAATGACCTGAAGACATTCCATGCCAAAAATTATGGCTCTAGGCTCAGTACTTTTCGTTTAATCAGAGAAAACATACAAAATTTCATTTTAGCCAAAAACTGCAATCTGTGTACATGTGTTTTTCTTTGATCCTGTCTGACAAGAAGAGGAACTCACTAGAACTCGGCAGACGTGACGATTCGTAGTAGGCATAGGGTGTATATCATTCTGTGAAGTCTCACTTTCGGCCTCGTTCCCTGCAGAAACTCGTTCTGGCTGCCGGACTATATCATTCGACTGCGTCACACAATAGATTGACAAAGGTCTGTCGCAGAACATGGAATATCTAAAGAGAATGACAACAATTAAGTCAATGAAGGACACCAACACCCTTGATTCCTCGACCGCACTCGTCCAATTCAGGAATCAAACCGAAGTACGCTCGCTCAGTGGAGACGAGCTAGCACCTTCTACACTAGGCAACGCTGACGGTACAAGAGGCATGCGAGCTCGGTAGAAGGTGCGACCACGTCTACACCACCGCGTGCAGTTCGGTTCGATTGCTGGGTCGGGCGTGTGCGGTCGAGGAATCAGGGGTGTTAGTGCATTTTATTGACTTTGTAGTTGTCATTTTCTTAAGGTAATAAATTACTTGTATTGAATGCAATGGTAATCGGATCTTGACTTGTGATAGATGCATGCACAGTATATATGTGTACGGGTGCGGGTAGGCTACTCAAGCGCATGGGTACTTACGGCTAAGCTTATTGCCTGTACGGGTTGTTACGTGCGGTTGGCTATTCATGGGTAGGGGGAGAGTGGGTAACGAAAAACGCTCTACTGGCAAGTAACTAAATTATATTAATTTTTCGAAAAGGACCGACGAATTTCGAAAAGCATCAACGAAGCTCTACAAATCTTAGGACTTCTATTAATAATCTACAGATGGTTACAAACGCTTATTGATATGACGGCTTTGTATGGGGTGTGAAAGGATCAGCAAATAATAATATCCTATTGCCAAAAAATAGCTACATAGAATTCTAAGTAGTAATAAATATTCAGCAAGATCAATTTCTTGTTATTGTAACATGCATGTACTGTTGATGTGCAAAGTATGTTTGGATTATGGCATAACATTGCATCGAAGTGTGGATATTTGAGGCAACCGCTTAAGGAGTCTGAGAGCATAAATCTCTCTATAAAAGCCGCTTTCGACATGAGACCTATATGGCGGTCCCATTTCAATATTACATAAAAGTAATTGTCAATTTGTTTCTTGGGCATGTTTTTTACAGGCCTCCCCTCCAAGACATGTTTCTAATAGTCGTTGTTTTAAGCATGCTTGAACTATAATTGTGATCCCAGTAACTACTAATTTGGTGTGAATGAAATAGACATAGTGATGGGCACGTTTGATACTTCATTTACATCAAGAGGCGATTAAAACAAGTATAAACAAATAATCCTAGTGTCATTCTAGCTTCGCACCATTACTTGCTAGAGAGGCGAATGCGCAGGTCTAAAACACGAACAGCAAAGTAGGCAACGTCAATAAAAAAGATAAAAATTAAAATTAAATTACGATGCTACAAATGTTTCAGAACTGAAAATTGGAAAGAATAATTCGGATGAACTCGGCCTATTCATGCTTTTTGAACCTGAAGAAAGTTTTGGCAGGATGATTTAGTGAGACGACTAGGCTTAGCCGCAGCTTTGGCTTGGCTTGGTCGGCTGACCTCGGCATAGTTTCCTCGAGTGATGTACGTCTACATCAATTCTCCTGATACTTTACCTAGAAGAAGCTCAGAAATGGCTCAGCAAAAACTTAATAAAGTTCCTAGAGTCACAAAACGGAATCTCTCGGTATATTCAGTTAGAATATTAGCAATTTGCATGGTTACAGGAAATAAGTGGTGATTAAATATGAACATCACGTAGGCATGAAATGCCTCTTGAAGTGGCAATCCGCTAGGAGAAAATTAAAGAGAGAAGACTTCAATGCAGCGTATAAATAAAAAGAGAAGAGAGCAATCAATCCTTTTATCAAAACCTTTTGCAACATGTAGACAGTTTCGATATATTTTGAATTGTGCAGACAATAGTTGAAATAGTCACAGATTTAGATCAAGCTCTTCGACTCAAATAGAAGAGCAACAAAATTCAAATCCATGATTATGCAGCTGAACTCTGTGATTCCTTAAGTATATAATTGAAAAGAAGGCTTCGTAAAAATAGCCATCGTGAAAAAACAGCCATTTCCTTTTCATTTTTACCCTTCATTAAGGCTCAAGTCTAGATATGGGGAAGTTCAGTCACCACTGTCTCAGCAATGTGATTTTTCAGTAAATCTTTTCTGCTGGGGTTCGGGTTTCACTTCAAGGCCATTGTTCATCTTTACTTCAGCACTTTAATGCTTTGGTTGAATGGTATTATCGAATGACTTTATTTCATACAATTCAATTTTCCAATGCTAAGTCATCATATCTGAAGTCATGTTCGTTTATTCATTTCGATGTATAAATATTTTGTTTATTTTCAAAAGGACTGAAGACAACCTTTATTCAACCCAACAAAAACATGGGCGTGCATAATCTAAGATTGACATAGTCAGTACAGATCGTCATGTGTCGGATCGTGGTTGAAATCACAATATGCGTAAGATGCGCATCATCACAGAATGCGCGTCAAAACTTTCTCCACCTATAAGTTTCATGTTAATTGATTTTGAATAGTCGACCAAAGCCATGTCAAATATTTCACAATTTCAGCAATAATTTCACATCCTTGTCTGTTTACTTTTTTGACTGAAAGCGACTTTCGGTTCAGATCGATTAAATCAGCTCGATGATCATGCGGACATCATTCACCCAAACATTTCAATACGATACCTCACATGCTGCGCGAATTCTCAATGTTTCTCTGAAGCAACCAGAAGGAATCAGCAGAAACATTGCTTCAGCTTCAACATTTTTCTCAAATCTCATGCCTGTTTAAGCAGGCAATGTACCTACGCATGCCATGAGGAAATGCCTCCGTCATGTCATTCAGGAAATGCCAACAACAGGAAGAGGAAAATTACAAAGTCAATTTCCTTTTCCATACGTCTCCTGAGAAAGACTGTATTATAGAACATGCATTAAGACTTCAGCAACGAAAAGCATCGAAATGAAGCCCCGAGCGAGCCAAACACTTTTTTTGCATAACGTGGCGTAATTGCCCGATTTGACCCTATTTGTCGATTGCGATCAAAATGCATTATAGACCTAGCATTTCATGGTGCAGGGATTTTTGCATCTTCAGTTCCTCTAGACAGGTAGAAAAAATTAGATCTCATCAAATATTTGCGGATCAGCAGAGAGTGGTCAATAATTGCATCTTTACTCATGATGTTACTATTGGTTACCAGAGATAGATTCATCATGGTAGAAGCGATGATAATCTGGAAATTTATCATCTATACATTACATGTACACTACATGTAGGCCTACATAGATTAAACTACAATGCTGTGCTGTATAATTGCCCTTCCCATCAAATTTGTTAAAAAGGACGAATATATCTTTATTGGAAAAGGCACAATCATTATTATAAATTAATATCGAACAAGCATTTCAGTCTCGCAAGAATGGTCAGAAAATGGAAAAAGAAACAAAACTGCTGTGAAATCGAGTGTAGCCACCTCTAAAGGAAATGCAGGAGTAGACAATTTGGCTGCACAAACCCTTCTAAATTAAAGCATGCCATTATTTGGCAGCGCAGAGCTATTCCTTTACGACAAATTAACATTTGTCGGGATCTAGCTTTAACTTGTTAGTACAAGACCAATCTTGTAGCGTAGAGTGGGGTAAGATTCCCCCTTAAGCGAGATTCGATTGTTCAGGAACTATTGCACTTCTTTCTGCCAGACCTTGTCATTATTAAATATTTCAGTGTATGTACTAGTTACATGGACAAGGACTACAGCTAGAAATTCAGAGAAGATCCTATATTTTTCAACTTTCACAAAGTACCAAAAGGGGCGTCTTACCCTCTATAGGGGGCAAGACGTCCCACCCTGGGCGCAACCCACTCCCAGCTTTAAAAATTATGAAATATCTTAAGGAAAGCTTGTCCATTAGGCCAATGTGATATGATCATCTAGTAAAACCAAAACAAATTGTCCTCCAGCTATTTATTCTTTAACAAACAGGGGCTTATAGAACAAGATTAGGCCGAAACACTGGCCTTATCAGCGAAAAACCTGATTCACAAATATAACTTGGCAGATTGCCGGCAGTACATTCCTCATGTGCCAACCAACTGCATTGTGTACACCAACTGTATCCACTTTTCATGTCGTCGGCTATTCAAATACATTTCGTTACATACAAAGCATACCCATTCTGATTTTTGAATCGTCTCTTGGGACTGACTTGGTCTTCTTCACTGTACGAGGACCTAGTGGCAGGCGATATAGAGCTACTTTCTTTTTGGCCTGTAGGTGCTGCTTATTTGGAGATGAGATGAAGATTTGTGCCCTTTCTGCTCTCCGCTTCCTTGAACGCTGTGGTTCTAGTTTTCATAGCTGACGTCTACGCGTATGATACTTGGGATTGCATACCCAACTCGCGCGATCATAAAGCAACTGCACTGATAAACTAGTTAATCAATGCGCATAGACAACAAAGAAAAAAGTCGTAAGTTTGACTTGAAATCAATGCAGAAGATAGAAGATAGAAGATAGAAGATAGAAGAATTCAGAAGATATGAAATAATGCTTCTGACAACGAAGGCGTTAAAATGTATCATGGAGGAAAATGCAAACTGCAAAATGGGGGAGGCGTCTTACCCCGTCATGCAGGGGGAGGGGCGTCTTACCGCAGCTGTATCTTTTTTTCTTCAATCTGTATTCGAATGAAAACGTTAAACCGAATCAAGCCCCGGTTTAAATCATATCTAGTGATGCGTAAACTTAAAGTTCCTGCATTAAAGATATCAAAATGTAGTCTGATTGCTTCATAATACTTCATTTAACTTCAAAATAAATTACATCAAAAGCATCGAAAATGAGAAAAGCAGCATATTTTCTAAACTATTGATGAAAATTCAATGATTTTTGGGTTCCAACCCATTTTTCTATGAGTAATGGTCCTGAGAGGGGTCAAATATCCTACATCATTTTAGACTTGTGAGAAATCGATGGGGGGCGTCTCACCCCACTCTACCCTATCACCGCTACATGCGATGGATTTGGCTCAGCATGTGTGCAGGAGTCAACAAGGGCACTAGTAACTTCAAAAATGATTTAGCATGTGCATTTCTACAACTAATGTTTTGCATATAATTGTTGTTCCATCCATAACTTGTTTAATTAACCTTTTCTTCTCACTAGGAAGTAAAATCATTGTCTAAACCAGAACCCACAACTCAATTAAATTTAGAGGCAAATGTCCTGCTATCAAAAGTCTGTAGTGGCTTTAAATCATCACAATAATTGGAAGAAAGATAAATCATGTAAAACGGTCACATACATGTAGGAGTCACATCTGAATGTGATCAAATTAGTCACACAAAGTCACATGTCTGCCGTGTTGAATGTGACCGATTCCAGTACACAAAAGTCAGTGGCAAATGTCACATGTGTTTTGCTTATAATCGATTGCCAATTGGGCGCAGTTTGGTTTATCATATCCTTTAATGTCCTTGATTATTATGTCCTTTTGGTAGGACTTGTTCGCATATAGTTTACAGTTGGAATACAGTAAGCAAGTTGTACATAAACATAAGATAAAATATCTCTATGTAAGTTTTGATTGATTCGATTCGATTCGACTCTAAATTTGCCTATTCTCATATCCCTAATATAGAATTAAGATTTTTATTTCAACATTATGTCAATCTCTAGATGCAATTTTTTCACTTTAACTTGTCCATATCTCATTCATCAAATTGAGAAAGGCAACGAAGTGTAAACTGCATTACAGGTATTCGAGCTTGTGGTGAATTCGGAAAGTCACATACGATCGAAAGTGGGCCTCACACTCGTGCGACGATCTCTTGTCCTCTTGAACATGTACAAAAATCTATTAGCTTTCATTTCTGAACAATGCCATATTCTGATATTATAGTTCATCATTCACAACTTTACAAAAATGAAGGCATTTTTGAGGAAGAACTTCGAGAATGAAATTTAGCTCAAATATTTGTCAGCACTTTTTCATTTCAAAGCCGAAGTAAAGTGAATTAAGAACTGAAATTTTGCATGTTCACTAGCTGACACTATGCATATTGCAACATCAACAGTAATTTAGAAAGTAATGTCCGGTGACTTAAAGACACAGCGGATAATTTCTGGAAACATCACGACCGTAATGCTGCAATACGCATGGGACGGGTACGGGTAGAGAGAAGCTCCTTCATGGGCACTGGCGGGTAAAGATATTTTCGAATATGCATGAGACGGACAACTGTGTTGCATCAAATGATATCTATGCAGTGTAATTATACCATTCTATTGACCGAAATCAGTCCTCGATGACTCTGCGGCACAGATTTTTAAACATTTTCACGCGCATTGATCATGATGGTCATTTATCAATTACACCACAGTAGCGGTCAATTCACGTCATTTACACCACAGTTTTCTTATAGCTGTCGGTAGAAACTGTGGAATGAAATGTCATACACCGACAGTTTTAATCATAGAAATCTGATTGATTTTAAGGATTAAGTTCCATAGCGAAGACGTTTCTGCTTTTCTGTGTTGAAGAACGAGTTTATTAAAATACCACCGGCGACACTGATGCAGTTGCTGAGATATCTATGATTTTGACGACCGTCCGTGGACCTCTTACAGCGTTGATATTTCTCGGACTGAGATACATATGTATATAACAGCATTCGTGTGCTGGCCATTACTGGAGGGTTGATCACACAGAAAGATAGCTATTGTTTGTCGACCATTATTGTGTTCAGCAGACGCTTATTGTGAATATACTAAACGGCTAAATGCGTACATGGTACTTAATTATAGCTTAACTTCGTATAGAATTGTTCGATTTCAAAGCTATGCCATTGAAGCATTGAATTCACTGTCACGAGGCCCATTGTCTATCAATCAGCAAGATAAACTTATGGCTAAGTGTGAATGACTTATTATTCTAAAATCTTGGTGAAATTACATGAATTGCTAGATTTCTATGTCAGACAATAGAGAATAAAGTTGAATGTGGAGTGCGTATAACACTAGACGGTAGCATAGTCACTAGACGGTGGTTATCTACTCACATTCGATGTGCAAATTAGATGTGTGCAATGAATCGCACAGCACTTTTGATAATGAGAGGGTAAGGAACTGTGGTGTAACCTACAATTGGCCATATAGTAGATATCAAAATTGCATGTAGCTATTGCATGGTTTCAATATTTGTTGGGTTTTACTGCAGTTGCTTGTATTTTGCTAGTATAATTGATCCTTTTTCAACTGAGACGTGACTGTTCGAGGCGAGACGAGCTATGGCTTCACATCATTGTGATTTATGACACAGATATCATAAACAACAGACGCATCAACTGTGAACCGATTTGTTCTACCGCAGAAAATGAAATCGGTTTGATATTCAGCCAGCAGAATTTTAGTGAATAAACAGCCCCTGTATTTCTCTTTGCTGCGTGATCAGGTTGATAGCAATCGCTGAAGCTTCGCACAGTTTGGCGTGTTTAATGTTGAACTTACTCATTGTTCGATTACAATGGCATTATGTCGGCAGATTGTGCCATTTCATCAGCAATGCATTCTCAAATGTTTCCTTTCTAGTCAAACCACAGAATCAGATAGGTCGTCTCTTCTTCCGTTTGACTAGAAGGGAAACATTGGAACATGTAACGTAAATGAAATGGCACAATCTGCTGACTAAATGCCGTAGCAATTGAACAATGAGCAGCCAGTTCGACATTAAATACACCAAATTGTGCAAAGTTTCAGTGACTGTTATCAACCGGATTACACTGTAAATGCCTCGCCACCAAAGTCGCCACTAACTCACCACGAAACATTGGCAACAAAAGTGAACACCAGGAAGTACGAGTAGCCAACACTCTCCACGAACTAATGCGAGTGTTAAACACTATCATGCCACGCCCTATTGTTGCCAATTGCAGGCGAATTCGTGGCGAGTGTGGCCGTGAGTTCATGCAATTCCTGCATTCCTATTGGCTCGCTTCACCGCAAAATGCATGGCCACGTACAATTTCGCATTGAGACTGCACTACTGATTTCACTACATAAGTAGCCTACGGATGCCGATTTATTTGCTATTGGAAAGGATTCACTAAATTGCTTCCCCTATAATTATCAACTAGCATTCCCACCTGATCAATTAATTTTTGTCTATTCCGAGCTATGTAATCATCAATGATGTTTTTATCATTGATACTTGAGAGACGAGGACTAAAATAAGCGGTTACAGAGAGACCATCAGGAGAAAAATAGAAAGCAAATTTATTAGTACACAAAATTTTATTTTCATTGTAAAGGTTTCATATAATTCCAAATGACATGCAACGTTGTAAAAAATATATTCAAATATTTCAAAAGTTTACATAATCATAGAATAATAGGTACTCCTTAGCAGGACTAATGAGCACTCCCACAGGGAAACCAGACAAAGTCAATTATTTTCATAACACACACATTGAAAATTATCATAAAACAATGGGCGAACGAAAACCACATATTATCAAACACAAATCTCGACACCAGGGAGTAACATTTTAGTTTCGTCAGCAGGAAAACCAACCAACGATCAAAAAACTCCTTACATGAAAAAATTCTGAACTGTTGCGACAAGGTCATATGTTTACACAAGATATGTGTGGCACCATCTTTAACAAAATGACCTCTGTTAACAAGAATAATTACAATCCTTTTGTGCCGATTCAACAACATATTGAAATGCGAGCAAATACGCAAAATTCTATTCATTTGGCTCGCAAGCACATGAATACCCATCTTTCGGTGGATGAGGCTATCTGGAAAAAGAAGCAACTTTCTCGATTGATGTTTAGTCTGCGAGCATGGCAGAACGACTTAGAACAAGATAATAGACAATTTCTTGAAAAAGTACCTAAACAACACGCAAGATGTAGATAGAGTAAACAGTGATCACATATCTTCATCCCACAATCAATACTTCCTCACCACTGGAATGAAGGAAGATCTTTCTTCACATTACTTAAACCACAGTAGGTTCGACATGACCACTGCGAACAATATCGGCTTGTGGAGGATGTTGAACGCTGATAGCTTATTCTTTCAGCGCTCTATGTCCTATAACTTAATTACTAACACAATTTCATAACAAATTTTGTAGTCGACAATACATCAATCGAGAGTAATTGCAATCTTATCTTTTCAACGTGTAAAATACAATCTGTATTCGATGCAGAAATACGCAGTAGGCAAAAAATACGGCATGATCAATGCGAACAAAAATAAGGATAGCTAGACCTGTTTCGTGTGATAGGCATTTATTCAACATTTAGCTACACTACACAGTCCGGCAGCCACAATGATTTTCTCCAGGGAAAGAGGCCGAAACTGAAACTTTCACAGAATGCGTATATCCTGTGCCTACTACGAATCTGCGCGTCTATCGAGTTCTGCCTAGTTCCTCTTCTTGTCAGACACGATCAAAGAAAGGCACATTTTAATCCAATGGGATGCAGATTGGAGTTTTTTGTTAAAATGAAACTCTCTATGTTTTCTACTACTGAGTGAAAAGTCTAGAGTAATAATTTTGACATGGAATGTCTTCAGGTCATTTCCTATCATGTTTATGTGTTATTATCATGCTTCTTATCGGTGATGTCTACAAGAATGTGGTCAAATACGCATCAAATTGACAAAAATGCTTGTGCTTGTCGACATAAGAAGCTTGCCAATTCAACATGTTCTTAGCCTCATAGACAGAAGTACCTGAACATGATAGGAAATGACCTGAGGAAATTCCATGTCAAAAATCATGGCTTTAGACTTAGTACTTTCACTCAGCATAAGAAAACATAAAAAGCTTCACTTTTGCCATAGACGTCAATCTGCGCCCCATTGGATTAACATGTGTATTTCTTTGATCCTGTCGGACAAGAAGAGAAACCAGGCAGAACACAGCAGGCCTGTAAATTTGTAGTAGGCATAGGGTAAACGTAATTCTGTGAAAATCTCACTTTTGGCCTGGCTCCCTGCAGAAACTCACTGTGTCTGCCGGAGTAGCACCTTTTGTGATCTAAAATAAGTTGTTTAGTCATTGATTTAAGTTTTCGCTCATTTAACCCTCATCGGCCCACCAGTCTACATATGTAGACATCGCTTGTAGTAAGTTATGTATAATTGCAAATATGTTAACTGCGGGATTTTCCTTTCATTTTATGAGCAAATATGTTTACTTTATTGGATGAGAAACTCTTGAATCTCCATGTTTAACCTCCATAAGTTTGAATTTGAACGTTTCTTATACTTAATCAGCCCGGCAGTCTACATAGGTAGACACTAGAATTATTATGCTCCTTGTGTTTTGCCGGTTGCCGTAATCGGTATCGACCACTCGCAGTCACGTGTGTTTTATGATTTTATCCATAGAAATCAGATACTATACTATATAAAGGCTAGAAGGGTCATTGTGTTGAAACCGCCTATCCCGACGTGGGCAGGAATTGTTCGGGACTCCGAGCAGCTTTAATTCATTTTTAAAATGATAACCCACGTGTTTTACAGCTGTTCGCAGATGATTGCGCCCGTTAAAATTACAGCGGTAAATGGGTTAGCGACCCTAAATTCCATGAGTTAGCGTTCTATTTTGTCATTGAACCGTAGAAGTGAAAGCATAATTAATTTTTATAAGCAACTAGACTTGTTTTATGCTTAAATAGACACACACTGGTTTGTATTTCGCCGCATCTGAGTGCTACATGAATTAGTGCTACAATAACTACTAACTCAAGCCGCCTAGAAGAAAGTATGTGATGTGACATTTACAATTATCAATAATAATTGTAGCAGGAGCACCGCTATTCACATATTTTCAGTGATAGTTTGACTTTAATTCACCCATTTATGTTCTGAAATAATAATTAGCGGAAGGTGTTAATGGATATGACAGGTTGCAAAAGTCAGATTGATTATCTCTACTTAGACATCTATAGGCATGCAAAAATTCAACTTGATGATCTTAATTTAGCCTAGACTTGAAGCAATTTGTGAATTTTTAATAGATCAATTAGACACGCGTTAATCTTAAATATATCTCAACCCTGTCAATAGCATGAACAACCTTTTTGGTTAGACTGAGACTTTGTAAGAGCCATCAATACCAATAGAATTGGTCGCGGTCTTTCTGTTATAATATCCAATGCTGTCGATTTTATGTGGGAAGTGACAAAATATATAATGTTAAATGAATGTTTAGGAACTATGATTTTGATAATTTATTACTTTTGGGTCATGCAAAACCCATATTGTACCTACTGCAACCTAGCAACTGATGAAACTAGATTACCAGATGAAACAGTTGATTTGTAACACATGTTCTGCGTAGTCAACATTGATAATAAAGATGTTCACGCGAATTAATTAGGGACAGATTTTGATTACAAAGATACTGTCGTGAATCAATGTGGTACAACCCGCATGCTGTTGTTGCCTACCACCAATAAAAATGTCTAGATGCACTTTAATAAGAAGTAACTAAATACATGAAAGAAACAATCTTAGGGGAATTGCTTTACGTAGATTTTTGTTTGCAATCCGAACTAATCACGAGCGTTATATGTTTCTACTACCGTGCACTTCCGAATACCGATCAAAGGAGGTCCATTTCTGAGAAGCACAAGTCTAATTCTAACATGTTCAATACCAAAAGACACACATATGAAAAATCTCTAAGTTTATGATTGTCAAGATGTGTCATCTTTTCAAAATTCGAGGGTGGGAATCCATTTCAATTCCTGATGCCAGTACATCACCAACACAGACCGATGTTTTTCACTGTTGACTCCGTTCGTCATTGGAATCAACTTACAGCATACGAAGGGTCAGCGGGTTAGGTTATCAAACTTAAGTCAAGACAAGGGTTAACATTTTAGGCGCTTGGACATATGGTAAACATGAACACCTTTATCCATTCTAAGTAAACTGTTCTTTGAAGTTTCGTTCATTAGCCTGTCATGGGTTTGACATTTGTCAGTTTCTACTTGTTGTGACTACAATTTTCATGCACTTGGTTCTTGACAAATATTATTACTAATAGACAAAAATGGTATGTAGTCGCATAAAACCAAATTTGCACATGCATATATGCTCACATACCCAGACTTGCGTTGTAATTGTTGTGTTGTAGTTGTTCAATTTTGAAAGTTCGTTTATACACCATGACAGAATTTACATTCATATTGATGAAAATGCCGATGATGATTTTGTAATTAGCTATTTCCAATAACGGAAAGGTGCGAATTGTTGATTGTAACAACAGCGTCGATTTTTTCATGTTCAATGAATAAGTCCAGTGAATAATTCAAATTAATGTAGTGCGATGAAGAATTCCATTGAATGAGTACATAGAAAGTTGAGTATCAAAACATGAAGTTGAGGTCTAAAGAATATATTTTCCTGGAAGAAGAAAGAGTTTTGTTGTCTATTAACGGGATGGGGCAACACTTATGAACAAAATTAAGCTTTCCGCAATGTGATAGCCGCATGTTCCTGTACTAGCTGCTACCGGGTATGTAATTGTCTCACCAATTTCCCAAATCGATGAGGTACACCAGAACACCTACGGATTTAAAACGTTTTTGACATATTGACGATGAAAGAATGGTCGCTGCTTTTTCGAACAGTTAAGCAATGATATACATATATTTAGACCAACAAGGACAAAACAATGTAAAAATGCTTGCAAAAAACTAAAGGTAGTTATGCCCATTTCTGCATTACCAACACAGATTCCCTCTGCATGGTTGACATCTGCAAAGTGATCTGGAGAAATGCATCGTCAATGAGGCCATCGAACGAGGTTTTCACCACGATTGGTTGAAAAAGAAAAGGATCAGCTATATGGGAAAACGTGAACGAGATTGATTTCTCTCCTGATGAGGCTGTGGAACCAGCTCTGGTGGCTGATTCATGCAGTCCTTTTCGAGAGCGAATATCTCTGCATGTTACGTTCCACATCAGACACTGACTCCATCTGGCCGCTTCCCATCGCCATTGTCCATTCCAAACTATTTCGATAATTGGCGAAAATCCGCATCTTTCCAGTGCTCTGAGAACAGTTACATTCATGGCCGAGTGTCCGGCACTAAATCGACAAGATAGTGTGTGCAGTCCATATTTGCCATTTACGTCACCGCAACTGCAGGGGAATTTTCAGCAAACTGCTGCACCTATGAGAAGTGTCACTGCTATTCGAGTAGTGTCACTATCTATTATTGTTGACAATACTTGAAACTGGAGTCACATGAAGCTATGACCCACTCCACACAGATTGTGCTGCTGAAAGCGACCTAGAATTTTATTCCAGGCACGTTGAAATCGTCAGTATCATCATGTTATAATCTATAAACGTGCCACGAAAAGCGACTTGTGTCGAAAACAACTTTACTATTTGGCGGTATCTGCAAGGGAATCAAACCTATTTACAGATTCACATTGAAAACATATTACAATTCCAATTACTTACCAAACTTATTATGGAGGCGTCTAGAAGCAAACTACTTCGAAGAGCGACAACTAGACATTTGAAATTTAGACATAAGCACTAGGATGAGCCATAGAGAAATAAGCAAAAATCTAGGAATTAGCATTACAGTGCAACCAACATAGAAGTCATAAGAAGTCAAACAAACATAGAAATATTACTTCAAGAAGGCAAACAAGCTGGCAAGTCGAATGCGCCCTCCACAATCTCCACAAAGCTCAGTCCATCGTTGGTTGAAATGTGAAATACAGTCAGACAAAATTTCAGTGAATGATGCATAACAGGCGGTTATAAATTATACAGAAGATGGAACTGTCATGAAGGTAGTTCCAAGAATTACAAAAGATACAATGAACGCTACTGTGATTTTTGTCAAATTTAGCCTACAAGACAGGACTTAAATCAGTAAAAAGTGGTGCTCTACACTGAATCATAGGCCAGCTGCGAAACAACTGCAGTGATCATAAATACATACAGGTTCTCTTTTTTTGTGAAGTTACGGTAAGCCACTGTTAACTCGTTAGATCAGGGGCTGCACAACATGTTTTCGTTTAGCAATAGTTGAGTAAATATTGCGGGACACTTTCATATTTCAGTTTAGATTCGTGCAATTTTTTCAAGCAGCATTCATACTTAGCAATTCAATTGCCTTAACTTAGATTAACTTAAATCTCAACTTCAATTTCATTCATGCATTATCTACAAATGATTTAAATTTAATCCATGCTGTGTGTTGCTCCAATTATGGAAGTTAGTGTATTTGTGTCGGAGTTGAAAGACTCCACTCCGGTGCTATGGGAGTTCGAATACAAATGCCGACTCGACTGTGAGCAGCTACATGAACTGCTGCAGAGATCCGTAAAACTGGTTAAGCATTAAGATGATGAACTCATTCTTTGAAAACGTTAAAGTAAGTGATATAACTAGTCATTTACAGGATTTATGATTAAAATTTCACATTTGTGGAATTTGACTTGGAAGACATGGCTATCTTGGATGGAAACTATTTCCACTACTTGAAACTTTGCGTAAGGATACAAAATCGTCTGAAATTAATGTTTAGAACTCGTAACTTAGTGATTGGAATAGTCATTCACATGCTTGTGATGAAAATTTTGCACTTTTTAGAGCTTGGCTAGGTAAAGATCTATATTGGACAGAAGCTGTTTCCAATATATAAAGCTTTGTGCATGGACATGATATTGCCCGAAGCATGGCCTGAAGATTTAAAAACTGGCATGCTGAAGCCATCAATATCATCACGTTATAATCTCCACAAAGTTTGGTCCATCGTTGGTTGAAATGCGAAATGCAGGCAGACGAAATATCCGTGAATGTTGCATAACAGGCGGTTATAAATGATACAGAAGATGGAACTGTCATGAAGGTAGTTCCAAGGAAAATAGAAAGCAAGAACCTTCCATCGGTAATTAAGCAGAACAAAAACTTAGAATCACTATTCCAGGAATTACGAAAGATGCAATGAACGCTAGTCTGATTTTTGTCAAATTTAGCTGACAAACCAGCACCTAAATCAGAAAAGTGGTGCTCTACACTGAATCATTGGTCTACTACGAGACAAATACAGTGCTCATAAATATATGCAGTTCTCCCTTTTTGTTAAGTTTCAGCAACCCACTTTTAACCTGTCATATACATGTACTTAACTAGTCGGCTGCTTCATTTCCCGACAGTTTCCTATCTCAATCAATTAGACAATCGCTTAACTAGTAATTCATAGCCAAAATTCAATACAATCCTTTTTGAAAAAAATCGTCAGTCTGAACAACATGTTGATAAGTCAGATAATTTCTTTGGCTCCGTATTCTCAAATGATGACATTCCCGATGTCTTCACTACATATTGCGGACACAACTACTCACCAGTAGAAGCGATTGTGATCCGCCCTACCCACAAACATTTCACTAAACCGAACCGACTAAGGAAACTGATGCTGCTTTCAAGTGACTGCTGAAGAGGTGTTATTCAAAAGAGCTAACGTAGATTGAATGAGGATGAGAGCAAAGGTCTAAATTTAAAATACGTAGGACACCTGATGAATGAATCGTAAATGGATCTTTTGTATTCCTCCGCTATTACTGTTTACTTCCCGGGTCACTTGTTTCCATTGTTGATATCTGTGAGCCTTCGATAGAAGTGTGAAGCTGCGAGCGAGGGTGGAGTGGTATTCAAATATTGAGGGTGAGTCCTTTGGCTTTGCTGTCATGTGAACATTTTGTCGACATCTGAGCATTGTTATGGATTGAAGCCATGATAGGAAAATGTACAATGGAAAGTTGCTGCTTGATGACTCAAAGAACGATTACAATCGATCAATTTCACGTTTAAATTACTCAAGGCAATGAAACTACTACAATCTTCACCGGTGAATATTCGTAATAAAGCAGAAATCATTCCAGATTTTTGTAAGAACGATTTGCAGAAAAGTGATGTTGAAAGGAAATATGGAGTGAAACGACAAGCATTCAACTCATGGCCTACAGAGGTCGATCAGATAAACGCGCATATTGAAAGATCGACTTTTGGGACCAGTCGCAAAAGAATTCATTTTCCGGAGTTTTTACGTGGAATCAAGCTTATTGCAATGGCTTCGACAGAAGAGATCAGAAGCATTCCCAATAACAGACAGTATCCCCATCTACCCATCGAGAGAAAACCAATCAATTTGCTTCAAAAATCGGCGTGATCAATTTCAAGTACAACGACGGATGATTCCAACGCTTCAAGTCACTGCTTGACATCGAATGCCGACCCGTGAATGGAGAATGCCGATCCGCTCCATTGGCTTCTGTTGCGACGTGGAAAGATGACATACAGACTATTGTAAAAGAATGACATTTACAAGACGTCTATAACACCTTCGAAGTCGAAACTCCTTTGTCTTTCGCAATTGCTTTCAGATTCGATGTTAGCATCAAAAGGCAACAAATGCATTGGAAGAAAATAAAGCAAACAGCAGATGACTATAATGGTAATGGCAAACATGGACGGCTCTTTGATATCAGCCTATTCGAAAAATGTCGATGTTTCTCTAGGATCAGAAAGTTGCCTGCAGGGGCGTCGGAACGATTTTTTACTAGGGGTAGCAATTTTTTTTAGCCAATGAAATCATAGCTGAAAGATAGTTTAAATCATTTACAAAGGTGTGTCGAACATGAACATAGTATAATTTGTGTTAATGGGTACCATTAAAACTCGGATATTTCAAAGTTCATATTTAGAACTACAGTATACTTACATTAATAGACTTCGTGGTATTTGTCGTATTGGCAATTGGCATTCACCTCGTAATGCTTAATCGTGTATTAAAGGATGTAGAATGCTGTTGCAGTTCAAGCACTAAACAGTCAACCTGCGCGATTTGCTACCTGTTTGATAGTTTGTTAATGTACTATATTCCTAGTATATTTCTTCAGAAATTCTCTTACAAGTCCATTTTTGTTGTTCTATAGCTCACTCACAGCGATATTTTCTCTCTCTTTAGCTTTTATGTGTAAATATTTGTGATCCAATACTACATGCAGTGTTTCATCAAACTGAAGGATTATTTTATGCTAATGAAGCGAAATGATGTGATTATATACAAAAAAGATTCAAGATTCATAGCGATTTATATGTACATAAACAATCGGTGACAGATTCACAGTTCAAGACGATATTTCATAAGGGATGAGAGTGATGCGCGATTTCGAACGCGGATTGACTATTGGACAATATTTGTCAATGAATAGCAGAGGGAATTGCGTCATTTTCATGATAACAATAAGCAATAAGTAACACGAGCCGACTATGAATGAACAGTAGTTACTGAGGTCGGTTAGTTAACTGAAGATGTAGAGTGACGTCGTCAGTCAGTCAATCTGAGACAGTACACTGAGCATTCATTGCTGGTACGTTACTCGCTCGCTATCAGTTCATTAAGAAAACTAAGCAACGCTGTGTGTGATATTTGGTGTTTGAAATGTGTTGTCACTCAGCCTGGCAATGACTGTTCAAGCAAGCCATTGACCACCTGCAGAAAAGGACAATGACAGCTTTCAGTAGACCGAGGTTTATGCTAGCTTACTATAAATTTGAGCAAATCTCGATATCCCGAGATAGGATTTTGGGATTTGGTCAAAATCCCAAGATTTGGTCGAGGTTGCAAGCTCCAGTGAAAGACCTTATCTCACAGCGGGATGGGGTCGGGTAAACCAGCCAGCCAGCCAGCCAACCTTATCTCACACAAAAAATTAGTCAACTAGTTGTATGATGGATATTTCTTCTAGTTCTTTCAAGAATTAAAGTTAGATAATCTAACTACAAATGAACTACAATTCAGTCATATAAAGCTTGCCATTGATTTTTATTGCTTTCCTTGATCTTGATGGTCCAAGCATCGCGACTGAAAAGACAGTTTCGAAAACGGAATTCCACATTCTTGCCATTAGGAGAGAGACCTTGGATGTGTTCTTCTTCTCAACGGCATCATAATTGATAAGAAGGTCCAACGTTGCATTTGATTGATGAATTGACAAAGTTTTGAGATAGATGACAAGCATGCATTCCTGAATCTTCATCTACCTGCTTACAGGAATTTTTCCCATGTCTTGTGCATCGGTATTTCAGGGGTAGCAAATGACATACTTTGCTACCCCTACTCAAATTTAGGGGTAGCAGCTGCTACCCCTGCTACCCCGGTTCCGACGCCCCTGGTTGCCTGTCACTTACAAAGCGAACAGAAGAGCTTTCTTTGATTATATGTAGAAGAGGATAGCCGTTTGGTATCGAAAACTCCAAAATCGACTCTCTCCACGTAATCAAAAAGAGCAATAACGGAGGGTTTTTCATCAAAGAACAGAAGATCGTGGATGATCAGCACTGTCTTCGATGACTATATGCAAAAATTTGACAAAGAAAGGACACGAGAAGGAAAATCGATCCTCATCGTTGATAACTGACTATCCTCCGATGTGTGACCTGAAATGTGTTCATTCATCCTCACGCTAACTCCCGGACTAGAAAATGTCCGCATAAATTCATTAAAATTCAAAAAGCTATTGAGAGGTATGCGTACAGTCTGTAGGATTTAAATCCCGCTTCTTTCAGACGTTGATATGCAGCTCTAAAGCAACAGTTGATACCAACAGCAAATCTCCAGCCTTTTGCTAGACGCGAAACTATCTGAAACCGATTTCTCTTCGCTGGAATGATCAGATTCAATCTGTGACTATCACTTGTCTTCTGAAATTTGGTCATCCAGATCCTTACAACTTTGCTTCTTCACACCAACGCGCCCACCAATTCCAATCAGCTAGCCTACATGATACATTCAAACATTGACTCTTTAACAACATTGCGCATGCTACGTCCACAACGAATCATTTCAACAATTTACGATTTTTTCTTGGTGCTTCATCATGCAGCTACGACTCATATCAAAACGACAGCAAAATTTGCAATTCTACGATGTCCAAACTTAAACAAACGTTGATCCTGTGCAAAAGGATGAACGGTATCTTCATATGTTCATGCAAGAAAAGGCACATACACGTAGAAATGTGTTTGAGATCAAGATCGACTTAAATATTTAACAACGGCTATTGATTAGATAAGTGTTTTCTGTCACGCATCACAGTTCAGTCTTAATTGTAGTTTTATTAAAACATCAGTGCATGTTTCTGTCACGCAACGTAGTTCAGCCTTCATTGAAAGTACTTTTCATTAAGACGCATTATATAAATGTTCATCACTTACCAAATCCTGCTATAAGATGTTCTCCACTTGAATCAAAATTCAACTAAATTTTCCGATGAATGATGTGATGAAGCTATGATAGTCCCAAACACTTTCTACATCGATAAAACCACAGAAAAGCATTTCAACAATGAGATTTTCTTTAGTTTCGAGTATGTTGGATTATCTCACTACTTTGAACACATTAGCAATGAAAAGCACATATTAGAACGGTCAGCATTAGCATCCCCCAGGCTCACTTTAACACTTTGAGCGGAGAATCGAACTCCTGATGCCAAATATACTGCCATACTCTTATATGCGATGTACATGAAATCACAGATGAAGAAGGTACATCTGTAGAATTTGGAAATGCAATAAAGCGTTAGGCAGGTAGGATTTGACTTTTTAGGTGATAATTATTTTGGTTATTAAGTACCGTAGACTTATCTATGTAGACTAATCAAAATGCGAATTGAAAAGGTTGGTAAAAGAAGCATATGTGCGGGTGCTAGGTAGCGGTGACACGTGGATGCCTTACCAGAAGTTGCGATATCGACATTTGGACCATCCATTACCACCTGCAGGAGTCTAGAATTGTCCAGGCCATCGACCAATCCCTCAAGAGCTTTGTGCATCTGAGATGTATCAGCATGACCAAGAAATCTAGAATTCAGGTATCTTGTCATCGCCCTGTCTTCAGTTCAATACCTTCTGTGAACAATGAACATCCATTTATCCGCGATGAATTTACGTGAGTTTCGTAGCATTTCAGATTTCAGACTGTCATCAGAGTCCTAATCAGCCAACTACTATCTATGAACGCGCAAGGCGTGGGAATCTTGAACCTGCTGAATAATCTCCAGAGGCAACTCGTCCATTGGCCGATCAATCTGATCAAGCTCACATCAATGGCGTGGGTCGGATGAGAAAACGAAGCATCCGTCCTAATGCCAAGGATCCAGATTTCCTCGGCTGCGTACGCACATTCCGTCTGGACATTTTCAAAACAGCTTTCCCCACCCATCAGAGTGGATCTGGTCGCAGCTTTGGAGAAAAGCGCAGCAGCAAACTAAGAAAGCACATAAAAGCAAAACTGGCCTCCTTGTCTATACAAATTGCTGAAAATTAGTGAAGCAGACGTACAATGTTTCAAAATTAAAATTATAAATGCTTGACCAATGACCATACTTTTCTAGCGAATTTGCACTTATTGATCAAATCTTCAAACGATATAAAAAGTGATGCTTATATCAAAAACATGGAATTTCTACTTTTTCTTGTTGTACAGTAGGCAATTTTGTTTATTTTGTCATCAGTCATAGATACATTTAATCTTTACTGCTCCCAATTTTAAAATTCCATGATTTTTCCCGAGTTATACACACTGAATTTTTCGAAGTAACGATTAAAATCTCAGCGAACTTATCGCATGATTTTTCGGAACAAGGGAGCCACATACTTTGACCCGAAAAATCATGTCTGTAGAAGATTACGTAGTAGGGCCTATTTTAAGGAAGGGAACTGAAATGATAGATTTCAGGACAGTAGGCCTATGCTATGTTTCACAAGATTCCAGGATATGTCATGAAATGACTTCTTCTAGATACCCGTAATCTCCAGGTTCAGCCGCATCTCTCACATGTATTTCATTGCCGCTTTCATCTCGACACCAAATTGATCTTGGACATAGTAATAATCCATCGCCGGCTATTCGGGAACACCCACTCAACTTCGAATTTACCCGAAAATAGGAAATGCGAGCAACTAGCCGACTGCTATGCAGGCTGGAAGTCATTTCCCTGTGAAAGCATCCAGATTGACCGAGAGACAAGTGACTGACCGAGATGACATTCGCAACTTATTCGATCTCATGAAGGTATTTGAAAAGGAATTCAACCAATTAGAGCTAGGACACAGGATGACTAACATAATTCAGTTGAGAACACACTAAATCCTGCTACAACACAGCCCATGCAATTTTCTTCTGATGGCCATGTTACCACGGCTCACCTGTTTCAGCTCCAAAAACAATTACTCAATGTAACAAGAATCAGGAATTAGAATAGGCCTATGTATCGACACGCACATTTTTCTTGCTTCGTCTTGCTTGGTCATGTTCTCGGACTTTCTCCTTTTCCTCGTCTCCTTAATTTATTAGCTGGAGAAATTATGTTCGAAGCAAACTTGTTTCCTAGCTAAAGAGACTTCAATAACACTAAAAATGACAGTAACAGGCCTGTGATTAGCTTATTAGAAAAATTGAGGAATTTTTTTGAAAAATTTGAGGAATGTAAACGGAGCCTAATATAATAATTGCAAGAAAAACTCCAAATTTTAACAGGGATTTTGGGCCAAACTTCATGAAAAAAGTCATGAAGAAGGCAACCCCAGAGTTGACCACACTCCACACTTTTTGAAGTTATATGTATTACAAAAGGATATTGGCCTGGTCATAATTACTTTCCGCGTTGTCGCGAAATTAAGTTGTTACCTCAAGTACTATCTGCTTAGAATGTGTCGAACAGAGGATGTCAGATCAAGCTGCTGACATCGTTGTGCTTCACGCTATCGTCTCCAATTCAATGATGCTTGTCAGATTTGTATACTGAATTTTTTTTAATGTAGGAAATATCCTCAACTACATGCATCTGGGGTTTAGTGACGATTAATTTTTACGGATTTTAGACAAATTTGGGAGGAGAGGAACCCGTAAGCATAGAAAGCTTAAAATCGTTGACGGAATGCTTGTGGTTAAAAAGTCGGTAGTTATTTATTATGAAGGATACGCCACATTTCACACTAATTTATTAATATTACTTTATACTGCACAAGTTTTGGTGGCCCTTGTTTATCTGTTAGCCCTTTGATCACATCGCTCCGATCTACATTTAAATGAACATGAATTCTCTCATACGACACAAAAAACTGCTAGGAACAGGCTTGCCAGCTGAGTGGTTGGTCTCATCTAAGCAAAGAGTGAAAGATTATCACCTCTATTCCCATGAAGTTCCGCAGAGATATTGACAACCACATCTTGCAGTAGACCCAGGTTGAAAATCTGCCAACCCAGTACTATGTGGTTTGATGAATGTCTTAATTAATCCAAGTTCGCATACAACGATAAACAATCTGTGCATTACTTTCACACCAAGCTGTGTTCAGCAAATTATGAAAACGATCTATAAGTGGCCAGGATAAATGTCGGTCGTCAGACCCTGAAAAATATAGCAGCAAACAGACTCATGGAATAGCAGAGCCTCATAAGCTTCCAACCTCCGCACGCTAGTGACCAGGAGGCAGATAGACACTAAATTTGGAGACCATCCGCTTTACCCCGTCGCATGCGTTCATGTTCAGCGGAAATAAAATGGAAGAGAATGAGTGAAACAAAAGCTTCAGTTGATAAGAGCACTGAAATCCAAGTGGGATGGGATATCTACACGTTATCACATAATGGATATAGAGGATCGATAGCCTAAAGTTCTTTAAGAAGTACAGACATGCATTTGGCAGCCATATAGTCGCAGAAACATATAATGAAGGCGGTGAAACCGGTTCAGAAAATTAATGAAAATAATTGAATAAGCATTTTACTGTTGGAATTCTACGCAAAATTATGAAGTTTGAAGAAAAAAATTGCTTGTAGTGTTCAATATACAATTTCGGTATACTGATCGCAGTGTTTCACGCATTAAACACGTGAAAGTGCTGCACTAAGGAGTTCGGCAGACAATAACTTCACACAACTTCTCTGCATAACAAAATAAGTTCGGACGAACCTGAACATTTGCAACCCTGTAGCTTCCAGAAATTAAAACGACGTGAAACAAAATCAAAGTATAAATCATGATTGATTCATGTTTAGCAGTCAGGGTGTAGGATACATGTTATATGATTCTATCTTAGCCTCTTGATTGGAAGTTTACAGATAATCACCATTCGCTAAAAAACAAGACATTGTCCGACATTTAGTCTAAAATGTGTCACATTTGAAGAATTTCTTTTAGTTTAGCTATATTTGAGGAATTTTTGAGGATTTGAGTGGAAAAAATTTTTGAGGAATCTGAGGAATTTGAGGAGCAATCACAGGCCTGCAGTAAATATGCTGTCAAAGATTGACTCGCATCTTAGTCAGAGGCGGATCCAGCTTTTCGGCGCGGAGGGGGTCGACAAAATAAAAAAGTGCGATCAATGTACAATGTACATGTGCGTGTGTAAGTCACGACGCATCTCTACATTGAGTGTGAGTTGCTTCCCTACACAAGTACATCAAAATATGAAAATCAAAATGAAGTGTCAAGAAAGCCTGATATTGGGTCTATTGTTTCTTCACTTTCATTGCATTTCGAAAACTTCATTTTTTTAATACCTTCCCATCATGCCTCACGTTGACACAAAAATGTGAAAATAAAAGTCACTGAAGTTAGCACTAGATCTGGCAGTGGATTTCTAGAAATAATTTGTTCATCACATCAGTTTTCAAAAGTTCCTCTCGGATGAGTAAAATTTAAAATTTTAATCAAAAAATGCACGGAGAGATTAACTGATGCTTTCCTGATCATATTTACGATTTTGTTCACACCAAACAACCACGCATTCCTATTCTAATAACAATTCCAAAATTTGTTCATCTCATTGGGACTACCTCGCAGCCCTGCAAGACGACATTGTCATTTTTTCGCTTACTGACACTTCCTGACTACGAACAAGAAGTAACTAGGGCTTGCAGGGCTGTGAGGGTCTCCAAATATAGTGAACAAATTCTGGAATAATTCTTATAATGGGAATTCGTGGTTGTTTGGTGCGAACAAAGTGTTGTTTGGCGTCGGGAAGTAGCAATAAGTGAAAAAATGACAATGTCGTTGGTTTCTTTTATGTTTATGCTATTGTAGCGAGTATTGTAGGGCTGGGAGGGACTCCAAGTGTGTTGAACAAATTCTCGAATGGCTCTTGGAAAAGGAATCCGTCGTTTTTTTGGTATGAACAAAATCGTGAATATGATCATGAAAGCATCAGTTAATCTCTCAGTGAATTTTTTGATTAAAATTTTACTGATCCGAGAGGAATTTTTGAAAGCTGATGTGATGAACAAATTCCTAGATCATTTTTCATCAGGCAAGTGGAAAATCCGGATTGAAAAAATCATTTCTAAAAATCTACTGCCAGATATACTGCTAGCTTCAGTTTCTTGAAAATAATTATACGCTAACTGCAAAACCATTCTTGAATTCAAATTCCCCGCAAGCATCCTTTTCTTTTTTCCACAATGTTGCTTATAGATTATGGTGTCTAACCTATCAGATATCACTCAAGCGACATCGATTGACAGACGAGCCGTTTCGGATTTGCCCTCATGAGCCGCTCAGTAAAAAAATTCGGTTGGAAAACTGAACACTTCTGTGTAATTAACGACCATCATGAAATACTGTGTAATACCGGTATTCAAAGATTTCAAAACTTGCTTATTTTAGTATGTTAAACTTTGTAAGCAACTTATTTGTCCTGATCCCATTTCAGTACTCGACAAAGACATCGAATGATTTCTACTTCGAAGGATAGGAGCTACCATTGATATTTTGTGCTGATCACAGATATCCTTGATTTCCAAATTTCATACGTCTTCATATCTTCCACTGTTTTTTGCCACGATTGTCAGTCTACCAATCATTCCTCGGAGATGGTGCACAAGAGATGCGCCTTCGGATGTCTGACGGCATAAAACGGTCTCTCTGATTCTGAGGAGATTTGGAGAATTGGAGAGAGGCATCCAACCAGGATGAGCTGTCTGATGTTGGGGTAGATGTCCACATCAGCATTGCTGAGATTCCACCACTATGTCATGTATTAAAGGATTTCAGGTAAACAAAAGTGACTTAAAGATGATAGGTTGCGGTTGTGAAAAAAACGTGACTGTTCCAGGCTTTAAGTGAATGCCATGACGTGATTTTCCTTTCATAATACAAAGATGCAGGCCTTGTTCTTCATATAATTCAGCAGAATCGATACTAGTAAATTACAAATGTAATTGCTGAAGCCCTAAGCCATTTCGGGCTGGTTTCAAACAACAAGCAAAGTCAGAATACAAAATTGATAAAGTACAAACAACTCTGGAAATACAGAAGGTAGTAGAACCAAACTTCCTACAGCACTTAACCACACCCTATGATATAGCGCATTACAAAATTGAGACCAGTCCTGCACAAAAAAATACGCTCATGGGAAACATTCATTCTCATTAAAAATTAATTCAATTTCATAGGATCACCAAATACCAATCAAAAACAAGCATAGATTTTCTGTAGCATACCAAAGCGGAAAATGATCTTCGCTGGAATTATGTAATTTTCACTAGAATAATGCTATGCCCACCGATCAACCAACCTTGTATTCGCTCTGAATAAATTGATGAAATATTTTGATATATTTCCTTGCATTCATGTTCATCTCTGGCTTAACGTGCACATATATCTCTGGCTGGATTCTTGCATAATAACCTGTATCTACCGGCGTGTTGGGGAATTGTGTGTTAAAACTCAGATATGATTAGTAGAATACTATTTGACCGGTTGTAGAACTGTACAAACTCATTATCCATGTAGAACCGTCATTTTATGATAACTCTTATCATTTTTCGAGGAAATCGGTATTTTCCGGTTTTACCGGTTGTTCGTGTAGAGAAAATGCTGGAAGTTGCTAGACAAACTCCCTAACTAGGTAACACCAATCTTAGTAATCTTAGTTAATCTTAGTATTTGAATTTGTATTTTGAAATCGAAGGAGTTTGAATTTTGAAATCACTTTATCTGCGCAAACCAGGGCTTTCGTCGTAGGGGGGACGCTTGAGAACGGAGTTCCTACCTGCCTTTGTTGTGGAACGCATAGGAACGCCAAAGTGCCCTCTTCGAAACGGTGTCATTCTGAGCCAGATGGTACATGATCATCAAGTGTTATTAATAATATTCTGAAAATCCTAAATTCATTTGTATAGAATTTCTGTAACGGCCTTTTTGTTTCAAGAATGGCTACGTTTGTGTAAATAGAATAATTAAATATTGAGTTGCATCCTCAGTTGAAAAGCGGGAACAGGCCTGAATAGCAGCTATTTCCTCCAATATCAAGAATCATCAGCAGGCCTAGTTCACATCTCTCAACATCGACACAACTCCCTATTGAAAGTTGCAGCCATGCCCGGGTCAATTTGAGATTTGCAATTAGTAAGTTATTGAAATTTCTACGGGCATTCATTAAATATCATGGCTATGTTTCATAAAGTTTTGTCTCGTTTTAACTATTGTTCCCTCATTAAGCGTTTTTATATTTGAGTTGCCAAATTTTCAGACGAGATATAAATATATCCATTTTCCTGTTCGATATTCATGTCATATAAACAATCAATTTTCTGAAGTATTATAAAGGTTTAGTAAAATAATTTCATAGTGAAAATGTTTATAAGTTTGTTAGAAAATGATGCATTTTCAAAAGCTTCTAATATCAAGTTTTAGGGACTAAAGAATTTGCTCCTAAATGAAGCTGATAAGGCGAAAATTTAGACCTTGCAGATATCATTACTTTTATCGGCAATAGCAGCTCGACTTATTAAAAAACGATTGATGATACAGACGCTGATATGTTTCTCAGAATTATTAACTGTTCTGCAAAATATCTTCTTTTGGTATTATACGAAGACCTCTTGGCTCTCTGGAAAAGAATATAAAGTAATTTTTTTTCCAAATACTACGGTATTAAAAGCTCTTGTAAAGTGACAGTAGGTCTACTGTGTTAATGCTGCTAAAATGTCATCTGTAAAGCAGTTTTGTTTTGTATATTAATAATATATCGACTCTTTACATATCGAAGGCAAATTTATATTCATGATTAAGCGAGAAGCTTAATACCATGGTGTGATACTATGCAGATCGACTTTTCCGTTTTGATATTTGTAGAACTATCAAATATATATTCGGTACAAAAAAAGCTGCGTTGAAAAAGCAGGTTCGATTCACCGCGATTAAATGAAATGCAATGAGTACTATATATGCCTTGCGTACATGAAATTGCAGAATGCAAAGACAAGCGTTATTCGCTAACTTTGAAGAGTGAGGTTTAGGAAATCCACCGCTTTTAGCCTATGGGCCCTATGTCAAAACATAATGCGATATACGGTGTAAGGAAAAGACATGCACCGTAAAAATGGGTTCAGCTACAGGTTAGAGCTAGAGGTGATATCTAGGTAGGCCTATTTGAATCTGAAAGTTAATCAAGACCGGAGATAGAATGCACGCACGCGCGTGCGACGATAAGTATAATTCTCGGATACTCCATTATATACATAAACTTTCGATCACAGAAGATGCAGGTACGCCGAATATTTCAAATTTTTTTTATTTACAATTTTGTGCCTTCGTTCGAAGAACTTCGGCTAGCTTTATATTTTCTCAAGCGATAGCAATTAGCGTTAGAAAATCTCGATTCCAATAGCTTTCTGCCAGCTGCTTTGGATGAACTCAACCGTATCATGACCATAGACAGCATTTGCGTGTTTATGACGCTCAACTGCTGATTTAGCTTATAAAGATTTTATAATGGTAACACACTCAATCTTCCTCAACATTTCATAAGTACTAAACCAATTTTGCATTGATATCATTGCTTTAAGCCATGACAATGCGTACAATGATTTAGAGCTATTACTCGACTTGATTATCCATGAGCTGAATCGGCTATCATTATGAGAAGAAACATCGTTAACATTGTTTTGATCATTTTTAAGTCACACACGTTTATGGTCAAAAAATATTGGACAAACATTTATACCACAAACAATAAATGCCAATGATGGGTATGCTTGAAGTGAAAAGAAGGACTCATGTTAATGTGATGACGATTCCTTCACTAATGTACACCTGAACATTTCCGAACACATGATTAAGAAAGATCATTAATAGTAATTTTGAGGATAATTCATAGGAATGTTGAAAATGTTCTCAAATGGTCCTGGAATTTTCTGACGGAAAAGCCCCGGATACCCTGATCTTGACCGCTATGGCTATGCTTGAAATTAGTTGAGATGGTCAAATTTAGTAAAATCCGTGAAATTAGGTCAACTTTGAGAGCTTGCTGTGGCCGTTGCAGGGCATGGAGGAGGTGGGGACTGAATTGGGCATCCATTGGGATCATGAACATTGGTTTGTGGTATTGGTTGCGTGATTTGACTGAATATCTTGCTATGCCTATGCTTGTTTTTAATTGATATTTGGTTATCCTATGAAATTGAATGAATGTTTCCCATGAGCGTATTTTTTTGTGCAGGACTGGTCTCAATTTTGTAATGCGCTATATCATAGGGTGTGGTTAAGTGCTGTAGGAAGTTTGGTTCTACTACCTTCTGTATTTCCAGAGTTGTTTGTACTTTATCAATTTTGCATTCTGACTTTGCTTGTTGTTTGAAACCAGCCTTGCTGAACATGATTCCAAACTTGTCCCAGACCTCTATAAAATAGCAAAGCTTGGACCTACCTGAACCAGCATGGGCTTCAACCACTTAAACCCCATGAACCCCCTCCCCCTGGATCCGTTACCGGCCACTTCTAGTGCTTGCTGCCGGCTCAGCCATGGTAATAGCCGCATGACTCTAATTGTGCTGGTTCATCCGGGATTAACTATTGCTATTAATTTGACATTGATTACTATTAAATGTTCATTCGATTTCGGTGGCAATCAGAATACAGTAAATTTTTGGCAGTAGCTATTATACCGGCTATATCTCCAAAACTAGAAATTAAGACCTAACAGAAATAAGAAGAAAAAAACAGAAAAAAGACTTAAGAAGTAAGACGTTTAGAAATTAAGGATTAAGACTAGAAATTGTCTATAGTGCATGAAACAAAAAATGGAGGCTTTGCTGTATTGAATATTTTGGAGACACTTATGGCAGGAAAAAAGCTTGCATTGAAATCACTCAAAAGTTTTGGAATACAAAGCAAGACAAATCAACGAGTCAAGACCCATTCTAACATGTTTCATGATGTACTTCGTGAATAGGAGTCTCTTTATGACTGAGAAACTTTTACGGTAACCAGAGATATTGAAGAATATTATACGCCTTACTAAGAGTAATAGACAGAAAACTTCATCATTCAGAGAAATCATTTACAAAACTACACTTATGTCAATTATATACCAGTACATTTCATCATGCAAATACATTTGTCATGTGAAATCCTTGCATCATTGAATCGATATTTGAAGTATTTATCATGTTCACACATAAATATAATGCAACAAATCATCAAAAATATCTTCAACTAATAACTAGGCGCATTATTTCCTTCATTGGTATTTATTACACGTGACTTAGTGCTTGAGAAATACAAGTCCGACGTTTTAAATTCGCGCCAAAATTTCGGGTTTGCGAGCAGCTTTAATGACCACCTGAAATCAGCTGATGACCCTTCTAGCCTAATACAGTAAAACAATCTGATTTCTATGATTTTATCTATCGTCATGTCCTGCTTTCCGAAATTCCTGCTTCCTCCCAAATGTTACATAATACGGTCGCTTTGTCTGCCACTGTGACTACATCATAATGTCATCAACATGTTGCAGTGTGGATAAAGATACACAAAACAAGTCGCCTTCTACAATGTTATGTCCTGATCGAGAGATAGGGGGAAAACGCGGCCACGCTGTCAACCAAGAACTGTGTATGGGCTATTATGAGTCAACGCACAGTCTGATAAACGATTGTCAGACAATGCGCAGGAACAAACAATAGCGCTAAAATCCAATAGCACGTTAGCGATGCTACGAATGTTAGCATCCGATGTCAATAAGTGTAGTCACAACATACAACTCCGTGATGCCTCGAAGTGGACGTCGACTCTGCGCAGAAGATGTTCTGCATAGACTAAACACACAGTATCCCGACGATGATAGCTCAAGTGACACCGACAATTCGAGTCAGAACTCTGACATAGAGAGCGAGCCTAGTGACATCGGTGGACAGACGCATGAATCTGTGGCTGGAGAACTTGAGTTATACGACGATATAAGCGACGACGAATTTTTTGAGAACGTTTCCGGAGATTCGGATACTTCTGAAGTTCACATGACTGATGAAGATACTGACAATGTTTATGTATCATCATCAGGTATTTCATGGACCGACTCAGCTCCGCCAGCTCGTCATCTTCAGCGTAATGACATTCGTTTCCGCGATGGTGCTACGGTGAACCCTGCAAACGAGCTTCAAGCCTTTTCGTTGTTCCTAAACGAAACCATTCTGCGAACCATACTTCGATGGACTAATAGACGATTGAATCTCCGAAAGCGGCGCATGATTTCCTTCCGTGAGTTGAAGGCATGGCTGGGTGTGATCATACGAGCAGGAGCTGATCGCGATGGAATGTCCGGCATGATTTCACTGTTTCCAAGGAATGATAGCAAACCATTTTATAGATGCACGCTTTCGAAAAATATAACGAAAGAAATACTGGAGACAATTTCTTTGGATAACAAAGTTACCAGAGCACAACGACAATCGTGCGACAAACTCGCTGCTGTCCGGGAAATCTGGACGTTGTTTGTGCTGGCCCTGCGACAGCATTACGTCCCTTCTGATTCTCTAACTGTTGATGAACAGTTATACGGATTTCGCGGATATGCACCCGGTCGGTGCTACATGCTGCAAAACCCGCAAAGTATGGAATTAAAGTATTTTGGATTTGCGATGCTTTGAACGGTTACGCTCTGCACGGAATTCCTTATGCCGGCCGTGATGGTGAGCGAGCAGTTGGTCTGGCTAGAGACCTTGTACTGGAGCTAACGAAGCCCTTTTATCACAGTCATTGGAATGTCTTCATCGACCGCTATTTCACTTCACATGAACTCATCGTTGAACTTCTGAAGAATGGTCTTACATGCACTGGGGCAATCATGTCTAATCGTCGAAGTGTACCAAAGATCATGAAATCAGCTAAAAATGTTGACATTCATAGTACACGCTTTCTTTGGGATTCGACGAACCGAATCATGTTAGAAAAATGTATTGTTGATGAGCTCATGCCACACAAAGAACGCAGTGAATTTGTCGAGAGAAGACAGCCTCCCTCAAGTAATCGACGACTACAATCACGGCAAAGGAGGAGTGGACGTCCTTGAATCTTGCATCGAGAATTTTTCATGTAAGAGGAAGACAAATAGATATACTCTAGTTGATCTGTTCAACATGATTGATGTTGCTCTTTTCAATGGATTCACCATCATGAAAGCAAATGGATACAGAAAGTCTCGGCTGTATTTTGTGAAACAGGTGGCAGCTCAGTTAGCTGAGGAGAACATGCACCATCGATTCAACGACAAGAAAGTGTACGCTCAAACAAAGGATGCATTTATATCCTTTGGATTTTCGTCGAAATCCATTGTGCATGCATGTTCTCACGTACGAAAGCCAACAAAGTGTCAAATGAAGCGATGCCGTAAGTCCACTCGATATGCTTGTGTTTCCTGTGCAAAACGTGTCTGTAGTGAACACCTGATCAGGCAAGTCAAGTGTCAATTGTGTCATGATTGTAAATGATAGTGATGATCATGATTCCTCTTTGTTGCCTCTTTGAAACTGCACTTTTGATGGATTAAAAATGTTCAGTTTTGAGATTATATTTCAACTTTACTGCAAAAAGGATGGAAAAATAGTTCATAGGCCTATATACCTATTGTTAAGAAAATTATTCAACTACCTTATAAAAAACTACATTTGCTTATATAATGTTAATAATTTATCAGTGAGCTATCTGATTGACCTACAGTGCAGCAATATCCCTATAGATGCATCATAAGTCGATTATAGAAATTTGTCTACATATGTAGACAGGTGGGCTGATTAAAGGTGTAAAATTTGCCGGGCTGTTGAGGGTTAATTTAATTTAATTACTTAGCCACTGTTGTATGATAGATTGCTTAAATACACAGAGTATTTAAGACAAACCATATAGTATGATTTGAATAAAGTTTCTGAACTGCCACGACACTTACTCTACAACAGTCATTAGATTTAGGTCGTTTGGTCGCTTTATTTGATTTAATTTTCTAAATTTTGAAATGACGCATGACCGTTTATATAAGCCCACAGACCATGGCGATTATGTTGAATTCATGTTTCTCGATAAGCTGTGGACTCATAAGTACTGAAGAATTTTCTGCAACAATGCATGCATGTTTGAAAAGATATAGCCGTTTAGTACTTATCAGAAAAGTGAAATAGAACTTACAGTCAGAGTTTTACCATATTCATGCATGCATAAGATGTTGACATGGAACTATTTTAGCGACATCAGTGGATCGCATGAGTACCGCTGAAGCTTACAATAGCGAACTTCATGCTGCACATTGTTATATTAAAATTCAATCATTTCTCAATACATGTGAAGAGTCTCATTGAAGGTGCTATCACACTTGAGAGCTCAGAGGGCATCGGAAAACTCCATTCTAGATGCTTGATGCAAATTGCGGAAATTCAAAAATTGCAGCATTGCAAACCCCAAGAAGTCAACTCTCAGCTCTCAAAAGAGATAGCACACTGAGACTATACTGCTTCAACAACTTGGATTACCTTTGACATGAGAGCGGATGCATCAGAAATTCCTTTAACTACCATAACGAAGATTGCGCCATAATTTTGCAATGCGATAATGCAATTGTTCTATATCTACACATTACGAAATCTCACTTAATGATAAGACAATTGAGAACACAGAAGTTCTATGAAACTCATAACTATTTTATTAATTCGTACTATATGTATTTTTTAAAACAGATCGAAATCTTCCCTTAGGTTGCACAAAGATTTTTTGATTTAGGTGTCATAGATAATCAAAGTGCGACATTGGAGCAATTTAACTCAATGAGATCTTTCACACGGGCCTTATAGGAGACTCACAGGAAGCGGTTCACGGTCGTCAATTTCATTAGTAGACCTACTCATACGCACAACTAATTACGCGAAATTGTCCACATCAACAGCGTATTTCACATTTTTGAGAGTAATGAAATGTTTGTCTCTCTCTATTTGTTTTTTCATATACTTTGGCAAGTGCAAGCAAAACGGTATATCTGCTCAAGTAAACATAGGATGACACAAGATTTGAAAATGAAAATCATGGTGTTAAAAATATGCACAAGTATTTTTTTGAAATCAAGAAAATTAAACTAGATCGAATGACCAAACAAACACGTGTGATGATTAAATAGCAAAATCAAATGAGAAAAACCATTCAAATTCTAGAAAACTAATTTCAATGAGCAAATACAGGGTGTCCAGTTAAGGACACTGGATTTAATTCAATACACATATCCACAATGCTACTTATATGTTATTGATTTGTTGCCTAGAATATCTACATAGGTATGCAACTTCATTTTGCATTGTCGGTTTACAAAGAAATTAATTGAAATACGAAAAAAGGATTAAATATGTTTGATATTGCATTCACAAGACAATTTTTCATCCACAGTCTGCATATTTACTTATGAAAAACACCATCCTTTAAATGACCACCTCTGCAGTCAGGGCATACTCTTATTCTGTGAAGGAAATGTTCAATCACTCTTTCACACAAGTTTGACGTGATTCCACCAATTACACCTCGGATCTCGTGCTTTAATTGAGCAATCCTGTTGGTTTTTTATATGCCAGCGATTTCACATAGCCCAGATAGAAATCATCATGGAAATCATATGGGGACAAAACACATGATCCTGGTGGCCATCCATCGATGATAACCATTGCTGGAGAAAAGGCGATCAGGAAATTATTCTCTGATGAACTGTGTGGTTTCTCGTGCAGTATGTTTAGTTGCACCATCTAGTTGTAACCATAAGTCTTGTTCATCTAAGGTTTCGAGTTGAGACAAAGAAACTCATTTATCATCCTTGGATGACAATCGCCATTTACCTTTACAACTCCATTTTCATTTTCAAAATGTATGGTCTAATCACTCCACCACACCATACCGCACATTGGTCGGGTTGCAATGGCTTTTCATGAAGGGTAATCGATCCTTTGTAAATATTATATAATTTTATAAATATTATTATCATATAAATATATTCATATAATATAATATATCTAGATTTCATAATATATTTATAATTATTATATTATTATATTACATACCTTTGTAAATATGCCAGGCATTTAATTAAGAACATATCTCCAGTATCGTGGATATGGCTATTGAAATCAATCCAGCGTCCTTGACTGGTCGCCGTTACATGTTGTCAAAGTCAATAAATCAACAATTAATTTGAAAGATAGAAGTTACAGGCCTACATTGTGTCATTATTGCGCATTTCAAGCAATTTCAAGTATTTCTGCATGCTATTATACTGAGGGTAGAAAACATTATTCATTTTTTAGGCCCTCATCCAAAATCAAATTATATGTCACAATCTTAAAAGTTGTTCATAGATTGCTAATTCGGCTATAAATCAGCTTGATGTCATACTTATTTGCAACAATAAACAAAGAAGAAAAATTTCCATTAATGCGCCTGATTGAGGGTCAAATAAAGTTCAGAGTTCTCATATAACGCTAGGAGCATTTCTTACTGAAATTCATTCTGATGTTCAGAGAGCACTCAAGGCACTCTAAAGTTTCTTCCAGCGAAGGTCCGTGACTTAAATTGAAAACTAGAAAAGCCATCGCAAAAATTGCTGTGGTCTTGGGCGGCACCATTCGTGCGAATATCCATTCCATCAATCGATACTGAAGATTTCGGGAAGTTGGACGATCCACCAAAGTAAATAGGCTCCTGAAAAATATGAAAGGTGTAGTAAGTATTTGCATGGATCAATGTGGCTCTACAGCATAGTTTCATCTTAGGTCCATGCTAGTACATATCCACAATTGAACAAGAACAGAGAAACCGATGAAGCGATGAGTAGTCGAACACTTCGCTCACATATCATTTAATTAGATTTAAATAACATTGCAATATAGTAGGGTGCGGCGATGTTTTATTTTCCCCAACGATCGATTTAATTTCGATTTTTCAGAAAAATTTCGATTTTTTTGTAAACCAAAAAAGAAATCATTTCAAAACAGTCTGAGCTTTATTTTCTAATTACGTGTAAGTGGGCGATACATGTATGACAAACGTCTCAAAATATCGGCCAATACTGAATCATATGAAAGCATATTGTGAAGTCTAATTAGAAAAACTCATTACCCCCTACCCATTTAAAAGTTTACTGTTGCGTCTGAATTTGATCAGTTGCCGTGCGCACAAGCCACTCAAACTTGCACGACTGGGCGTTATGGTATTGCCCGTTACACTTCCTAGTCTTTCCGAAGCCGTGTTTGTTGCTGGAATACACAAAAATTGTCGGGCAATCCTGGCCAAATTTGGAAGATTCTGCAGTTGATTCTTCCAGAAGGCAAGAACGTCAAATTTCTTGTGGTTGGGTGCAGGATTTGTTTGCTCCACCAATTCGACATATCGCTGCCACTCCATCATAGCTCGGTCTTTGATGTTTTTGCAATCTGATTGCACCGGAGATCTAATTTTCATCTGCGACCACAAGGAAACACGTTGTCGTTTCTCATCAGACTTTTCTTGACTCACTTCTGCAGTAATCACCTTCTCCTCTGTGTGAGATTCTTTCTGCATGAAGTCGACAATACGCGCGACGATAACGTTCTTCGCAACATCAACTTGTGTGGAAGAGAAAATACGTAGAAATCGTGGATCGATCGCAGAAGCGACCAACAGAATTGGCTGTTCATTACCAGGTGTCACTTGTTCAATTCTGGATTTCATCTAGTTCAATATTGTGACTTTGAATGAAGTCAAGGCGATGGGGACGTCGATAGATCCAATGAGTTCAGCCAGCGTTGACAGTAGAGGCAGGATAAGATTGATCGAAGGAGACAGTTCACAACACGAGTAACGTCCTCGAATGGTGCCAACAATGATGTCAAGGTTTCGAGTAATTCACTCACTGTTCTGGAGAATCGGTGGAGGATTGCGTGAATTCCGAACTTCGAGCAATGAGCGATTGATTTCTTGACGATTTTCTATCATCACTGACCAAGTATAGAAAGATGGGTTCCATCGTGTTGGAACATCTTGCGGAATTCTTTGAACCGATTTTCCAGATTCTTGCTGCAGATTATTTAGAAGTCGAACTCAAGGATTGCTACGATGGAAGAAGCCACCTATCGCTCGACAAGATTTCCGAAGATCACTAGCTGCCTCACAGGCTTTGAAGGAGTCTTCAATACACAATTGTAGTGTGTGAGCCATGCAAGGTATCCAAGGAATTCCAGTCAATTCAATACCTCGTCGAACATTGCCAGCATTGTCGGTCACTCCAGCTTCGAATATCTGATCATTAACATCGATGGACATTTCTTCCATTAATCCACGCAGACACTGTGATATCGTTTCTCCAGTATGGTCTCTATCCGACGAATTAAAAGGTTCAACTCCGATGCAATAGGAATGTAGCCGGTAGTCAGCGTCAATGGAAGATGCAGTCACTTCTAAGAAACTCTCATGATTCTTGGCGTCGTAGAAATCGAGAGTTATTGCGTATGACGGGAAATCATTCTCTTGGGAAAAAGTTCTGCATTTTCACATCGATTTCTCGTTCCAACGTCGGAAGCACAGTGCGCCGCATTTTGGTCTCACTACGAATGTCATATCTGTCGTTCAAGCATTCGACAAACTTGCGAAGATGTTCATTTTCGACGAAACGAATAGATAGATCAGCGATAGTTTGAGCAAGTAGACGATCGAGCTTTCGAGCTTTGGCACTACCATGTGGATACTTGTGAGGAACCCCAAAGGAAGTTTCGATGGTTCATTGACGAGATGGAGATGGCTTTCTTTTCACCGCCTTCTTTGCTTTCTCCTCTGACATCTCCTGCTGAAGATCGGAGTAGATTTTCGGATGATTGTCTTTCAAATGTCTGAACATTGGTAGTCGATCCATCCTTCACCTTTACACTCGGATTCTTACAGCCACCTGTGAGACATTTCGCTTACGTCTTGCAATTGTCTAAAGTAAAATAACGATGTATTTGTGATTTCTGTTTCGTGGACGTAACGAAGGTAGGGGTAGCGTAGAATGCCGAAATTGACTACAGCATAGCCCTCTCGATCGAAGGCGATCATGATAACAATGTCTAACTTTAAACCAATCAGCGTCCCAACGAGTTTCGTCACCTGCTGCTCACCTTAAATCAACTATTTTTAGCTTCCCTAAGAAATAGTGCACGGAGTCAAGGACAATCAATGCCGACGCCGCTGACTCGTAGCTTCAACCACAGAATTGGCTTCAATAACCGTTGTTTGGCTTCAACTGACATCACAGATTAGTCACACAACTGCCTGAGCCGATTCTGGCTGATAGCAGTAGTAGTCTAGCACAGCAACTTGTTTGATGATCAAGTAGCCATCCTACATGTAGCTAGCTGGGAGGAATCACAGATAATTTCAATTAAGAAATCGTTCTCGTGTACATGAAATGAACCGGGCCTGACCACTTCCCATACTTGTATTGACCTGAATTGGGAAATGTAGCATTTATTTATCAATACGAAAAAATCGAACTGAAAATCGCGATCTCTTTTGATTACCGATCGATTTTCGATTTTTCAATTCCGATCGATTTAAATCGCCGAACCCTACAATATAGCCCACC
>CAJQUW010003160.1:0-57644 GCA_907163375.1 Prostheceraeus crozeri
TTTATAACTACTCTTATGAATATATAACGACATTCGGTTTATGAGTCAAATGACAAAGAGGATGCAAGCGGAAAAGCTGTGTATACTACAGTCCGTTTCATAAAAAGTGGATCATCCTAAAATTTGACTAAACAAAACATAAGTATGATACAGAAAGCATTTTTCATGTTATTTCATGTCCCTAATATATTTAAATGTCCTTATATAATCTGATAAGCTATGATACAGTAACGGTTCTTAAGAAGCTAATATATTGTGGCCCTACCCTTATTGTCAATGACATTACCAATTCGTCTAGGCATTGAGTCGATGATATCGTTGATTTTTGACTGATCTAACTTTCTCCACTCTCTTTTTAACAGTGACGTAAGTTGTGATACGCCATCTGTAGGTAGCAGTGAACGACGAACGTTACGTTTTAGAATACTCCATACATTTTCTATGGGATTCAGATCATGAGAACGAGCTGGCCAAGATAATGTCCTAAGCCCTAATTGAGACTTGCATAAGTTGACTCTACTACTCCTATGACAGGTAGCATTATCATCCATAAATAACCAAGTCGATGGATCACCAAGTTGATCTGTCATTTGGCCAATGTTCATTCGTAAAACATTCACATAGCGTTCAGAATTCATGGTTCCTTGCTGCATGTGAAGTTCAGAGCGGCCATTGGTCCAAATGCCAGCCCAAATCAGTAGTCGCACCACCTTGTACCCGGGGACGATGTAAATGTCTCGGAATTTCCTGATCAGATTTTATCCATAATCTCAATCGACCATCACTATCCTTTAGACGGACTGATGCCTCATCAGACCAGACAACCCGATCCCATTGATTTCGCCAGTGACAATGACTCATTGCCCATCTGAGACGTCTTTTTGTATGCTGATCTGATAATTCGATCTGAGAGGGCCTCTTACAGCTCTTGAAATTCGACTCAATAAGTCTTCTACGAATAGCCCGATAAAAAAACTTTGACAAAACTTAACAAGCGCCAGTGTTTTTCCTTTCCAAACTTGGTATGCACCATTGCAATGACAAGCATTTAGTAAGTATTGTTAGTTTACATTCTTGCATCAGAAACTTAGTATCCGCGTATATAATGCAATTGATAAGTTTACAAAGTAGGAAATTGGATATCTTCCTTACAGTATATAATGCTGCAGGTTAGTGACAGACGGGTGCTATCGTTTCTAGATACATATTTATGAAATGTAGAGTATTGTTCTAAATATCTTTGATTGTTCTACTCTTTTAGTTTATGAGACGTCTTTTTGTATGCTGATCTGATAATTCGATCTGAGAGGGCCTCTTACAGCTCTTGAAATTCGACTCATTAAGTCTTCTACGAATAGTGGACTTAGAAATAGACGAGTCTAGTGCAACCATCTCAGTTAACGAGAGACTTGGATTAACTTTAACAAATCTCAAAATTAGGCGGTCTATACGTTTGGATGTTTTGCGTGGACGGCCAGAGCCCTCTTTACGACAGAGTCGAAAATCATCATTATGCCATCGATGCACATTTGTGTAAGGGACATTTAGTCACTTGCTTGTAGCTCGCAAAGAAAACCCTAGTTCTAGCAAGGCTGACACTTTGCCTTTTGTGAATGCGATCTTGTTGTTGTTCATTTGTGCTTTGTATTGTTTTCAACCGGTAAGAGATAGATTTCTAGCTGAAAGCAATCAGGAGTGCTGCCAACACCACCGCAACGAAGTCAGGAAGCTATGGAACATGAAGTCCAGTTAATCACATGTAGCAGTTACATTATTGTTGATGAATAATGGTGCTATACTGGCTCTGATTGACCGATTTTCTTTATTTTTGTTTTGCTTGATAGCTTTTGGCTTGTAGAACAACATATTACATAACAAAGGAAACAAATGTAATTTTATAAGAGTGAGGTATGATTTTGTGTAACATTGCTAAATGAAGATCAAATTATCTACTACTTTTTTTATCTATAACTGGAAAACAGCTCAATATTCATGCTTGAAATTTCCAACAATGATATTAGTAAGCACAACTGACATATCTTCCAAATTTCAGAGAAATTCGTTCAAGTTTGGCGGAGTTAGACAAAGATAAGGCGATGTTTAAGGGTGATCCATTTTTTATGAAACAATCTGTATTTCAACCAGGCGTCATTAATTGTAGAGTCATTCCTCTTAGTGCATCGTGCGTGCTTCAGTCATCCCATCCAGCAGTGTCAATACATGTTCTACTGTCTTATCCTTACGAATTTACAAAACTTTTCACTGCGCCTCAAGTCAGTCATTTGTGTTTTGGACAGTCAGAGAATCGTGTCGTAATTCGACTTTCACAACCTATTTCAGGATTACGGCGACGCATCTTTTCATTCTGAAAATAATTCCCGATCTTCTCTTTTCCTGGCATTGTGCCAAAACCAAGCGGGTCACTCCTTCATTGCATTTGCCTTTGAGATTATGTACAAGACAGAAAATCAATAAGGTAGAGCCACAGCGCTTCGTGTCACAGACACATCACAGGGTGGGACCTTGCAGTGCGAATGTTGACTGTACTGTCCCACCTGACACGAAGCTCTGTGGCTTTACCTTATCGAATTTCTATCTTGCACATAACTTCAAAGAAAAGGCAAAAATACAAAGAAGGAGAGACCAGCTTGTTTTTCGCACAATGCCAGTAAAATTGAACTACCTCCTGTTCCTAACCTTCAACATCATCTTCAGCTACACGTTTTGATTCGTATCATTCCTACTCAACTACCTAATATCTTGTCACTTTCGTTGAAAACCATTAAACTGATGTGATTGATTATGTTGCTGATAGTCATTTCAAGTGAAATTATATTGTAATCATACATGTATATTCGATCCACACACCGCTACAGTCGATCGAATAATCGAATAATACAATTCGAATCTCTGAAGGAGGATTGGAGAAAATGGAAAATATAGTGTGAGTTTTATAATTGATTTCATTTTTAGGCACTGTTCAATACCTCAAAGTCGGTAGTTTTGAATCCTGATGGATGTACTGGAAATTGCTCTTGCTTGAGGTTCGATCGGCATTTATATCATTCCTAATTAATTGCAAAATATCGTGAAAATTGTTGCCTGTCTGAATACGTTTATAAATTGATGTCTGTGGGCCTTTTTGGCAGTAGACAATTGATGTCTGTTGGTGTTTTTGGCAGCAGACAATGCGCAATAATTCTCATCCTTAACTTTATGGGATTTCCATAGAAAATGATCATTCGGGAATTTCCATAAAAATTGAATTACAACTACAACGCGAATTTTGCAATATAAAATTTGATGATTTGAGGCATTTTGTCAATATACATCTCTCTTTCCTTTACATGGTACTTATTACTGCGTTATAAGTAGCAAGCAATTGACATTTAAGAGTCAAACTTGCAATAATGAATATGATTATATTACAAGCAAGTTTAAAGGATTTTATATATAATCAATAAGTTTATAACTATGAACTATGTGCATTGCGTAAATTTCTAATTAAGACGACAATCAATCCGAAATGACAATACATGCTAATTAATAAAATAACAAATATAATTATGTTTGTGATAGTTGCAGTGAAGTTATGTCTCAATCCAAATGAATTTAGTCGAATTTGCATGAATTTACATTACATGGAGTTGAGCATTTGCGGAGTTGGGTGTAGAAGGGAGCGATAAGATCCGAATTCTATTCTGCTCGACTTAAGAAAGGTTTTCACCCCTCATGATTAATAGAAAATAATGCTATACAAGACTGCCGCTTAAAGATATGTAGTGAGTAAATGGGTGTTAATTTATGAGTAGTGTTAAGTCAATATAAGCTAGACATGAGAAGTTCCAGTAAAATTCAACATCATGGCTACCAGACGATCAGGTAATTGCTGCAAAATGAAGACAATAGAAATTAAATAGTAACCAATAAAATTCAAGGTGATTTGGCAGCCGCATCAAGGTTTGCCATTAAGGTTTGGCGACCGCTACCAAATGAAGACGGTCTGGTAACCAAGAATGGCAAACCGTCGTCATTGTTTTTTTTTTTTTATGAGTTGGTTTAGCAGAGATATTCATTTCATTTGGTAGCTGACGGTTTACAGTGTACCTTCTTTACAGTTTCAATCCATGACCTCAACCAGGAAATGAAATGATACTTTAAACCAAGCAAAATTATAAGTCTGGTACTGAAAGACATAATTTTGGTAACTGCTCTACTTGTAATCAAGCAACATCTGAAGAACATAATGAGATAGATATTTACTGCAGATTTTGTCAAAGAGGATGGATGGTAATTAGATGATACGAGGAGGAACGATGAGATTTCAGATGTCTTAAAGAAGTAGAAATGTCTTATTATAATTCTCCTTCTGATGTACTCGATAATGAGAAAACTGAGTCGTAATTGCGATATCATGAAGAAGAAAGTTATCAAAAATCACAACAAAATGAGAAATTAATCTGTGAGAATGGAGAATACGAATAATTGACAGGTATCAATTATTCTTAAGATGTGACAGTATAGGCAAATGTTCACAAATAAAAATTGCCCAAAAATATTACTCAAAAATCATTTTTTTCCGAATCAAACAAAAGCTACCGCAAACTTAGCTTGCAAAAATAGCAAAACGGAAAGCAATTAAAATTCATTTCCTCACACTGATCTTTCCATATACATCATAAGAGCTTGTAGTTTAATTGCTTGGAGAACAACTCCACATTCAAATTATCTAGGGACATGACGAGAATATTAGCAACATGAAAATCAAAAATGATACTGTCATTACGTATCGAAGGGATACATGTCTACTCAGATAATCTATTGCAAACCAACGCTGAAAGATTATCAAGGTAGTATCATCGTTCAGTCGCTGTGCAAATATCCGAAGACAATCGGTCATATGGAAAGTGAGGAACTGTGGGAATCAGAGGGTGCAAACAGTATAAAACAAATAAGCAAGAGTCTCACAAAGATCACTGTGCAGCACCACTAGTTACATGAACTTAATGACGTAATGCAACATATATGTCAACTGATTGGTATCTATCACATACTACCATGGATGCGGAGTTCAATCATTTTGATAGGACTCCGACTGCGACTGCGACTCCGGGGGTTGATAGGACTCAGGCTTTTCATAGGACTCCGACTCCGGTGGCCAATATATAAAGCATAGCTTTTTGAAAAATTAACTGTTGACCTACATCATAGATCATTATAGACTTACCTGAACCTATTTTTAGGGATCATTGCTGTATCAATCATCAATCCTTTTCGATGAAAATTCATCAAATTTCGCTTTCAGTTAGATGCATGCGACTCGGCTCCTCCCATCTTCTTGATGTGTGCTTCACACGGTTTTTCTTCAGTCTCTACCAGGCAGAAAAATCCCACATCCTTCTCCAAAAAATATTAGTACACTTTCGATTTTAATATGCGCTTTAGAGGACCCATCACACACGATTAACGTGAGGGTAAGAGGATAATGTTCTCAAACAAACTAGGATTTCATTCTTGTCTCTGATGTAACCTTTGCTGGCGCGTAGGTGTGATCGAGGCTAGGAAGGCTTGTCTTCTCTATTGAATCGCCGAGTGAAAAGACAATCCCTTTTTCACTATCACGGGTCATTCCCTCAACTATTTCAAGCTTTACATGTACTGCTGTGTCTGTACTTTTGTTCAACGGAGAAAGTTGATATCATGACAGTGACTGCTATAGGCCTATGCACGGGAATAAATAATTTCTTTGCATTATATTTCGGGTGTAGTTGTTGCCCAGAGTCCTATCATTTGATAGGACTCCGACTCCGCATTCCTGCATACTACACAGCCAATACATGAAACATTCGGGATCAGGCCCTAGTTCACGTTACTTGTTTTCAAGTGTTTTTTGGCAAATAGTAGTCCCCATCTCATAATCTTAACATCATGAAATCGCCCAACCTCTTTTCAACCAACAATTGTTAAAAAGGATCATCGCTTCAAATCTTCAATGAGGCAATGATGCAAAATTCATTGAATTCACAAAGTAGAAAACATTTAAATGCTCTATTGTTTCATCGCGCTTCACTGTCGTCTCTAATACAAATCAGATATTGGTCTTTAACCCAGGTGGGTACAAACACGTTTAATTGAAAAAAACATGTTTTAGACATTTTTTTCAAATGTCTTTTACTGTCATCTGCATTCGATTGATGGCATGAAAGCTTATCAGTTATATTGTTATATAAGTAGTTTCAACATTTACAATAAAAAATAGATTTATTTTTTCAAAATTCGATGAACTGTTTTTCGAAATTGTGACAGGTCCTTTGTAGATTAAATGAAATTGAGAATTGTAATGATGTTCGCATTATGCTCCGTTCGTTAAATAAATATCAAGAGGAATCTGATCAAAAGGGCTAAGAACCACAGGTATGAAAATTCTTGAAAAGCATACTTTTTCAGCGTTTTTAACACAACAAGTGCCGACTTATAGATATACCTATGAGCGCCAAACCCGTCAATTGACGATTCCTTATGTATTTTTTCTGTTCAAGAATGCCGTACAAGATCTATTCTCTCAAGAACTACAATATCACACACCTACGGTTATACACGTGAAACATGAAAACAAATGAAAATGATAGCCTATAGTTTATTCAATAGGGCTATTTAATTTGATTGCTGAATGAAAATATTTTTATTCCATCTCATCAGTCAGACTCAGATATCTTATTTTCGTTCGTTTCTGTATGTACACAAGGTTTGGACCTTGGGTTTTGGGTTGACCTAGGGTAAGTGATACAAAACTTGGGTTTTCTGCACAAAACTTGAGTCTTATATTAATGCTGCATGCATTCAAATAAAGTTATCAAAATTAATATTTTGATTTGAATCTTGTGATAACTGCATGATAAAAGCATAAAGTTCTAATTTTTTATCGAAATTCTACTCAATCACAGAATATTTCAAATAAGAAATACTTGTGATTATTAGCTATTTCATTTAAGGCTTGAGAAAACATTGAAAGTTGGTATGCATATTCTATTTATTGTAAGCTTACATGCATATGCATTTTGCTGCATTTGTTCATATTGGATCTTTATATATTTCTTATTTTCCATATCCTCGCAGTTATCTTCGCACCCCTAAGTTGTCTGCGATAGCCGACAGTTATCCAAAAATGACTTTATTCCAATTTCGTAATTTAAAGATGTTTAACCGCGCAGTTATAACTACGAATGATAACTACTGAATGATAAAATGAAAACGATTGTTTTGTTATGAGCAATGTCTAATTCAATCATGATTATATCAAAGATCTTCAATTAGTCAATATATCAGTGTAGGTTTAATTGAAGGAAAGCTTTATAATGTACTTAGGCCACTAATTATAATTATTGCAATAAAAAATCGCTTCCCACTAATGCCACACTTCTCATTGCCCCAGTATGAATTTTGTACTATAGAAGAATCTTTATGTCAGCACAAAATACAAAGAATGCACTTCGCTCATATAGATTCTACTCATTTATTGAAACTTGGGTTTTGGGTTTTGACCCACGTTTTAGCCCAACCTTGATGTACGTCATGGTGTAGAGATTTGAATTTTGGTCAACTCAATACAGCAGACCGTAAACAACTTAATTAGGCGAATAAGGTTCTGCGACGGACACTGTCAAGTCATAGCAACACCGACGTCATTATAGAACCCCAGAGACCTGAGCAAGGGGGGGGGGTTCGGGCGGTCCCTCTTAAAGTTCTTAGCTTATCTGGCTAAATCGATATCAAATATTGGGAAAGTTAGTTCAAGTAAAACAATGATACTTACGTGTAGCAAGTTGATATAGCTAATCCTTTGACTGTCTTTCAGCCATACATGCAAAAATGTAGTGTTTTTATAAGACGATATTTAGCACAGCAGCAGTTGTACTAAGAGGCGGTTTTACGCTGCTTGCTGTCACCATCAGATTTGGAAAGTTGGAATTGGAATTGACCTTGATAAACCTCAATTCCACTTTTTCAATAGACCTGTGATAAATCTATTTCTACGAAAATTGAAATCACAGTACTCGGCCGTTGTGTTAACTGCACGCAGAGATAAGAGAGAGATAGATCGATAGATTAATTTTGACTTCGATGGGCCTACAGCCCCGGACAATGCTAGTTCAGTGATTAAACATACAATGAAAAGACAATCAACTATGTTCAATCTGTTATTTAGTTATTTATCAAGTAAGATAATTAATCAAAATAAAACAGTTGTTGAATTTAGTTCTTGATAGGATAAGCACGAAAATTAGAGATTAACTTAATTGTTGCACACACGAGGTTTGGAAAGAGGAAAATTAACGGTGCATTAACCCTTTAACGTCCATGGGGGCCTCTGAGGCCCCCAGCGACTTTTATTTTTATTCCTGGCTATCCATTTTTTGAACAAGTTGAATCAGATTTCCTGATAACTTCAATTATCATGTCTAGAACATGTATGTGAATTTTTCAGTCTCCATGCGCACTAGTTTAGGTGCCATATGGCTCTAGATTTTTTGTAGCGTTAAGTACCAGTGGGGGCCTCAGAGGCCCCCAGCTCTATTTTGACAAATTTTGCATGCTTTGTGCTCTTTTTGTGATATCAGGTAAAGCCAATAGTACACTGAATTCACTGAATATGTGTAGTTCACGCATCATAAAATCACAATTGAACAAATAATTTATGATTACAGGTGTATTCTGCCACATGTGATTGTCAATATTTCCATCACTGTTGAATACGTAGCGAGAGAGATGGTTTTCATCGCGATGGTTCTGTCTCATTCTTGCATCAGCCACACGTATACAGTTATCGCTCTGCTTGCATAATTGTGTCATGTGAGAAGGCATCGAATCACATCGTATTCAATCATCGCATCGCTGCCGAGCCAAAGGACCTACTCGGCAGGCCATCTCTGGAGGTGAAAGCGTCGCCCATGCTTTCAAACTTTTTTTACTGCGGAAGTCGTGAATAAGATCGTTACGTTTGGCAATCAAGAAGGTCATCGCAGAAACGCCGCTTGGAAAGACGTTGACTCAGAGGAAATTTACGTGTTCATTGGTGCACTTATATTAGCTGGATGGTGTCTACAGAGCTAAGCACGAACCGATACAGCAAATGTGGAGTAATGATCATGGACGCAGTATCTTCAACAGAGCCATGTCTCGTCAGGGATTTTGTGAAATCCGTCGGTACTTGAGATTTGATAATCGGGATACCAGAGTTGCCCGACGCATCACGGATAAAGCAGCTCCTATCCGAGAGCTAGCGCAGTATTTTGCTTCAAGGTTTCGGAGCTGCTACAAACCAGGAGAAAATGTGACTATTGACGAGCAGCTGGTGACGTTTCGAGGCAGATGCCCGTTCAAAGTCTATATTCCATCGAAGCCTGGAAAATACGGCGTAAAAATCTGGATTCTAGCAGACTCTGAAAACTGCTATTGTTGCAATTTTCAAATCTATACCGGACGCATCGGCGCGAATCGTGAGGTAGGACAAGCATTTCGAGTCGTTTTGGAATTATCGGAATTTCTTTCGAACACCGGCCGTCACATAACTGCGGACAATTTCTTCTCGAGCCTTGATGTTGCCCAAGCACTTCTTGGTCGTGATCTGACATATTCCGGAACAATGAGAAAGAATAAAGGTGAGCTTCCGAGAGAAATGCAACCATCACCCGGTCGCGAACCATTCACAAGTATTTTTGGCTTCCAACGAGACGTCACTCTAGTTTCCTATCTTCCCAAGAAAGGGAAAGCCGTGGCACTTATTTCAACGTTTCATCATGACGATGAATGTCAGCCAGATGAACCAAGAAAGCCAAAAATGATTCTCGATTACAATCGAAGCAAGGCCGGAGTCGACACTCTTGATCAAGTGTGCAGGACATATTCTTGCAAACGAAAGACAAGGCGATGGCCATTTGCCATATTCTGCAATCTAATTGACATGGCCTCCTACAATGTCTTTGTCATCTACACCTCCATCCATCCTCAGTACTACCCTGCAGCATCTCATAGACGCCGTTTGTTCCTGATAGAACTAGGAACACAGCTGATGGCGGTGTCTGACGAAGCAGAGGTCTCTTCGGCTGGAACTCCAAGGACCTGTTCGCGGAACCTTCAATCTCGCCAGACGCCGCTGCTACCTTTGTCCTCGACGATTGGAGAGGAAGGTGAGACAGATCTGCCATGAATGCGAAAGAAACGTTTGTAATGAACATTGTCGCATCATCTGAGAACATTGTGCAACGGATTGATTTTATAGATACGCTATAAAAAGCTTCTATATCTGAATTGTTTTGATTTTCATGGTAATCTCAGAGGCCTACATGTATCAATGTACAGTAAATGTATATTACATATGTATGTAATGTGTTATACTATACAGTGTAGAGCTGTTAATGCTAAATGTTGGATGTGTATTTTCCTTAAACATCCTTATTGAGTTCAGTATCATAACTAAACAAATAGTTAGTCATTATCATGAAAAATACACTGGGGGCCTCAAAGGCCCCCACTGGACGTTAACCTAATATTTTTTCTTGGATGTTAGAGGGTTAAAGGGCAGCAGCCCTATCATTTCAAGTCACAATATATACAGTGTCAACAATTTTTTCTAATAATTAATGATTCAATTACAGTGGCAATTACATAAAATATTATTCAACTTCCAATCACAACAATTAACAACATTAATTTTTAAGACTATAGTTATATAGATACGATACACAACGATAAAAGAAAAGCTTTAAAGCTACAGTTCACTTAATAATGTTGAATTTACTTCAATTCGATCGGACTCACTTATGCCAAAATAAAATTATAAGTATCACAAATATCAATGTCACTTATACGTCAATCTTCAATCGCGCTCGCTGAGAGTTGCCGTATGCGCTGTGTTGTGTTATTGTTCGATGGCGGGTAGTTGTTGCTGTTACTTCTGTTGTTAAGTTGCACCGCGAGAGCCCGGAGTTCTTCTAACAGCTACTGAAGATGTCGTATGTGTTGTTGTTGGTAGTTGATGTTGTGTCAATTTCTCATCGTTTCTAATTTATACCAATTACCAATTTTTCAGACTTGACGAAACTTCTTCTTCTTTTGAAATTGAAAGAGTTTCCTTTAATCTCTGCTCGCTAGCTTTCGACCCGACTACATTCCGTTCTTATCACGGAACATTTAATCTCCTTTTTTAACATGGACCATCAATCAGTTTTCATGATCTCATTCTTATCAATCACGTTATTCGCACATTGAATTTCTTTCTTCTGTCAGTTTATTAATAGATTTATTCGCATCTCATCTCTCTCTCTCAGCGTTTGATTCTTTGCTGACCGCTAATTTTCTTTTCTTTCTTTTTTTCACAAATATCTCGTTTACGAAACGAAAATGGCGTAGGCTGACCGGTTACATATATACATGCACACAAGAAATATGACCTACAAACATGAGAACGCACATTGGAATGGCACACAGGAAAAACGAGGATAGGATAAGGGCACAAGGGTTAGATTGAAACGAACAAACGTTAGATACATTAACAATACACTATACGCGACATGCAATTATCGGAATTGAATCTCATTATGGAATTGGAATTGAATTGAACTGTTTCGACTGGAATTGGAATTGAGATTTCTGCTCTGGAATTGTAATCAAAACATTTCAATGGAATTTTTCCAGCTTTGGTCACCATATAACCTCAGATGGCTAATTGCAATTAAATTGATTTATTCCATGCAGAGGTACTTTTGCATTCGTCCATTGCTATTATTCATCCCTGTCGGAAATAGACTTACACAGAGCCATAATGGCTACACTTTTAGACCCTCAAAACAGCTGTGAAGATCTCAAACTCATCAATTACTGCTGAACTAAGAATATAATGATAGCTTCCATCTTGAAAAGTGATTTATGCGGAGTTGTTCATAGGCCGACCAGTTATGCGCTATCATTTTCGAAAGCAATTTTTACAATCTTCTAACACAACGCGCATGAGAATGATGCAAGCATTGAAAAAATGAAGTAACTCATTATGCACCATCGTGGACATGCGCAAAATGATTTTCCATCTGATAGCAAAATTTTTTTTGGTGGGAATTTCTACACCCTCTGAGACGTGAGGGGGGTCCAGTGAACCCCTTGACCTATCTGCCATACTTCTACTGTTTTAATTGACATGAAATGTTGCATGCAGAATCAATGTCAAAAATGATGATTTCACATGAGCATGAGCGGTTCATATATCCTCAGCATAAAAAGTGAAAAAGTAAAATATAGCAAATTCTGGTTATGCGTTTTATTCTAATGCAACTTATTTTTTTCTGCAATGATAATAAAAAATGAATAATAAATAATTGGAGGAACTTGATAGAGTGGAACCTCCAAGAGTGGAATGTGGAGTGTTTGATGAGCTACTTGCTACCTATCAGACATTAGATACATAACATAGCGGAGTAAATACCTGAAAGCGGACTGCGAAGCACTAATGAGTTTCGGGCTCACTCAATTAGCCTTAAGTAATCTGATAAGAAGCAGAGTAGCTGAAAATTGTTATATTGAAAATCGTTCAAACTGTTTCTATAAAAATCTACTCAACGGTAAAAAAATCATTAATAGTTATTTGTTCCTTTGATTCATGTATAATACTAAGATAATTCCAAGAATTCTGTCAGAAGCGGAACCGGCCCAAGCAGCGTCTTCATACAATCAACGAATGAGATCCACGAGGGAATGAGTGCAGCATATTTACAGTCATTTCATGAAATCTCCAAGAAATTCGTATCGCCGATAGCAACCTTTTGCCGAGTACAATACGTCTATTTCCCTTCTCATGATTGCCTGAGGGTCATTGTTGATAAATGAGTTCTTTTCCAGAACCTCATCAGAAGGAAACTTGCTTTGATTTGATGGAGGATGCTTTCAAAGCTTTGATGTGTTTTTAACCTGACGTGAAATACAAAAGATAAGAATTAATTGTCTAGATGGTGCATTATACACTGTATGTACAATGTGTATGCGTCGCAGTTTAACCTGGACATTTATTTATTTCAAGGCTACCAGCACTGGTAGCCTATATGCAATAAACGTTGGCCCCCTACATGAATACAAATTATTGTCGTCAAATAAAAAGATTCGGAGTGCACTAAATCCTCGAACACTCCGCTTCTAAAGGTTCAATGATAATTGATTATCACGACGATAAAAAAAGTACAAAAATATCATATAATATGATTATAGATTTCATTGTATGAGAAATGAAATTCATGAAAGCAATTTTTTATGCAATTGATTAACCGCCAATTGACGGCATCGGCGCTTAGAAGTAAAAAAGCACGTGTTTTACATATGTTTGTATTTTTCCATTAGCCACATGAGTTTTCTGCTATGGTACTGCAAATAAAGAAATGTCATGAAAGGAAAATTGGAGCCAACACCTGGTTAAAAAATTAGGAACATTTTAAATTCTAAATTCATCAATTGACAGGTTCGGCGCTCATAGTGTTAAGCAGTGTTTTAGATATTGTTTTAAACAATTTTTTAAAACGCTACCCACCCCGCAACCTTCGCCCCTCTGAGGATAGCGGGGGGGGCGCCCACGCTCCACCCCCCCTCCAACCGAAAATTTTTATCTAGCTCCTGAACGAAGGAAGGTACTGCTAGTGATGACATACCGATTAGAATATACAAAGAGATGGCACGCGCTTTGGCAAAACCACTGGCTGCGACTGTATATTCAATTCTTACACAATCAAAAAATTCCCTCAAGAATGGAAGAATGCCGAGTTTATACCAATCCCCAAAATTAGTCCACCTATCATTCAGAAATTACGTTTTGTGTCTCTTCTTACCGTTCCTTCAAAGATACTGGAAATAATTGTTCTGGAAGATGTTCGGGAGAATCTGGTTTCTGCCTATGGTCATGAGCAACATGGCTTTCGTTGTGGTCATTCTACAACAACGGCAGTTATGGAAGTTGTGGACGAGGTAAGCAAAATAACGGATGACAAATGTGAATTTGGTGCTGCTCTACTAAGTTATGATATGTCCAGGGCGTTCGACTCCATTGAGCATGTACTACTGCTGAAGAAGCTGAAGCAGCATTTGCCTGATGGATGTTTGCATTGGTTGAAAAGCTATCTCAGTCAGAGGTCAGCAAAGGTCAAAGCATTAAATGAGTAATCACGACCAGTTCTGATGAATAGAGGCCTACCACAGGGATTTGTTCTTGTTCCGTCCTTGTTTCGCGCCTTTGTCGGTGATTTGATTCCAAAGACTGTCGGATCTTCCACCGTAAAATTCGCTGATATTTTAAATGTCATCCTTCCACTACAGTCAAGCAATGAAGAGAATATCAAGAATAAAATAGAGGAAGAATCCTTTTCGGCGTCCCCTCTTTTCCCACAGTTTGATAAATTAAATATTCTTGGAGTTGTCGTAGATAAAGACTTGAGTTGGGGCCCTCGTGACGATTCAATCTGCTCTAAAGCTAATCAGCGTTTCCATGTGTTTAGGAAAATGAAGCAACTCACTGCGGAAAAGGAAATTCATCAGATTTACACGTTTCTTATACGCTCCATTATTGAATATGCGAGTCTGGTCATGGTTGGTCTAGGCAATCTTCAAGCCAAAAGGCTTCAAAAACTTGCTAATGGAACCCATAAAATGATTTTCAACTTGTACTACAAGACTGTCAACATAGAGAGATGTAATTGTGCTAAGTTTGAAATAGAAAGCCGCTGACGACCTCATGTCATGAAGCTATTCCATCAAATTCAAATGACCAGGACACCGATTTTGCACCCCAGTATGCCGACGCGATATCGATCTCAGTTTTGTGTTCAATACTGCAGAACCTTGAAGCGAAAGAATCTTTTTTCCATTTGTAACCGGCCTCATCAACGATGATTTAAGAGAAGAAAGCTTTTATTAACTTTTGCATCCCTCATGCACTTTTGCACAACACAACAATATTTGTCCAGCTATGTATTTCGTCTACTTTGTTACTATTTCTTGTAACTTTTGATTATCATTTTCATTCAATAGACGCTTATTATCATCATTACTATAAGGTAAGAACTCGAGCCTTTAGATAGCTTATTTCTTACATATTCCTCAGTTTTCCACAAATTTTGATTATCATCGGCTTCATGCTTTCGTCACAATGAAAATGATAATTTCGTTTCAAAAATTTGAATGTACGACAGATTTGTGGAATTTTGAACTATTTTCGCTTTGAATGTTTTCAGGCGTCCCTGTATCAAATTAAAACTATTCGAATTTATAAAAGAAAGTGTTCTGGTGTCAATTTGAACAGAAAATGATAATTCACTCGTAGATTCTATTTAGACTTCGACGTTTTGAATTCAAAATTTAAAATTGCGAAATTTTCATAATTGGACCGGATTACAAAATACAAACTTACTAATATGTATTGGTATTTCTAATCTCAACGTTTTTCTTCTTGCATCTTTTTATCATGATATTCTGACTCATCATCATAAAACTTCCATTTGGTGTTTTTTGTTTTGAATTTGGTCAAATGGTTTCTGAATTTGGGCAAGAAGTAATCATCATAGTAAAAAACCTTTGACCTTTGATTGACCAACATTCGACCTCCACAATAACCTTGAATATCAAGGCAATGATAATATTCTGACTCGTGATTCTGTCATTCTGACCCACCCAACAAAGCTTTTGCATGTTGCACGATATAAAAGTAGCTGACATCAAAGCATCGCCATTTAACAAAAAGATTAGGCGTTCCGTTAGTTAAAGCAAGTGATAAAATAGGAGTAATGAAAACAATGTGAAATTGAAATAAAGATTTAAGGCCAATTTGGAAATTGATGAAGATATGCTTATCAAAATAGTGATTAATTGGCAACATCAAAACACCGTTATATTGTCAATCATGGTAATTATTTCATATCGAGAAACATTTCATTAGAAACTGTTAATCTTATTAATTTATTGAGTGAAATGTAAATTTGAGCAAAACCGAACAACTTCAGTAGAAGTTTTGAGTAGCAAGCAATGACCAGTTGCAGTATCTTTTTCCCGTCATGTTTCACTGTCTTCAATTTCATGAGTTGTTGTAAATACAATTTTGAATTTGTTTAATCAACATCATTTATCTTATCTGTAGTGTGTAGATTGAAGATCAAATTTGTCAACGCCTTTGTCTGAAATGACCGAGGCTGTGCGCCTTGCACTGGTGCACCGGTTGTTCTGCTAACATCGGTTATCGGGCCGCTGCACCGAGTGCGAAATTCGATCAAACTAATATTTCGCTGCATAGTTTAATTTAATATCTGATTTATCTTGCATGTGCACTCACGCACAGCACAGCGCACAGCAAATATGGAGGGAAAATAGTTTGAGTGTACACTGTAAGTACCGGTAGTCCAACTAATAAGACACTATTCAATTCCCAATTCAATCTAAACCTACAATTTCTGTCTTGAAAATTCACGGCTATATCATCAAATATCCTATTCATTTTCTGATGCCAAGAAAAAAGTGAAGAAAGTTCGATAATTCAAGTTCATGATATGTCATTTTTGGCCACGAAATCTCAGTCCTCGCGACTTCAGATTTTCGGAACCTCATATGCTGCGTACTCTTTCGTTGCCTATTTTGTTAAGATGTACTATCTTTTTATTCCAGGGGCAAGTATTCTGTCCGAAAGATTTATTCGGTATCACAGAGAGACTGCTTGAAGCCGAGTAATGTCGAAAAGGTGACCTTCTTGCATGGTAGCTTGAAGATTGCGGCGATATTATGAACAAAAGAGACCCTAATCTCCAGATTGTATTTCGGCTATACTTTTGTAAATGCTTCAACGCAACCTCTTTGAAACTTCCTGTGCATCGAGCGGTTTAATGGTCATCAGACACGGTGTTAGAAATAATTTGTGATTGTAATAGTCTGTCTCTTTTCTCTGATTTTTGTATTTTGAGATAGCACTAAATAATCGATTAGTTCTTTTTCAATTTTTGAACGCACGGCATAGCGAATTAATTCTGCTGCTTTTAAGAGTGGGAGTGTGGGAAAAAACGTGGTCGGTGAATCGTGAGTAGTGACAGATCAGCGACTTATCATAGCGAACTTTGTTGTGCATGAGTCTTCGCTTGCGACAGGTAAAAGTAAAACACAATAGGAATATGGTCAAACGTGGCATTTAAGAAGCACTTCCTTCCATATATTTTCTTCCTCATTCTTGACTTCTCTACATTCTTGGTACATAGTACATTTTTTGCTTCTCTCTTCCCTTTATATTTTCAATGTTTTGATTGCTTTAGGCAATTGACGAATAGCATGCTTTTGTGAGTTAACTTCACTCAATAGCTTATTGCAAGCAGTAAATTACATGTACAAAGTCATTATCCAAACTCATGATAACACATCATCCGATTGAAAGTTCTGTGGCATCAGTTATTTACATGTGGAGCAACAACGCGATAATCGATCATTTCCACACTGAGGAGAGTTTGGTTCACTTTATTTGGTAAAGACATTCCTTCCTCCTGTTGTCGGAATCATTTATTTTTTAACGCCGGGTACTATTTCACCGATGCCAGAATATGACTGAATGCTGACAGTAAAAATAAGCTGTAACGTCGACCATGATTACCAATTGCACCAACACTACCCATATGTTCCCGATGATGAGATATGACTGGTACATGGACGTCTTAATGGGTGCCGGAGTTGCGATCAATGTGATGTCACTTCATTTGATTCGGAAATTACCAGTCGGTAATTCTGCGATTCGTAACTTGTATCGAGTTCAGGTCTCCTTTCTGTCAGTGATTGAAATTTGTCTGAGATTTTCAACGTTGCTGTTTCTCATGCTCTCTCAAACGGTATACAGGAGTGAGCTAACATTGCTTACTGCTAGTTACATTGGTTGTGCACTGAGTTGTTTCATTGGCTGGTTTAGTTCCTCCAAAAATTGGTGCCTAGTGCATATGTCATTGCAGAGGATGAGGACAATATACTGGTATCCTTCCAACAGAAGTCCATCACGTCAAAGACTTAGCAAATTTACATGCGGTGTTATTGCTTGGATGTTTTCAGTTATTATAGCATCGTCAATTTTGGTGTTTCTTCCAACCATATATGTGATTGTAATTGAAATATGTTACGACGACTCTCTAAACGGCTATCCACTGAAACTGCATTTGAAGAATGGAAACAAGTTTGTAGGCATTATTATTATTTTTGTGATAGATGTCCTACCAAGAGCTTTAGTCGTTGTCACAAGCTTCACGGCAGCGATGTATTTGAGAAGTCAGAAACTCCAAAAAATATACCAGAAGAATGAAAAACTATCAGAATATCGACTCATGTTCTATTCCATACTGGTGGTGAACATTTCTTGTATCACATTGGAGTTGTTTTTGATGACTGTGATGCTATCTGGTTCATTTACATCACAAGTCAACGTGGTATTACTCAAGTTTTTTTATATTTTTGATGCAGCTGAGTCGGTAGCTAATTTCTTTTTGTACATCCACATTGAAATTTCAATGAGACGACTAATGAAAATGACTCTTGTGAGCATTTTTTCAGTTTGTAAACATATTTTTAAAGTTGAGAAACAAACTCAAGGGAGTGAAATACAACTATAAAGAGAGAATTGTCAGCTTGTATCACATGAAGCGGCGCCACACGGTTCAGCGAATCAAGTGCCAAGTCAGAATATGAAAGCTTAATGTAAACAGCGGGTTACAGTTATTGTTCAGCCATTAACAACCTAAAACCCTTAAAATACCATTACTTGAATTTAGTGTTGGTCTACTCTATTGTAACATTCTTAATTGATTGACCATTCAATGATCTAAATATCAGAGCAAAATCCATCAGAAGATAAAATTCTATTATTCGGAAGTTAAAACACATCTCCTATAAATGTCAGTAGAGAAAATACAAACATCCAAGCCATAGGGTAGGTATAATGCGTAGAGTACTAACTCAGCACTTATTAAATTCCCAATGTGTATACAGTTTCGACTTCTTTTAATGAACATGAGTCGAGACCCAGTACCACCTGTGAGATGTGCAAATCTTTAGACTTTTGGAGAAATGCACACGAATTTAAATGATCATGATATCAATAAAGAATAAATAATAGTATTCCACGAATCCTCCATGTCATGTCAATTTGGAGAGGCAATATAGTTTGTTAGATTAGCAATCAGATGGGCTACCATTACTAAAAGCTCAGATTTATTACAATAAGATTATTTTCTTTAGCGTGATCACATCACAAACTGCAACTGAAAGTTGAAATGAACTTCAAAAGGTGTAAAAGGGTCCACATTATTATTCAGATTCAAGAAATGACGCTTTGTGAATAATAAAATCATGCCGCTGAAAATTGAATTAAAAACATGACATCTCAGCTAAAGGAGCAAGATAGGATCTCAACTTTTCCATGAAGACTTGCTGGGATTTGCATTATAATATAATGTGGTTCATGAAAGGTCCTAGATCATCAGCTTAATTTCCATTGAATACAGACACTTTTTTGAGTCCACACTCTACCTACTTACTCTATGATCGGAGCCTTTATCTACCAAAAAGGTATGAGAAAATTCTTTACCAAAATCAGAAATGACATACAAATTCGCATGCAGATGAGAGACTCTGTTGCTGAAGAACATTCACTTCCCAATTGAAGATTTGTCACATGAGCATTTAAATACTTAATTCACTCAGTATTCGACTTCCCAGAATGAGTAGATTTTGCATGAGAAACGATGAAAAGCGGCCAACTTTCCGAAAATGGTTGCAAGGAGCAGGGAATTTCTATCACAAGCTGCGTAAAAGATAAAAAGAACCGCATCTTTTGCATTTTCTAGTTTACTAATTTTTTGTTATTTTTCTTTTTCCTAGATGAAAAAGTTGTTTTTGGACAACGACAAACAACGGGCGCAGAAAATGTCTGATTCAAATTCAGCTTTGCAGAGTACAAAGAGATGCAGATCTGAATGCATTCGGATAAAGTGGAAGGACGGTGAAAACATCAATTCTGTACTTAAAGACTTAGGAATAGTACTAAGGAATTTTCCTCACGAGTATTCTCTTTAGAGCAATTTTCATAAAGGAGCTACAAACGTGATGCAAACTCAGCATATGGACCGTTGAATGCAACGCTCAAGAAGTTTACACAGTTACTCAAAAAGTCCCAAATGATCACTTGAAAGAGTATTCAGCCTAACTACGACTAAGAAACGATAGGTCCAGAATCTAATGTTCTTTGAACTCGAAAACATTAGTACTCATTTTCGAGGTGTTTGGCTTCGAAAGCACAGCACTTAACTAGAAATCATTCAATGAGTTACATGGCACAAGCACTCCACCATATCGAAAAATGCCATGCGGCAGATCTAACCCGCTATATCACATATGCACATATTCACATCCATCTAAGAACTGCTTTGGCAATTAAACACAAATGCATTTTGATCAATAAAATATGCACAAGAATCAGAATTTTTGAATATATTGTCTTGGCTATTTTTCATTATTTGATTGTAGTTGGAAAGAGCCAATATAGTATGATGGTGGTTTTATTTTCTTTTTCTTATTTCTTACAATTAATTTCAGTTAACATCCGTTAACTATCTTCAGGTAAAAAGAAGGAAATATGTTCTAGTATAAAATTTAAAATTCGCACCGACGTCTCTGTCATAATAACATAATATTGAATACAAAAGGGGAAGGGCTATGGAACAGGTAGTATTGGGTTACATAGTACCAATAGCATCCTGATGATTAATTATAAGTACAATATCATTAAGATGCTATTGGTACTATGTAACCCAATATTACCTGTTCCATAGCCCTTCCCCCGTTTGTTTTCAATATTATGCTACTATGACATAGACGTCGGTGTGAATTTTAAATTTTATACTAGACCATATTTCCTTCCTTTTTACCTGAAGATGGTTAACGGATGTTAACTGAAATTAATTGTAGGAAATAAGAAAAAGAAAATAAAACTACCATCATTCTATATTGGCTCTTTCCAACTACAATCAAAGAATCAGAATGCAATCGGTTAAGTGCTGTCCGGGAGGATGGCAAGTGTGGCAGGACTTGAAGTGCAGTTTTAGAAAATGGTAGACGTTGGCAGGACTCAAAGCACTGTCGTGGAGGATGCTTTAGAATCAAATTGATGTCTTAGGTTCATTAAGAGGATATAGATATCATTGTACCCTGGAGCCACGAACACTTTGAACAACTGTGTTGACTAAATGATTGGTACCGTTGTTAGCTTTTTCACAGTCGCTATTCATCGCACCGTCAACAATGCACTCTTAGCTGGGAAGACTAGACAAAAAGACTTATTCAAATCTATTCGTAGGCCGTCAACTACCAGGTGCACAATAACTCACTGAATCTGTTCTCTTGTTGCGTCCTTTATTTATATTTCATCATCTTAGTACTTAACAAGCATTTTAGTTCTTTAATAATTTAAGGTCGGTACTCTTCTGTTTAGTACTCAGATTCATGCTAAAATAGGACTTCATGATGTACAGCGTAGCCTTTTCATAAACGTATCTTGATTTGATTATCATTCAGTAAGAAATGAAGCGACATGACAATAATCATGAATACTAGAAAATGTAGCTACGGATGACCCAAATATTAATAGTTGAGAGAATCGAAAATTTCTTCGGGTACTCATAATGAGATGTAATTTTTTCCAGAAAATTCTGGAAAAAATTACATCTCATTATGAGTACCCGAAGAAATTTTCGATTCTCTCAACGGTCTGTCCGGGTACGTGGAGAACCACATCATGCATTCGAAAATATTAACAGGTTCAAATTAGTCAACAGAAAATAATTGACTATATCATTATCAGGCACATGTGCTCAATTTCAATAAAAGTTCAAATTTCTTAAACCAGTTTAAAAAATCGTCTTGTCTTTAATAAGGTTAAATTAGGTTTAGGCTTGTACTAATAGGCACATTCAAACTTGTGTTAGATGAGCCACGGACATTTTCAGTGAAATAAAGTGTGATTACGCAAAATTTAGATGAGGAATACTGAATGCTATACTCATCGCAAACTTTTCCGTGTAATTCAATTAATTAATTAATCAGCAAAGTTCAAGTTCAAAATCCGTTTCCACTCGTCGCCAATGCAATATATTCAATTAATTTTTCTGCCACATGAAAGAAAGGCTCTGTGCCTAATGTGCTTCCGAGTATAAACAACGTTTATTTATTTATTTATTTAATCAATCATTCAATGATCTTGATATCACAGCAAAATCCACCAGAAGATAAAATTCCATTATTCGGAAGTTAATAAGACAGGACTGAGTCCACTCAAATTCTAAAGACACGGTGCTCTAAATTACGCCCGGTATGGCGTAATAACCCACCCCCTCCCATCTACTTCCTTTTATATTCTCTAATTTTCTTATTTTCCGATCTACCCACTATCTTTTAGCATTAGGCTATGTACCTAATCAATGTTCAAAACATGTGAGACCTACTCCATTGCTCTCCTAATGCAAACAAATAATTATCAAGTATACTGGACCATATAGGCCTAATATCATGTTCCCAACTTAATTTTAGCACTTTTAGCACGATACCAATCGAAAGAGCAAGACGATTTGGGTACCATGAATTTAAGAAATTCTGCAAAATGATGAACCATCTACAGGGAGATGTGTTTGACTAGGTGTCGTAGAATATGGAATACTGCGATGGAATTTACGGAATTGTTTAACGAACATTAGGCCAGCAATGATTAGCCATGTTGCAAAGATTGTGTCTTTACTACTGAACTAGAGCAATGACTTGCAGAGCATGCGAAGAAAATTGCAGATCATCCACTGAAGCAAATATTGTATGGAATAATGTGATGTAAATGGTGTTCTCTAGGATATGAGCTTGCAACGTGTAGTAGAATTCCTGATCAGTTTTCAAAAGACTCTAAAATGGCTGGGAAAGATTATCACGGCTTCATGAAACGAAACTTCTATATTTCTCTGAAACTGCCAGAGGGAGTCAGTATGAACAAATCATATAAAAACTGCTGGGCTGACATTAGGCGAAATACGGTTAATAATTAAATGACAAATCGCACCATACAGTAAGTAAAACTACTGTGAAAAAAATTAGAGATTGTCCTGTGTAAAAATGAATGAGTTATAGCTTTAGCTTCAACATTGCCACATATCTCATGCCTACGTATGCCACGAAGAAATGCCTCAGTCATGTCATTCAAGAAGTGCCACGAGCGATCCGAAAAGGAGATGTTGATGCCAGAGATGCGTGTATGTGTCAAGGAAGCAACTCGTGATGAGGTTAAATGAATTTGCGCTGTTTGCGATTAGTCCTATTCATATCCACCCAACTGGGAATGTATTAAATGCCGTGAATGTGGTCAATAGTTTCATGAAGCATGTATGGATACTTCGATTCGATGACTACCGATGTGACTTTCTGTTATTATAATCCGGAAACCGATGCTAAATCAGTGGTTTCTATGATAGGCGTAATTATCCAACGTGATTTTACAGTGTCTTTTTTATCTTGATTTTGTACTATAACTTCTTTTTATCGATGTCAATCTAATAATTGTTTTTTTGATTTGAGTTTCACGTGCATCTAGTTGCTACGAGCATATGCCAAACTTTGAGTAAAAATGATATGCATGCAGAAAGACTACAAGTGTTTTGTTTAACGTGGCGCAATTAGCCTCTTGACCTAATTGCATGTGCCTAGCCGTGTTAACTTAGGCACAGCAATGACATTAGGCAAAGAAATTTTCGCGTTTTCAAATATCAATTATTTTTTTAGTTCTCTTCAAATAGATTCATCGAAAGATTTCAAGGATATCGCAGGATTATATGTAGTACATGACATCGATGAAAAATATTAAACGACACAGAAAACGTGGTCAACTGTACATGTACGAGTATATTAAACATGTGTAATAAATAAATTGAAATTCAAAATTCTTCTCCATAACCATTCGCTAAATCAATTTTGCATTCATTCATTTTGGATAAGCAGTTACTGTAATCAATCTGTACGACATGAAACTAAGACATAAACTATAAACTATAAATTTGCGCATGCTATAAAGGTCTCTACTTGACTTGCATTCAGCGAAGCTTTACTAGAAAGCAATCCATCATACTCAATATTACATGTATCTTGATATTTTTTCATGGGATAACTTATCAAAGCGTGTCGTTTATGAAAGTCATCTACGATGTACATCGATTCTGAAAATGTCATCTGAGGAAAGCTTTTGATTTTGATAAAGGATCTTCATATATAAAGCAACTGCATACAGACGCAGCGGATTAGAATGTTCACTGATGCTTTTATCACAAAAGATTGATCTGAAACAGGCATATCCAATTCCCGTGTGACTTCTACACCTACCAGTAGTTGTCTTCGTATGTCATCTTTCAATCGTATCGAAGCCTTGTCGATGTACGGATATGAGAGTATTCAAAGACAGAGACTTGACTTGGAAAGTCCTTCTGCTCTACTTATGAGCTAAGGCATTTTGCAGCATTCATGTGCTAGTTGGTGGAGACCATGCTTTATGTACCCAAATGGCTGAAATGACAGCAATTAATAGCTTCCAATATTAAATTTTCTGATTCAATTATCCCATTTGCTTCGTCATTTGTTATTTCGTCCTCAGCATTTGCCGAAACTTGGATAGACACATGTCAATCTCCATCTAAATACAAGCTAATTTAGTATTTGCATTATGTTCATCAAGCAGACGTAAAACAATTTATTCTCTTCGGAAGTTTCAGTCCTTCATCGTGTGTATTTATTTCTTCAGAGACATACTAATATCTCATTTGAAACTTATTTTTGATTTGTACTTTGTCACTGCACACTATTGGTCCATGGCATGTTTTGATCAGAACTTTGTGAGTGATGTTTGATGTTTGTATGCGCATTTTCAAAGCTACTTGTGAAACAGATGTACAAAATGATAAAATGCATGGAAGTACAATTGTTAAATTTGATTGAGGAAAAGCTACAGTTTTGCTGCAGAAATAATTCAATCAACTGGCTACATAATTAATTAAAGTTGGTCACTTTTCGAAAACAATCATCAGATACAAAATAGTTTAGCATAGTTGGATTAAAAATGCAATTTTCAAATTTCACAATTAATTTAAAACAAGGGAATAGAAAAGAATTCTGGCAAAAAGTATTACAAAAGCATGCTAGCTATGTCAACAAAGTTCAGTAGGAAATTGCATGAATATAATTTTGCGGCAGACATCATTTGACTACAGCATGCCAATAACAACAGTAAATTATTTGATATTATTAGACTCCAAAAGAGTGTGGAATCGCACAGTTTACAGTGTGGGAACCAAAGACGAACACTTGACCAATATTTCACTGCAGTTAGTGATGAGGTCTAAATGTATACTGTAGATGTCAAAGGGGAGGAGGGTTTGATAGTGATCATTCAGCTAAGCCTACATCTGGTGAGGCTCATTAAAGTAGAAATAATGAACATGTGCAATACTTTTGCATTCCGCAAAAGTATGCTTGTGGCAGATCAAACCTCGAAAACCGCTTCCTACTCCAACTTATTTGGGGCTAATTATCTAGAATTTTGAGTCAGCATTCTCTTATTTGTTCACTGGAAATATGTAAAAATCGCTGAGGGATAAAGAAACATTATTCATAAATTTCATTTTCCTAATATTTTTGACATAATTTCATGAAATATGTTGGCATGCATTAATTGATGAAAGGGATCCTCTGGAGCCCCAAGGTATGCGCAGTATTCGAAATATTCAGGTCTTCAAGGTGCAAAGTTGTTAAAGCTTCTATCGCAACAAAACGGTTTTATACAAAGCATTTTATTATCTTGATCTGATAACATAGGCCTTCCTTGGAACTTCAGTAAGTGTTGCGAATTGAGCACAATTGCCAAAAAGGACTTTCATTTGTGCTCTACATTTAAAGATGATGGATCTGCACTGCAAACTGCCGACACCGTGCGGCAAACGAATTCCGGGGAAAAGGTGTACAGTTTCATCTGATTTGAGTTTCAATGTGGATATCGATCATTTTATCATTCAGGCATCTAGACGACAGTGCATTTTATACAATTTGAAAAGATCAGAATGTGATTTTAGACAACATGCTTTGCTTTTGTGCGTCTGTCTGTCCAGATTAGCTGTTTTCCCGCTTTCTTCAATCTCCCCAATCATTATTGCCCTGAAAGACTATTCCAGATCGAAAAATAATTTGTAAACTTGTCAGTTACAAATTTAACCTGATCATGTAACTTAACACGAACCACCAATGTTCTTCATTTTCCGAAAAGATTGCTACAGATTTTTCTTTTCAGGAATAGGCTGTCAAAAACTGGTGTCAGCATAAGCGTCCCCAAGTAAATAATTTCAGGTCATTTCAGCTTTTCAGGTCTTCCGTATTCGATTTTTAAATAACGTATCTACAACCTTTTTTGTCACATTTTTACATTGCTCCTTTACTTCATCCTGTATTGTAAATTTGTCATTGTGACGTGTCTACCGAAATATACCATTAGCTTGTACGAGGGTCATCCTAAAAGTTCTCTGTTTTGTTGTTTAATTCATACAGTACGTCAGATATTACAACGTATTGATTCTGGTATGTCAGGCTGTGCATATTGATTGAAATTGGAACTGTTAATTGTTGTGACTCGCGATCATTGCTTAGAAATTTAGTGGTTCAGGCAATCAGAATTCAAAGGCAATCAGAAGTCCGTCCCGCATCAAGTCAATGCACATTCTTTTTTTCGACGTTCATGGGCTCCTTATTGACCATGCTGTACCAACAGGCACAACTGTGAACGGAGAATATTACAAATACTTTATCCGCAATCATCTTCGACCGGCCAGCCGCAGAAAAAGACCAGGTTTACTGGAAGAAGGTCCGATAATCCTCCATGACAATGCACCATCTCACACGAAAAGAGACGTGGTGCAACTTCTCAATGATGAGTAGCCTACGACTGGGAGATCCTTCAGCATCCACCATACTCGCCAGATTTATCACCGTGTGACTTTTACTTCTTCCCGTTGGTGAAGAACGAACTTCGTGGTCGTCGATTTTCCACCGTGGAAGAAGTCAATCATGAATTTCACCGTGAATGTGTTGCCCGGGCATCTGTAGGTTGCAATGATGGTATTGACGGGCTGGTGAAACGCTGGAAGAAGTGTGTGAACCTGGAAGGACATTATACTGAGCAATGATACCCATGAGTGTTAAATAAAAGTAATTTTGGATTACAGATGCGTATTTTTACTTTTTCATAATGCAATACAGAGAACTTTTAGGATGACCCTCGTATGTATACACCAATAAATATGATCTTATAATTCATCAAATCATAGTCAAGTCGACATTCGTTATAAGAATTCTTGTGCACCAAATTCGGTAAGTGAAGTGCTAAACTTGCGTAGTGCCTTTAATGGTAGCTGCCACACGACATTGGCTATAAATCGCATTAAATGATCCACTCGCCATGGCAGTGTTGAACGTTGCTTGAATAACTTCTGATGTTTATTCTTTCTTTTAATTTTTTATAAGTTCGATGTATTTAACACAGAAGAATTTCAATGTACTAACAGTAAGTTCATGTACACTGTAAGCTGTAGAGTACGAAAACTGGTTCATTTTGAATACGAAACCTATATGTACAAAAGGAGAATAACAAAATGTACGAAAGCGCTATTGTTCGTGCTCAGACACAACGAAAGCGGTTGGCTTTCCTATTGGATTATTTTTATCATCCAGTAGCAAAGTCAATCGCTTTCGTAGTGTATGAGCACGAACATTTTGTTATTCTTGTTTTGTACATTGGTTTCGCAAGTAATTTTGGCATCGTACAATTTACAGTGTAGGTCATGCAACAGGGATATTGCAATCTCCTGCATGTTCAGCCTTGAAAATCACTCGACCTGTCCCAGACAAACCAAAGAACTTCATAGTTAGAGAATTAGATTCTGACTATTTAATGCAACTCTTTTATTATTATAAATGTACGTCTTCTAAAGCTTTGATCACACGGCAATCCGGCATTCATTAACCCTTTCGCAGCGTTTAAATATGACAACATATGTGGATGACGGATATTTCCGTCATGAAATCATCCTTTATGTCGCTCTTATATTTGGTTCCATTTGCGGATGACGGAGATCTCCGTCATGGATAGCATTCTTTTATTTGCGGTGACGGAGATTTCCACATTTTGCCGTGTGCGTATGACGGAGATCTTCGTCACAAAATATTAGGAGTTTAGCGAATTTCTTGTGACCTGTTTATCTCGGAAAATCATTTCATCTGAATGATGACAACTACAGAGGTTGATCTAGACATACTCTGTATATCTGATGAAGAAGTAGAGTACTCTGATGATGAGACTAACGCTGAGTCGGAAGAACCTACACTCGACGACAAAATGTACACCCCACCATACCAAGTAAAATGCGAAGCCTTTTCTGATTGCATTCTCTAAATTTATATGCGTCGGGTAGAAACATGGGGCCTACGGCATCCATTTCCTACTAAGGAACATGGACGTCTCGATAATATAAGTGGGTTAAGGACGCGACACTACTTTCCGAGGTCTAAGATATCCCGATCCTTTTATCACATGGATATGCTTTATACGCATGAATAAGCTAATTATACAAAAATAATATTTCAATAACTTAAAATACCGTCATACTGTATAGAACATAGTCGAACAAGTAAAATATTTTTTATTTCAAATTTAAGATATGATTACAGTATAAATAGCATTGTTTCATCAATTCAAAAGAAGAGCATCTCTGATTCGATCTATTTTGTTGAACGTAACTTCTCGGAATTACGGAAGGTACGGATTAATTAGAAATACAAGTATCACTTCTAGAGAAAAATTCCGACAAAATGAGATATTCACAGCAAATTTCCTGAAAACATTTTCGTGCATTTCAGAATTCAGAAGAAGAATAAATATTTCACTTGAGTCTTTGATAACTGAAAACAACAGAAGCCGTCGAAAAAAGATAAACTGTAGGAGATTTTGAACTCCCACGTCTGACATTATGTAAGAAATCTGTGACAGAATTCTCAAATCCAATTTCAGGCATAGCGGAATTGGGCATCAATAATAAGTCGGCAGTTTTCACATTTGAAAGAATCAACTTTGGCAATATGGCCACTGACACAATACAGTAAATTCAGTTCATTTGACTCGAGATCCAGGTCATCAGGTGAATCAGATTCGAGGTATGATAGGATTATTTTCACAGTTTCACATTTTTCGGAGGGACCATCAGATGGAACTCCATTAGTAATCTCATTGACATCACGTACATTGATACCAGAATGTTTCAAAATATCTTTATGCGTCTCTCACTTTCCAGGAGTCGTTTGTATCCAATGAAAAAGTTCGCTCCACTCATTTGCCTTAATCGGCCAAATGTCTGTTCTAACGGATCACTCTGAACGTGACCGAGTAAAACAAAACCGTAGTGGTGGTCATTCAGCAAAGATTCACAAACAGCTTTTAGAGAAGAGAACATCGGAAAACAAGCATGGAGTGTTTCACTGCTTACACCACAATTACAAATTCTGCGCATAGCATCAAACATGATCTGAAATTCAATGAATTTCAACAATTTTCAATCACCGATGGATCGAACAGGTTCACGAAACGGATCACGCTTGTGGATTCCAATGGTTGATGTTCTCACATTTATCATCAGAAATGCATCGAATAAATTTGGCAGTCCCTGTCCATTCAGTCTTACCATTCGACGCGTAGAATTCCAGTGCTGCAGTGGTAGATTCATGGAATGATGCATATGATAATTTAGACAATGTGCGTTGAATTGAAGTTGGAGTTAACTGCTGGGAAGAGACGATGTGCCATTCTCAGTTGAATATCTTTTTCGATTTCATACAGTTCTTTGATGTATTTAAAGCTCGCAATTGAATCAAACTTCACTGTCAAATTCCGCTGAAAGTTATTATAAAGATTTTTCATATTATCTGTCGGGTCTATCAGTAAGTGAAGTCGCTTCGCGTTGTCGTACGGATGAGAGATGGACCATTCTAATTCTCCAGCACAAATGAATGAGGTCAAACACTTTTAATTGGGAGGATGGTTATCGCAAATAACAACCAAAACAAAAAACCCTGCTTTACGACACAACTCCATTGCAAATTCATATTCACGCACATTAAAGATAAAATTCTTGACAACAAATGTCAAGTTAATTAGTCAACAATTTCGCTGACACTGAATCACGCTGTGTGTTGAGAGATGGGCGGATTGCAGTGATCAAAAGCATTTCATAAATTAGCAAATCAAATTTACTTTTGCAATATTTCAGAACTCTGAAATTGTGGAGATTGACAATTTCAGAATCTGTGAAATACTTTTCATCACTGCAATCCGCCAATCTCTCAACACACAGCGTGATTCAGTGTCAGCGAAATTGTTGACTAATTAACTTGACACTTGTTGTCAAATTCATATTTGTCATACAAAATGTATGCAGTGGCACCATGTATGGGAGATAGTGAAATGACATCGCAAAATTTTGAAGACAGAGATTTAATCATAAAAGTCAATACAGTAGTTACTATGGTTGCCCATCACTAGTCAGCCCGACGAATTAACTGTAAAATCCTGCATTATTTCTGAAAGATCACCTTTGCATTTGATAACGTTTCGGTGAACAACAAATGTAAGATCAAAATATACTGTAACGGAGCAGTCGATAGTTGGAACTGAATGCCAACATCGTGAATGTACTGTACATCGTGAACTTTTCGTCGCATAACTGATAAAATCCTTTAGGTTTCGAAATACAACTGTTGAGCTTGTCATTGAGTTCTGCCATTGATGAAACATTATCATTTGCGATCAGTTCATTGATGGCCATTTGAATTCGTTGATTTTTGATGTCCTTGCGAGCAGATGCTGAAGAATTGGTAGACCTCTGAACGTTGGATGAAGAACTTAAATGTGATGATAAATTAGGAAGAATGGTCGGATAAACACCAGGTTTCAGTCGTTTTCGTTTTAATGCACCTCGATTTCTACTGGTATTATTGCCCGTGCGGTGATCGACATAGTCTGAAGACGCGAAATGTATAGAACAGACGCGGCTATGATCAGTAGGTGTGAAGTTTTCACGATAAATATGACGAACCCATTTCGCATATTCAACGGGATTCGATGGGAATTGATGAAAAGAAACACTACCAGTTTCACTAGCAAGTAATGGACGATGATCGTGGCAAGTATCGCAGCCTAGTACACAATAAGTTCGCATTATGATGCTCGATATTCTCTTATGAATCACCCTTCGACGAAGATGCAGGAAGAAGTAATGTTAAGTCATATTCTGATGGTGTCAATCGATAGCTGCTTCGGGAGGTAGAAAGGTTCAGTACGACTAATAAGCTATGCTACAGTCCGTTTCATAAAAAGTGGATCATCCTAAAATTTGACTAAATAAAACATAAGTATGATACAGAAAGCATTTTTCATGTTATTTCATGTCCCTAATATATTTAAATGTCCTTATATAATCTGATAAGCTATGATACAGTAACGGTTCTTAAGAAGCTAATATATTGTGGCCCTACCCTTATTGTCAATGACATTACCAATTCGTCTAGGCATTGAGTCGATGATATCGTTGATTTTTGACTGATCTAACTTTCTCCACTCTCTTTTTAACATTGACGTAAGTTGTGATACGCCATCTGTAGGTAGCAGTGAACGACGAACGTTACGTTTTAGAAACTCCATACATTTTCTAAGGGATTCAGATCAGGAGAACGAGCTGGCTAAGATAATGTCCTAAGCCCTAATTGAGACTTGCATAAGTTGACTCTACTACTCCTGTGATACGTAGCATTATCATCCATAAATAACCAAGTCGATGGATCACGAAGTTGATCTGTCATTTGGCCAATGTTCATTCGTAAAACATCAACATAGCGTTGAGAATTCATGGTTCCTTGCTGTATGTGAAGTTCAGAGCGGCCATTGGTCCAAATGCCAGCTGACACTTTGCCTTTTGTGAATGCGATCTCGCTATTGTTCATTTGTGCTTTGTATTGTTTTCAACAGGTAAGAGATAGATTTCTAGCTGAAAGCAATCAGGAGTGCTGCCAACACCACCGCAACGAAGTCAGGAAGCTATGGAACATGAAGTCCAGTTAATCACATGTAGCAGTTACATTATTGTTGATGAATAATGGTGCTATACTGGCTCTGATTGACCGATTTTCTTTATTTTTGTTTTGCTTGATAGCTTTTGGCTTGTAGAACAACATATTACATAACAAAGGAAACAAATGTAATTTTATAAGAGTGAGGTATGATTTTGTGTAACATTGCTAAATGAAGATCAAATTATCTACTACTTTTTTATCTATAACAGGAAAACAACTCAATATTCATGCTTGAAATTTCCAACAATGATATTAGTAAGCACAACTGACATATCTTCCAAATTTCAGAGAAATTCGTTCAAGTTTGGCGGAGTTAGACAAAGTTGAAGTTAAGGCGATGTTTGAGGGTGATCCATTTTTTATGAAACAATCTGTATAATACTCTATGCTCCAGTGTTTAAATGCATATGCGGTGACATGAAAACAATAGACGCAGACAGCCAACGATTCATCAGGTTGAGTGCGTATGAATCGAATGTCATGTGCACTAGGGAACCACAGGCAGCAAACAGGAACGCTAGACCACCAAAAGTAGAAGAAAGCACGCTCATTCGTTGAGTGTCGCGTCCTTAACCCACTTATATTATCAAGACGTCCATGCTGAGGAAATACCTGAATGAGCAGCTACAACAAGGCAATGTACCGTGCCATATCAGTAATAACATAGAAGTAAATAATAGTACATGGCATTGTTTATTTATGTGAGTAAAACTCACTCGAACTCCAGAGGTTCGCGAGTTTTGCCATGGTCTATGAGTTCACCCTATGCAAATCTGATATAGAACTTGTGGTGATATACTGTAGAATGACGCCTGAAGAAGCGCGGATGCAAAAAACAAAGTAGCAGATCTACTCAATACATTCACAAACATGTGGGCCAGAGATTAAGAGATTATTCAGATTTGCAAAACCTCTTGTCAAAGATTGTCAATTCCATGCTTGAGAGGTTGGAATCAAGTGATCAAGAACAAATGTGGAGCAACAAAATATTGAGCAGTGTGACGAAAATGCAGACTTCTCTCTCTCTCTTTCCTCATCATGACTCGGCTCGAATCAGGCAGAAGTGATACTTAGCATCAAATAACCTTCAAGTCAGCGACGACCAATGATTCGCTTATGTGAGACATTGATCGGCACAGATTCTCTTTCCCTTCACTGACAGGACAGCGAAGCTGGATACCCAGTGCCAGAAAATCGGCAAATGACTGAGCACCAATAAAATGATCCAGATGGATGATCGATCCCGCACAATTCGGAGATACATCAAAACTCCCTGCTGACGAACCGAACGTTCTCTCTCACTCTCTCCCGCCTGTACACACGTTCTCTTGTTGTGCATCACTGATGCTGCCGCGACACCTCGTCTCACGACCTCAATGTCAAGTTCTTGGACAAGCCGTGTGGTCAAATCTTCAGCGTAGCTCAATTCCTGCCTCTGTGTCCTGCTCGCCCTCCGGTGCTAACTTGATGACTGTACGTACACTCACCTCATTCTCAGCGAACACCAAATCGGCTCTCTTAAGGGCCACCACCTTCCTTGCATCTAATAAATTCATTCACTCACAGGGATTTGGCCTTTTTTCTGTTCGTACCTTGGGGAGGTCGTAACAGCAGCAAGTAAATGTTGCTGGACTAAATAATTGATTACATTCTTTTTGTTATGAATAAATTTGCATGCTTTGATTCTGCTACATTATGTGTTTCAGCTTTTGACGCAATGAATAGTATGTGGTCAGAAGAGATTTCTTTCAATACACTTGGGGTGGGGCGTACATCTTGTCATCGGGTGTACATCAAAACTACCTGACAGTTGGAATGAAGCGAATCAGTCTACGGATCAAGTAAGCGAAGATCAATTTTATGGTCTACATGGACTAAATCCTGAATATTTACCTACAGAGGCGTTGAATGCGACCTTTTTTTACTGATCTATGTTTGCCAAAATATTCATTTCAAGACCTTGTGACCTGGACTAACGTCAGAGCACGATTATTCTTATCCAAAAATCATGGGCGTAGCCAGAAAGTCAGTTTGGGAGGGAACAAGGTTCTGATGAATTGCAATTCTTAAAACTGCTGTTTAATTACATTATACATATTATAAACATTTAATTACATTACATTATACAGCACCCACTTCCTATGATTTTAATTGACGTTTAAGGAATATACATTTTAACACTTTGTGTAACTACATGTAAGCGTATTAGAATCTGAAACTTATCTGAAATACCTGTTGGATAATAAACAATTTTCATTTCAAGATTTAGCGTCTCATTTACATTTTATATCCAGCATTATAAGATGAATTCTCGGCGAGAATCAACTGACCGACAAATCAAGCTGTAAGATTTGGACTGACGTCACTTCCTTACCTGAAATGAAGAAAACATTCGCTTGTATCCTATTGATGGGCATTGTCAAAAAACCAACAGTAGAAAGACTTGACAAGACTTGAACTTGCTCTATGTACCTATCCGTGTTTCGCTTTGTACCTTAAGTGATGGTTTGTATGGATGGTATACATCCACAGTATGTATGGGTACATATCGGAAATTCATCACTTTATAGTTGTTCACGCACAGGGAAGCGTTGAAATATCCGTTATTTAGAATCAGATTAATACGAATTAGGGAAATCAGACATTCAGTGAATGAAAACATGACTGATAACTCCGTCATTCGCACGTGGGACGAAGTATAATATATACGTGAAGGATGACTTTATGACGGAGATCTCCATCATTAGCAGCTAAAGGGATATACATGTAGAGCGACTGAATGAAAGAGAGAATACTTTATTCACCGCAAATTCACGCAAAGAGAAAGCATCGAATCATTCAGTATACAAATAGCAGCTTCGCTGCGGTAAATAGGATGAATGACAAAGCGGGCTTGGTAATGATAACAGACTGACTTAAAAAGGTCATCCATCATTAGTTTACGTCACAACCATTTATCTCTTAATCTCATCAGAATGAATTTGAATAATCAATGTCAATGATAAGTCTTTTTACCATTATGAAATGCTGAATTCTGCTTCTTCTTCCTAGCGAGGGTATGATTATACATGCATCAAAATAATCGTGTAGAGGGAAAACCACGGGATTTTCAGATGCTAGGTGCGTCTATCTTGCCCCTGGTTATCCCTCTAAAAAATACATTCTATATAATGACCGTTTTTTAATCAAACTTTATGAGTACATCATTTCACATTTTGGGAAAATCATTCCCATTTTACAAGTACACGTGAACAATAATCGCAAATTTAAATTTTTCTAAGTCAAAAGTGCCCGCATGGAAATCCGACTTCTTGCTTTGCTTGAGTTAGTGGAAGTGGAGTGGACACAGCAGTTGTTGATACCAAATTAAATTGCTCGATTAGGCAACGACTTCCATCAATGTTGCTGGACCTAAATAATGATAATAATAATATTCTTTATTTAGCCTCGATACACAATCGGGTTGATCCTCTTTTCGCTGTGGTCGAGAAAACTAGTGATCAATAGAGACAAGGTAAAAATACAAAAATGAAAGAAATGTAGATGTCATTTTCTGAAGCAATCCGAATGATGCCAGTAACAGGCTGAAGTAAATTGTCGATAGGTCGGTAGGAGACGAATATGTAATTGCAATTCATTGAAACAACGTGAACCAACAGCACGAAAGGAGGTGTCACAAAATTTTCAACGAGAACAAGGAGCGTGCATCTTTTGATCTGTTAACGATTTCAATGAATTACTTTTACATCGATTTGTAGAAAGTTTGAAAAATTCTGAATTTTGAGGTCATTCATCTGCTTTACACTACACCAGCCCCAAATTGATAAACAAAAGTCAAAATTAGGCATAATAAAGGAGTTGAAAACTGTCGGTGAGCATGAAATGGGAGGAAATCTTTCATTCTGAACAAAACATAGAGTTTTGATTTTGCTTTTTGAAAAAAACATTACAGATATGGGTGCTGCGAGATAAGTTTTGTTGAATTGTAACGCCTAGAAGGCGATGATAGCTGGTGTTCATAAGAGTTGTCTCATTCAATTTCAATTCAAAATTACCAATGTCAGCAAGATGTGATCGCCTTTGGTTGGTAGATGCAAGCATGGATTTTGATTTGCTTAAATTAATGGCCATTTTGTTGTGATAACACCATTTCGAAACAGTCTTTAGATCATCATTTAACTTTGATGACAATGAGTTAAAGTCACACGATGATTTATGAATTGTTGTGTCGTCTGCATAGCATTCAGTTGTACATTTATTAATACATACAGTAAATCATTTAGCTACATGATGAATAAGATCGATCCAGGGGCCGACCCCTGAGGCCCACCACGATTGGCATACTTTTAGAGAATATTTTATCAACATACACAATCTGGCTTCGGTTTGCTTAGATAGTCGTCAAGGAAAGAAAGTTCGTTATCGCGAATTCAATACATTTACAACTTTCTTAATAGAATAGTATGAGAAACTGACTCAAACGCTATAAGTCAAATTATAGAATACCTACAACTTCCTTCTTCAGCAAATTTTGAATCTGTCGGTCGTGAATAGACATGAGTGTGGTCTCACATGAATGGAATTTCCGAAAGCTTGATTGTTTGGCGTAAAGAAGCTCTTTTCAGCTCAAAAACTCAACCAGATGGCAATGAACATGACGCTTGGGGATTTTTTAAATTGCTGGAAATCGCCCGACTAGGTGTTTTTCCGAACCGGCGCCACTGAGATCGCCCCCTGCAGATCCCTCAAACTACTGCATCAATTTTACCAAACCACAAATCAATTGAATAGGCATTGAAAGAGGATTCAGCGGCAGTTTTATTTCTAAGGTAATCTCTGGGCTGAGGTGAAGGTTAAAGGTAAAAAACCGTCAATTTTAAACAAATTTCCATTATATCCCTATCTGAAGTGGAGAATGACAACAAAAACTAATAAAGCACACACTAATCGAAAGATCTGTTCAAGGTGGATAATAAAACGATGATTATCAATCGCTCTGAGATTGCATCATCACATTATATGCGGTCAGAGGCCAAATGATTCGAACTTTTAGTTCAGTTGAAATGTCACTAAAATTACACATTTTGGTATTTTGTTTTTGTTGGAGAAGAAGCAACTCAAATTCGATGACTTTTATCGAGACACTGAGGCTAGAAGCAATGATTCTGAGATATTTCAATAATTGCTGATCAGATGTAGAACTAAAAAGAACAAAAATTGCAAAAAAAATCATATTTGAAATTTGAATTTCAAATCTTTTGTCCTCAGAGAATTATTCATGATTGAAATTGAAGATGGTGCAATTACCGACGCTGCAATTTTGAGAAATGGAGGTCCATGACCATCAGAGCAGTCTTTCAAGTTTATGGACTCTTCCTCAACAGAGCGGTAATGACCAAGAGAGGCGATGAGAACAATGGAAATTCCGTTTGATTAAGCATTGGTTAGGCAGCGACTTCCGTCAATGTTGCTAGATCTTAGATGGAATCAGATTTCTGCAACATGAACAGTTGTTGTAAGCTGTTTTATCAAAAGGATTTGCTATTTACTGGGAAATGATATACATGTAACTGTGAATCTTTGCAAAGTTTGCTGACGAGGTACCGGTACTTTCCCATTGTTTCCATCATTTAGGCACCGTTGCCACAATGCCATGACAGCACATGACAGCGCTGTAGTCCTAATTTCTTCTTATTATCGGTGCGCACTATTATCTTTCATTCATTTAATGTCATTCTACTCTTATCCATGTTTTCTCCAAAGTCAAATTAGGACATGGACATCAACAATATAATCGGTAAATAGATGTCGGAACAAAAGAATTTGTGGTCGAATGTAGCTTCCATGGTTTTGGGCTTGTTTGACCTTAATCTCGCTTTTATGTCCAGATGAAAATTCTGGAATTTTCCCATGACTAAAAAGTTTGATTTTCAAAAATTTCGATAAAGATTTATTGTTAAGATATGTTTCAATGAGTCTTTTTGTGACATCCTGCCAGGACTACATTATGATACTCATAAAAGTTTAAGTAGATTTTCATTGATGCGTAATTGCGATTCATCATGCCAAGCAATGAATCATTTGGCAACGGCGAAATAAATTGCCCAGAAATGTCATAAGATATGACCCCCGAGGTCAATCTATCAATCTAACGACATGATAGCTTTTCCAGGTATATCCGAAAAGTCATGCTAGCTGATATACCGCGCAAGAACCTCGAGCAATCCACAAAGTAATTTCGCCGTCATTATGAGATGGCGAAAGGAAAATTAAAATGCAATTGGACATACATTTTTCGTAGTAAGTTACAATAAACTGAAATCTCATCGAGATATGAATAACAATCAACGGAAACACATTGACAGAACACGCTGCTAGAAATAGGTCCAAGTATTTCTATGAGACTGAAGATCATTTCACCACATAAAGAGGAAGCGAATATATTACTTTTCCATTCGTAATCTCGCAATAACGGCGAATTAATTGTCTTGCGGAATCAGGTGAAGTTTTTACGCTGCATGTTCAATGTTGAGGCTTCAGCAGCAGGTGCGTGAAAAATCGATCATTCAGACAACACAGCAGTCTAGCTAGATGTCGCAACAATGATAGCAAGTGTTCAGTTTAGAAAAATTTCGATTGTAATAATGCCTATGATATGGCAGAAGGCGGGAGGACCATAATTCAATGCGAATGTAAAACTGATTCAATACTCTCCCGATATGATTATTGCCAAGTAAAATGAATAAAGAATATAAAATGTCGCCATACGTTTCGGGTCCAGACCCTTTGTCAATGGTAGAACACTTAATAATGAACGACTTGTGCAGTTCTACACTTGTAGCAGAACAGCTCCCGCCTTTTCGTGACGCCTGTTCATGCTTGACTTGTGCAAGTTGATAAGTCGCGATTCCACCAAACTTGTTTCAATCCGAATCGTTCAGACATCTCAAATATCCAATGCCAAAATCTTCTATACTACTGACATCACAAATTTTTGGTCTGATCTGACAAAGCACTTGTACTATTTTTGTTTTTAATACTATTGTAGTGTTCATTATATCTTACATAAAAAGGACGATTGCATTTATGACATTAATAAAATCAAAATTGAATCTAAACAATGCTGTTCATAAACGGTATATAAATGACTCGATCATCGGACCTTTAGAAAAGAATATTAATGATTTCGAATTTATTAAGAACACTTTTAAGGCAATGGACGACAACGTAAAACTTACTCTAGATGTCCCTGACAGAAAAAACCTCAACTTTTTAGATCTAACAATTTGGATAGAGAATAAAAAGATTATGTATCAAATGTACACCAACGAGCTGGCCTCAGGAAATACATTAAAGAAGGACAGTTGGCTACCTACAGTGTAAAATCAAATTTCGTAAAACAAAGTATTTTGAGCGTCCATGAGAGATGTAGTGAAACACTCAGTAAAGACATGGTGACTCAGTCGGAAAAGCAATGCTTAAATACACTTAAGGCTAACGGATATAGTGAAAAGGATTTTGTCATGGTAAAGAGAAAAAACTAGGAAAAATAACAAAGACAATACCGACAAGTGCGTTTTAAAGTTACCTACATAAGTGATAGTTTAGTAAGGAAAATCAATTACTTAATTTGTAAACATAAATTGAATGTACAGTTTGTAAGTTGCGGTAACAAAAGTTGTGCAATGTCTTGAAAATCAAATTAATAATAAAAGGACATGATAATTGTAAAATATGTAACCAGCTACCAGAGAAATTTAACTGTGAAAAGACCTGCGTGGTTTATCAATTCACGTGTAATAAATGCAATCGTCCTTTTTATGTAAGATATAATGAACACTACAATAGTATCAAAAACAAAAATAGTGCAAGTGCTTTGTCAGATCACACCAAAATTTGTGATGTCAGTAGCATAGAAGATTTTGGCATTGAATATTAAATTGAGATGTCTGAATGATTCGGTTGAAACAAGTTTGGTGGAATCGCGACTTATCAACTTGCACAAGCCAAGCATGAACAGGAGTCACGAAACATTGGGAGCAGAAGTCGTTCATTATTAAGTGTTCTACCATTGACAAAGGGTCTGGACCCGAAACGTATGACGATATTTTTTATTCTTTATTCATTTTACTTGGCATTAATCATATCGGGAGACTATTTAATCAGTTTTACATTCGCATTGAGTGTAATAATGCCTAAAACTAAATAATGCCAAACTAAAAATATAATTCGTCCGCACATCTCTAAAATGTCAGTAAGTATGGATTGTTATATCATTACAAATCCTCCGCAGGCTAATCTAAAATTTGAAGGTCATACCTTGTTTTGAGATAAAAATTGCATTCAGACTTTGAAAAAATACGATTTGATTATACACTAGAATACGAGTGCGTTTACGTTTGTTATCAAAGCAATAAGCTCCTTGTTTTTTTATTCATTTGAGAATTTATCTGTGAAAATGAAGTCAATCTTCATGCTCTGCTGATCCGACTAAGTAAGAAAAAAAACTAAACCAAATCATTAAGCAGGCTACTGACTATATGCAGAATACGACGGAATCATCGCACTAAGTGCAAACTTAGTTGAAATCAAATTACTGAGATGCGTACTTAGGTCAGTATGCAAAACCGGCAACATTTAACTTAGTAAGTTGAACTTAGGAAGCGATACCTACATTTATGGCAACAAATATCACTATAGTGGGTCAATAAGTAGCCTGCATAGTCATCTCCATCTGACGAAACATGCATGACATGATCCGCATTAGTGCACATGACATAAACAGCTGTTTACGCTTTACTTTCAGTTAAGTGCATCAAATAAATATTCCGACTGATATTAATTGGACGTAAAACTATTTGCAATTTAGGAATAATTAATCTAAATATAGAGTAAGCCTACATGCATGATGGCACCAATTCAAACTTTGATCTTGCTGTGAAATATTTTGATACACATGAAGTTATTATTACTACACACGTGCAATAGTTCAAAACTAACATTACGTTCGGTGCAAATGTGCATTTTAAATTGGTCAGATGAATTTCTGATAAGCAGCAGATCACAATCCTTCCAATATTTTCAAATCAATATTCTGCGGAAACATATTGGAATTACTCACATCTTGTGCTAACTGCGCGAAAAGACAATGAAAATTGAATCGAATTTTTACAGTTTCGCGATATCACAATCTTCATAGGAAAATGCTCTTTACACGGATAGTTGTAATCATAGAGTGAGTGTAAAGAAGGTAGAGTGTCGACTGAAAAAAGTATTTTGTAAAATATAAGGTTTTTGTGGAGACAAACGTTCCTGCGGTCCAAAATATTATTGGAGCATTCTTTATTATTTCAGCATATTTGCCTGTGTTTATATACTATCGAGATGAACTTACATTATAAGTAATATCAAGCAAGTTAGATATCAAAAGGAATGAATATTTATTCTTAATGAATTCTTAATAAAGCGGAAATTATGCTGATTATCAAGGAAATTTCATGAACTACATTATAATACAAGTCCCTCCAAGTCTTTAAGAAAAATTTGAGATCTTATTAAGAGTTTCTTGGCTGAGATGTCATATTTTTAATTCAACTTTCAGCGGCATGATTTCATGATTCACAAGACGTCATTTCTTGAATCTGAATAGTGATGTGGACCAACTTGCATCTTTCAAAGTTAATTATGATCATTTCCTTTGGCTATGTTTTTTTGCTCTTTCAGTGGCAGGTAGTTTGTGATATGATCACGATTAAATCACATTATACAGTAATAAGGCTGAGCTTTAAATAATGGCAACCCATCGAACTGTCAACTTAACAAACTATAATACCTCTCTTAGTTTGTCATGACATGAAGGATTTGTAAAATACCTTTCTTTCTTTTGTATTGCTATCATAATGAGGCAAATCCGTGTCATTTCTCCAGATCTGCAAATATTTGCAGATCTCACATGTGGTCCTGGTTCTCAACTCAATAAAGTGGTACAGTCTCAAGCTGTATACACATTGGGGATTTAATAAAATTAATGCTAAATTGCTACTCTAATGGCAATTCAGCGCAAATGTCAACATTTGGGCAATTTTCTGAAGTACCTAAGGGCTTATTTTTGATTGTACAATGCACAAACAAAATCCTTGACACTGATACTTTCCAGAAAAACATTCGATTCGCTACGAAAATTAGACTTCCAAAAAAATTAATTATGTAGATACCGTAATAAAAACAGAAAAAATTGAAATTTTTTTCATAAAATTTGGCCTTTATTGAACTAATGTATTTATTTCTCATTCATTCAAATATAGCAGATGTTTGCTACTTATTCGAGTCAAAAGTCGAGCACTTATTCGAAGATAATCTCACTTTCTTCTATTTGGTTAAAAAAAATTAACATGTAGATCCGAAGTTTCATGCGCAACGTCGTAACGGAAAAATGACATTTTTTTCTTCAACAAACCTATAAAGCTTCCAAAATTTAGGTGCAAAGCAAGACAAATTATTCATAACACATGGTTCCCGCGCTTTTTAAAATTAGGTCACACTTGGAATTTTCAACACGTTTTTGAGAAATTTCCAAGACAAATACTGTGACCAAATAGGCCTAATACTCGAATTTGCAGTGTTGGAGTTACATGAAGTGCCCAATTTCACGAAAAATGTACCTCTAGTCTAATCATCTAGAAGACTGCCATCCAGTATTCTGAAAAATTGTGTATATAGCTAGGTAGCACAGCTCGATCAATAGCATTAAAAATGGATGAGTAGGCTACTACTTTTATCAATGCACAAGTAGGCTTAGTATGAGTGCTTAAACCTGATTATCGTTAATATGAATTTTTTGTACTTCTGTTCGTTTGTGGTCATCGGCTAGACTTCCTTAAATTGATGTCTGTAAAGGATGTTGACATTGAATATGCAGCCGCTACCATTCCTTTAGAATTGTAAATGAAAAGGAAATTTCAAGAGATGAACCTTTTTCAGAGCAAACGTTTCATAAATTAGTTATGATATCTTAATTATTGCGCAGTTCTGCTCAGTTTTCTACTTTTATTCAATCAGTGTAAATGGCACAAACTGTCAATGCTACCAGTGGACCTATATCAACAACAGCATGTGATAGCCTACGTTCGCAGACGACTCCAGCGCAAGTTGTAGGCTGGTCCTTATGGCCGCTGCGTAGGCCTACACGGTCATCTGCGAAACATTCCATGGCAAGTTTTCTAACATTTACCGGAGATCGAGCATCCAAAACGAATTCAGTACGTATTACGTTACGATTATGGGATTAGATTGTATGGAGCTGTGCGACTTTTGCGGACAGAAACTGCTAATAACCATGGACAGTTAGAATACTATCACCTCTATCACTTCTAGCTGTCCATGGAATAATCATGCGATTCTCCGAGTTTAAGGACAATCTCGTTGGACATCTGCAGGTCAGGAGGTGTCGACCGAATGCCGTGATTCCTGGTTTGTAGATCGTGTCACAGACCGAAATGACATCAATGCAGACACCTTGTTCATGAAAAGACGAGCTGAAGGTCATTAAGTCCAATGGGCATCACGTGATGACATGGATGAGTTTGATGTGTGAGTTATGCTGAGTCCAGTCATCGGAGAAGTCGAATCATGTATACTTTTGATTCGAATAATTTACTGACCATTGAAAACGTGCTTAGAAACAGTTAGGAGCGGCTACATTTGAAATTTGTTTAGTTCGGAAAACAACTCACAAATTTTATTTTTTTGTGCGCGTAACGTCGCAACATTGAATAACTTCAATTTACGATTCAGCAGTTGTAGGATAAGACTATCCTCATACCAGTCATTGAAGAGAAGCGCGTCTAGAACATGTCCATAAAAGAAAGAATGAAAATTCTCAGAAAAAACAGATAAATGCAACACAACAAAAGACCGAGGTTGCATTCGCGTAACGTCGTAACTTTGTCATAAAATGTCATTTCGCACACATAGTTAATTAACTATTTGTGCTTTCCGATGATATATTCTTCATTTTGATCGTAAGCTTGATTGGAATTCCTTCAGAGAGAATGTGAAATGGCAGTACTTCTGATGGGAGACTAAGTTCCAATCCCATGAAATGCATCCGAAATAACGTCGTAACGCGTGGAATTGCCCTAATATACTTACTCTATTGTTGTAATTGGGTCATAGAAGCACTTCATTTTATAAGTAGTATGGTAAGCATATTAACTGCATTTGCTATGACATCCGTGCTAAATCTGATCAGTCAAACTGTTCCACAAACATTTGACCCGACAATGTAATCTAAGAAAAAATTGTCGCAAATACTTTGAAATTATTCAAATATTTATAGCCTAGTTGTTGGAAGATTTTTCGAAAACCTATGTATAAATCGAATCTCCTAGCCTAACATCAAGCACCAGAGAGCTGTTAGCAGAGTCATAAAATTAGCATAGTAGAGCAGAGTCGATGGGAAAAGGTTTGGAAGATAGAGTAGTGATACACAGGTAGCGTGTCGACTCAAAAAGTATCTGTATACAGTGAAAATTTTTATATCAAAAGATTCAGTTTTTGGCGGAGATCACGTTCCCGTGGTCCAAAAAATTATTTGAGCACAATAGAAAGTGTATACACATTTGGGATTTAATAAATGCGGAGTTACCACTCTACTTAATATATCTGCTCTATGGTTTGGAATCAGGAAATAGTGGCCAACATCTGAACACTAAATGATAAATAAATAAACTTATTTAAATCAACTCTTCTGTTAATCGTCATTTTGTTTGAGGGGTTGGACTTATCTTATTAAGCTGCCGAGAGAAGGCAATTAATTGCTCTAAATACTGAATGATATTGGACTTAACTATTTAGTAGCCGACTAGACGGCAATTAACTCACTCAGTACTTGCCAAGCACATGTCAATATTTAGTCTTATGACTTGGTCAGTACTTAGAAGGTTAGCTCTCTATTTTTCTTCACGGGGAGCCTTTGTGGTGTACGTATTTACTCACCTCAACCAAGTTGTAACCTATATTACTATCAATCTTACAATTTTGATGCAATCAGAAAAACCCTTGATTTCGTCGTCCCTGTCATGAGCACAAACGCCCTTATTTGTGGTCTTCTGTCAACAAAAAGAGATAATTCTCACAATCGCATCTCAATACTTTCCAAAGGTATTTGATAATACACTTTGGCGATACCTTGTGTATTGAACACTAATCATAAGTGAATCGATCCATTGATAGTGATATTTTTGTCAACTTTAATAATCTCCATTATTGTAGACACAACATCTGAAACAACAGAGTGCACATCCGCCTGTGTCCGATTCTGGTAGAACAATCCGTGTGCAAAAAAGTCAGGCACATTTACTAGGATCAGCGCAAAGCATCATGTTAGTGAATATGGTGTATTTTATGTATAAACTTACAATGCACATGATGAAAAGAACAGTTCCACATAATGGCAGTGTTGGAATTGGGTCGTGAGTATGGGTCAGATGGCTCACGTCGATCACGAAATTGCGAGGGTCAGGAGGAGTGCGTCAAATACGCCGGTGGGTCGAGTGGTCATGGATCAAGTTTTGTTTGACAATGGATTTTTGCTATCGTTAGCAGGCCTTTCCCTTAGATAATGAATGGTATTCATGAATAGCACCTCTCAAAACAGTAGCAAATAAGAAAATGCGATGAAACATTTATAGACTAAAGTTACTTTCTTGTTGAAAAGTAACAGTGCGACAATGCAACGCTCAAATTTTCGTAGAGCGATTAGTTTCAAAATAAAATTTTTCTCGGTACGTAAATTATCAAATTTCAAGACATTTCGCATTAGCTAGATACAATAATGAGAAATTGCTTCTTATTCCGGTATATTTTCGGTATATTGCTGCAACTATTGATTATTGCAAAAGTATTCTATATGAAAATATCAGTAATGATATGGGTGAATGGACAATCTGAGAAAATCATCCTTTTACTATACAGAGGAAACTTTAAATCTTTGCGGAATACTAAGTAACATTTGCTTCAAAAATTCCAAAATGAAGACATTTTTATTTTTTGGAATTCTATGAGTAAGAAACATCAATAGTACAGCAAAGAATATTGATATCTACAGACATGCAACATGGAAGCTAATAATTGATTTTTAACTTTCCCCTAAAGCGGTTGAAGTGACAGACCCATGAAGTCAGTTTCAAATCATGTCTCATTTTCGACAACGCTGCAGCATTTCGTCCGGCAGAGGAGTCAACTTTGGAAAATAGTCACTCAGTTAGAAGACTTCCTCTATGCTCACCGATATTTAATCCCATTGAGGAGTTATTTTCTATATTTAAGTTTTCATTAAACCGGGACTTGCAAGTAAGACGAACGGAGATTGTGACCATTACAAATCGGAGCACAGATAGTGACCATCTCCATCGAATTCTGGAAGAATGTGCGTGATGGCGTTTTCAGGAGTTACGCGAACTGATTGTGGTAATTGGGATAGCCATAAATTTTTTCATTTGTTGATAATGCATGCAAGGCAGAGACATGTAAATTGAAAAGACATCTTATTCTCATGCTTGATTGCTCTGTTTGTAGATTTATTCTAACATTTGCCGTAAAACAAAATAAAGAAAATTAAGCATGTATAAGTTTTCAACTTAGATCTTAATTCTAGCATGGTCTTGAATGATGCTTTGATAAATAAAGTTACCTACGTTTTTCTAAGGATGCAAATGTAATTCACGGATTCATAGATTGTCCAGCCAATTATTCAAGTCAATAAAGTGCACTCTATTACCGCAACGTTGCACGTACAATTGCATAAAAACTAGCAAAAAAAAGAAAAATGTTTGAAACAATTGATTAAATTGATGACCATAGGATTTTATCGACTGATCATAAGATAAAATAGATTTACCCTAGTGTTCAACTGACTGAGCATAGGATTAAATTGATTGACCATTGGATTGAGTTGATTGAGAAAAGTTGTAGTGATGTACTTGTGGAAATTTTCATTTCATATGTTCAGCTTGCAGATACTTGATGTTTGAACATCAATGAAATAATTCAAAACGTTTGAAATTCTTTCATTGAGAATGATTATCCTGTTATAGCTTATGCTAATTAATCCAGTAGGGTTGGAGCGATTAAGGGTTGACCGGCGGCCGTCGTGATCAGAAAAACCGACTGTTCGCGGATGGGCCGACGTCTCTGCAACCGACTGTCCAAAGTGTGATGTTTACTGGTCAACTTCGAACAATAGACATCTTTTCATTTCCATATACATGTGTAGCATGCATGAAATACATACAGCAGGCGCCATATTACTTGGAACACCTTCACTTTTTAAGTATTTCGGTCATAATTCCTTGGATGCACATGCATTGAAAGCAATTTCAGGCACATTTGTTCTCATGAGTATTGAATGTATTACCAGCACATGGGCGCCAAGATATCATGTTTCACAACTTTTTGACGAGGAAAAGTGTGAAATGAGCACGCTACAAATTACTTGGGACAGATATCTATTGTGTTCCTTCGGGTCGTCAGACATCATATCTGATTGCTGCAAGTTGTAAAAAGACACAGTCATAGAAATTTATCAAATTTGAGTTTGAATATGAATTTTAATTCATAGATTTTCAATTCTAGACTTGTTCAAACTACATTTCATCATTCAGTGCACTGTGAAGCACAATGCCAGGTCAAGACCTATCAACAGAAAAGAGAACCGAAGTTATAGCGTTGCTGAACCTGAAAACAATGTCTATTCGAGAAATAGCGAGAAGAACTGGAGTGAGCAAATCATCTGTGGCACGGTTGAAAACGTCTTCGACAATTAAATCTCGACGACATGGCAAATGCGGACGCAAATCATCGACAACTAAGAAACAGGACCGCCTTCTCCTTCGAAAATTTACGACGAAATCCTCTTGATGACGCTCATCAACTCCATGGAGAATGGGAGAATGACGGTGTTAAGGTCTCCTTGAGGGACTGTGCAAAGACGACTCTAGACATTTTGGTCGATCGGTGGTTCCTAGGACGTGTGCCAAAGCTTACCCCTTCAATGATGCGCAAACGATTGTCCTTCGCAAAGAAGCATGCTGAGTGGACAGTGGAACAATGGAGGCAGGTCTGCTTCAGCGAACGAAAGTCTCTTCAAATGTAAAGGAGCGCAACGAAGCAGAGTGTGGCATATACGGAGGAACTCCAGTTGCCCATCAGACAGACAGTGAAACATCCGACGAAAGTAATGGTCTGGGGAGTTTATCAGTGCGAAAGGGCCAGGAAAGCTCATATCGTCGAAGGCAATATGAACGCTTGTCAGTACCAGAAGGTTCTGGAATCACGTGCACTTCCTCAACTCCGTGGATGGTTTCCCAACGGAAATGTCATCTTTATGCATGATGGGGCACCATGCCACAAAGCAAAGTTAATAACTGAGTTTCTTCGAAGCAACAACATTGTGACATTGGATTGGCCTGGGAACTCTCGGATTTCAACCTTATAGAGAATGTCTGGGTATCATCAAGCGGCGTATTTTCATCAAAAACAACAACCACGAAGCAAGAATTAATCTCCTCTATCATACAACATTGGCACCGCGAATGCAACACTGCCTAATACTGTTTCAAAACTCATCGACAGCATGTCCAGAGAATGCAAGCAGTGATCGACGATATGGGTGGACATACGAAGTTTTGGTTTGGCTAAATGTCTGAACAGTGACCCTGATTTTTTTTTCTGTGCATTTTGAAACCATAAATGTTAGATTTCAGCATTAAATACTGGGTGTACATTGGAAAATCAAATAGTTCCTCATATTGTCCCAAGTAATTTGTCGTTTAGGAAATACAATGTTATTTTGAATTGATGAACATGACCTTTGAAAACGCTCATTGGACTAAGCATAAATCTAGCTAATGTCCACATCAATAAAGTAGAAATAGCCTCATTGTAATCGATTGAGTCCGAGTATATGATATGACAATTTTTGCAAAAATTCAGTGTCCCAAGTAATGTGGCGCCTACTGTACATAATTGAAGGCCTGACGCTACTCGGATACGTAAGAGTTTTTCTATACGCTTTCTCACCATTTCCTCTTCCGGGCCGATAAGGTTGAATAAATGTTACTGTTCTTCGGAGAAGCACAAACGATTGTAGGGTTGATATTAACTAACCACGTTTTTATTCTTCCCCAAAAGTATCTCTCGCCTTACATCTCTGCTAAGAATGAAACTGAGAAGATGCAATACTGAGGTATCGAGGCTTCTAGGAGGTGCATACTGTTTGCGATCAGCAATTTAGATTGTGATGGGGGGGACCGAATAACATTGATATCGACCCTGATCTCAATCAATTTCTATCTCATCTTCAAACAGATCATTACTCGTACCTTTATAATATCTTTTGAGCAGTGGCACGAGTAGACTTTGTAGATGTATGTTATAATTTTCAATTATAATAATAAACAATGACAACTGTGTTTCAAAGTCAAAACAGTTAAATTGATAAGCAAAAAGTGCATGCTGAAGTCTTACTTACTTGGTCAAATAACAATAAATTCTCTTCCTATTGTCATACCCTGATTTTTCAATGCTATTGTTCCAATACAATCATGCAGTTTAGTGGAAATTGTTTAGGACTTGACGACTTCTACAAAACTATTTACATAGAAAGCAACTTGAAGATTGCAAACTATCTTTATTATGCAAAAGATTTACAAAATATGGCTAATCTGGTAGTCGTACCAATGGACCAATGGAAAGTCAATCACAATTAAATGTTGCCGACACATTATGCTTCCCTTCATTGCCGGCGACCTGTGAGTGGAATCGTATGAGTTCAATACATCTGGATGTTCTCTACTCTTTTAGCTTATTTCCTTCTTGTAGGCTTCGAACACTAGCTTAGCTGCTTACAAGATCCTCAATGGCAATACCCAAAGACTTGAAAACTGTCCTTTGTTCTCTGTCCACAGTAACTTTTCCGTAATGATCTCACCGAGCTCTGCATCCACACATTTTCCTGAATGGACCACATCACCGGACTCGTTCTGAGCTGATTCGCGTGAATCTGCCACCAGAAAGCTATTGGTCAATACATTATCTTCCAATTCTCGCCAGATTGAGCGAGGAGCACCGACGGCATTTACATGAACTCCTGGCTTTTTCATCCATTCACCATCGAGTATGGGAGTTGTGGCTGAAGTCACCGTACAGACAATGTCAGCATTGGACACTGTCTCTTGAATAGTGCCGCAAATTTGAAACATGACTCCCGAGGCCGCCTGCAACAAAAATTAACAACTTGACAGGCTGGCACCAATTAGCTGGTTTTCTCTATCAGAATTTGAAAAAGTGAATATTCTCATTAGGCAGGCCTATAGATATCAGAAACTACAATATCACAGGGCTATGAGGAACTGAACATGTACGATGAAAACAAACATTACGTCGTGAGCAACCAGTACCTAAAAAAAGGGTGGAAAAAGGATTATTGTATTTTTCAAATCAACTTAGAGCACGTAGAAAAGAGCAGAGAATCCCACAGCTCCCATAGCGCCTATATGGGGATTCTGTGGGAATTCTGAATATTTTTGACATTCACTAGAAGCAATCAAAACTGACACCATATCGCACAATCAACTTCGATGTTGAATTACAAAAGTATCCCGCGGCCTACTATTCTCACCACTTAAAATGCATGAAGTATCAATGCTGATCATCTTCAACATTAGTAACACACGTTCAATAATTTTGAATGACTTATAATGATAGCTCCAGGTGTGTATAGGGCGTCTGATGTGGAAGAATTCTGCACGTCTCCTTTACTGCACAGCCGAATGGAGACATACAAATATTAGCTCTAATAGTATAAACGGCTCAGTTAAAATTTTTTTGATATAATTCAGCTTGCGTGATAAATGCAATTAATCATTATTAACCTAGATTTTAAACTAACTACGATATAGAAGACCTGTTGGGTCCAACCCACAATGCAAGACACATGAAAATGTTGACTGCTTTTCGTCGGATACAACATGAACAGTTTGATAAAGATTTCTCATACCAAATCATTCAACTGTAAGCAATCTACTTAAGTTATCATCATCAAGTTATCATAATTATTATTATCATAGTTATAATGGAAGCTCAGATTTTTCACTTGTCCACGATTTGTCAGAACTTTCATTTTAATCTGATAGGCATTCTTAACTGTACACTTAAGTGCACCTCAATAACTGGTTCGTGCTGCATTTCATCACCATACACAAATGGGTCAACATGTCAACATTCTCCAAATTCTTGTGCATTAATTCGGCGACATGAGTGGTCGAGAAAATCAGGACGATTTTCATCGAAGTCTATATCTGTAATAATAGATTTGATTGATTCCAAAGCTCTTTCCTTCATCATTTGTGCATCCGCCCGCCCCCCCCTTGATTTCTGATTCTTCTCAACTGCGAAACAATTCTCCTGCTCCCAGACTTGAGATGCACAATTGCCAAACTCACTTTGATATTTTACTTCTTTACAAGTATCGGCATCGATGGAGATAGAATTATCGATGATTGCTACATTAATTCAATTCACGAATATTAAACGGGAATATTCATATACATGAACATGGCATGATTCCCTGGGCAATAAACGATGGCTATTAATTAAAAAAAACACATAAGTAGACCGCAAACATATAGTGAAGGCCTGCATCAGAATTTTTGACAGGTGACTTTTTTGTGACAGAATGACCATTTTGAAGTAACTGGCAGTGTAGCAACATTATGATATTTTTTATGTATCTTCAATCTGTTTTGTATGTTGATGAACTTCCTATTTTTGAGAATAGCACAGCTAATAAGCAACCAAAACAAATGAAGAATTCCATACATTAGAAGCCCAAATACCAGCTTACAGGACAGGCCAGGATCATATTCTCACGATGGAACACGTGAAACTTGCATATAATCCACTCAATACAGCCAAATACATGCACTTAAAATTATTTCCAGTATAAAATCGAGTCTTCACGAAAAGCAGCTGAGTGAAAATATTGTGGGGACATTAAGGTCTTTCAGGGACTTTAGCTTAATACTTAAAATTTCAATAGATATATGATAAATCTTCATGCTTGCTTTTGTGAAACATTTTACTGTACCTAATCACGATTGTCTACAACGAGGAATTTAAGCATAGTTCTTTTGAAATGAAAGTGTGTATATTTCATGAGAATGCTTAGTCTAACATGCATGCTTGATATAAATGTAAGCTTAGGTTTGATTTTGCTTGATATAAAGTGGTTGCTTAGTGTTATAACAGCGAATCTCAAAACAGCGAACGGTTAATAAAGGCGAATATAAGAAAACATCGAAGTTTCAAAATAGCGGTATAGGGCCTATAAAAAAAGCCGTTACCATGCATGCTCGAGTGTTATGCAGAAACTAAGTACATACTCGTATTAATATTTCATGTGAAAACATTTCAATAAGGCCATGTTTCCCTTGAATCTACATGTAGCTGTTGAATTTTTATACAAATGTGTTTCCTTTAAAGGAACGGTAATGCAAAAAATTGTACACTTAAATAATCTTGTAACAAAATGAAGTAGGGATCAATATTGTCAATAATTAGGCTAACGTGAACCAAAAATCCAAAAGTGAGTAAATAGAGGAAGTTTGGAAAACACAAGGTGATCAATAACCGATTTGTTATAGAGAAAAAAATAAAGGGACGATGTCGTCATACTATTATAAAGGAAACATTTCGAGATAGAATTACGTCTTAACGGTTAACTAAGTTACTGGTAGTTTTATGGAAAAAGGGTTGCATGTCTCATGAATCATTACAGAATTAAGAGCGGATATGAGAAGAAACCTATGTAAAGTGTTAATGCGTAAGCTTGGCAGCAGACGAAAAAACTTACGAGATCACGTAGAGATAGATAAAGAACACCTATATGATAATGCAACCAAAATGATTTCAGACATAAACGTTAAATTTGTAAGTCAAATACCTGTGCATAGAGGGTTCTATTCCCTACTTGAGGGTGAGAGATCCTCTATAGAATTCGCAAAATCATTTATTTATAAATAAATTAGCAATATGATAGTATGAAAATTCCACATTCGAATGATGAAAGCAACCATGCGGCTTTCGTTATGAATCTTCTCGCATAAGCGCAAAATGGCCATCACCTGCACGAGTTTATTGCTAAGTCACATTGTATTCGATGCTTTGTTGAGCGTGCTTATCTAATAAACCACGCTTCAATAAACATATAAATAGGATACATACCACATAGACTTAGGCACGGCTACGCATCAAGGAATCCAACAGTATGAATTTTGACAAGCAACATTTTTCAAATATTCTTGTTGAAATTTCATCTACACCAACAAATTTGTACTCGATTTGGCATTAGCACCGGATCCATGATCTGTTACAGGTCTATTCGCTTTTCAATTCTCACATTTGTAGAATTTAATTTAATCATTCCTGGATATTTAAAACAAATTAGTTTGCGTGCAGCATTGCTGTACTAGAATTTTGTTCTGTAATACGACCACTACAGTCTGCGACATTTTATTAGGACCTGCCATTTTTTTGTTTTTTACAGCTAGCATACTTGTTTCATGTCATATTATCTTTCACGTGTGTACACTACATTAAATAGGCATGTATGCCAACAATATGCCATTAACATAGGCATCTCATTGATTAATAACACATAAACTAGGACACTCAACACAAGAATTGACACGACATATTATTAGGACCACCTTCAACATTTAGATGAGAAACTTTCCTTTAGATATGATAACGCTAGGTAAATTTCACATATTCAGCTATTTACATTTATGGCGATTTATTACCAATGGAACATTGTGTGTTCTGGTTGACTTATGTTGTGGATGAGTGCATTGTCTGTTGCTATTAGAAAGGCGTATTTGAGAAGCTTTCATTAATGTGTGGTGTGTGTATCGTCGATTACTCACGCGCGCTGTTATACGGTCAGCAATAATGATATTGATTAACAACGTCAATCCTGATTTGCTTTGCATCCCCATAGAGACCAGATATATGTTGCTTTTGAGATAACATGGATATCTGATCAATACTATTTATGTTTAGGTCTAACGTTGAAATCTGCAATCTCATTCATGAGAAAAAAATAAGCATAAGTGGCTCGCAGATGGAAGTTTTGTCGCGCGAAGAGTTTTCCTCAGCGCTGAAAATACTCGTTGTTATGTTTTGATGTCGTCGGCACTGCTTGTTCAACTGAATATGACTTCTGAAGTTCTTGTGCGGCAGAAACCGGACGACGACGCTGTGGAACATGATGAAAATCTACGCCACAAGATGACTGTTTCCAAGACCGTAGGCAACTACTGTTCGACAAGAGGGATAATCATGTCGTCCCAGCTACGAAAAAGACGGCAGAAGAAACGCTGACATCAATGATGGGCCACGCACTACTCAACGAGGTATGTATGAAAAGCATTACGGCCAAGGAAAAGAGGTCCCGTAGCTGACCCATGCACGAGGCTCTAAATTGGCTTAATTTTCCCACTCGCCATGTCTATTGGAGCGTCGACGACTGGTGAAATGGTTTGGCATTAAGTGTCCGAGTCGAGCCTTGAGTGTCAGCAGGCAATTTCGTCAGCGAATCGGGTAGTCACCGTGGATCACTTGCTCCATGTGTTTCATCATCGTCAAAACACAAGCAAAAGTCTTTAGGTTGTAGGCCTGTTTTTCCTACTAAGAGAAGCTGGTAGGCTTCATGTTTGTGATGTGCTCTGTGAACTCGGCTTCAATCCTAAACAAGTTCTTCAGAGAGAAGGATGTTCCGTATTTCATGAGTAGGTGCTTTCCGGAAAATACATTAGTGGTATTCCCTGAAACAAAGTGGTTACAGACGGAGCTCCCTGACCACACTTGTTGGTGTTTGTGGAAGCGTATTTTTTATGACATCAGCGCCAGTTCGTTGGTGAATGGTAATCTCCGACGTAAAACCTTTCAGGAACATTAGTGGGCTATCATTGAAGAGAGTGGTCTGCGTTAGGGCAATTATATAAGATATCTTCGATAAATATATAAAACATTTAACGTCGCTCTATAATGTGTATTAGAAAAGTTTCTCATCTAAATGTTGAAGGTGGTCCTAATAATATGTCGGTGGTCAATCTCTTGTGTTGAGTGTCTGAGTTTCCGTGGTTATTAATCAATGGATGCCTATGTTGTGTATGGCCATCATTGTTGGGTCATACATGCCTATCTTAATGTAGTTGACAAGGGTGAAAGATAATAATGGCATGAACCAAGTAGCTACAGTTAGCTGTAAAAAAACAAAAAAAATATGGGTGGTCACTAATTAAAATGTCGCAGACTGTAACATATACCCACGATATACGGTGCAACAGTCCATGTGACACTTTAACCCTTTGTGGGTTTTCATGATTGAAAAATTGCTCTGCATAATACAAAACATTGTTATGAACTAGGTTTCTCTACTCCCCAAATATCCCAAAACAGTTGGAAAATTTTTTCTTCTGGTTTTCTGGTGCTACGAATATATGGGGTGGTACATAATTGTGTACCACCTAAACCTCTAGGGTATGGGATTGGAAAAGCGAAGAGGTTATGGGTCTTAGGGGGTACTTGTCTAGTGATGCGCGCATTTGTCAATGGTTTGCGCTGCTATATTGTTTAGTGTTAGGTTTTTAAAGTGCAACTCTATGTTTATTATTTAATAAACCACTATTTTGATAGTTTTTACTTCTTGAAAACCACAAAATGAACATCTTTATTTCCAGCGAAGAAAATGTTATTAATCTCAATATTAATTAAGCAACACTTAGAGTATAACGATTCTATTTATTGAAGCACTATGGAAAACTAATAATAGCAGTTGCGGGTTTGAATTCAAACAACAATGCCACGTCACAAGTAGGAACATTTGATATTACTCCTGCAATAATTGAATTTTTAAGACTCGGAAAATACTGCCTTTTAAAAAATTGTGTGGTCAGGTATTCCAACATACGGCTTTTTTTTTTTCTTCTTTGTTTTTTTATCCTTTATTTTTTTGTTTTGTTCTTGCTAACCATAGGCACCAAAGCAGTACCCCTGAACCGAGAGGTCCATCAACTCCTTCAACGGAAGGATTAGTGTTGGCTGGCATCACACTTTACCCACTTCTGTCTCATTTACAGCAATCAATTGCCTCTGCTTCTTGGTTGACTTTTATTCCTCACATTAACACTCTTTAAACTGGTCGGCATCAACTGACAGGTTGACCATCAATGTGGGACTCAGCTTGGCGTCCCAGCTACCAAAATTGCCTAACGTGGAATAACACTTGACGAAGCCAAAACTCATCAACGAAGAGATTAGCGCACCGATGGCAGCTGCGGTTCTTTTTGCTTTGCAGTTATTTTCTTCAGACTCCCATCATAGCTAGCGGAGATCCGTTGGTGGAATCTAAAAGAAGGATCACGCCTTGATGTTGATGGCAGGAGTTCCAAGCATTTCCGTTGTAGACAGTAAACAAGTTTAGAAGCGAAACACATTCTCTCCGACTCATGTACGAAGGCATGTTGATGTAACGGGTCCGCTGTCATCAGCATTACTTAATACGGGCTTCACGGGGCTGTTTTATGTTCATTCTTGGACCAAGGCTCCGTTTTTTCGACCCCGTAATTAAAAACTGTGTGATATGGCACTTCAGGAGTTTGTTTCACCAGGCTCTCATTTCACGATAGATTCTGCTTGATGAAAGCCTCTGAAATGTATTGGAGAGGATAGCAGGAAAGCGGGGAAGAGGACGGCCATAAGTGCAAGCTATCGGCGACAGCTTTTCCCGGCAATCTCACTTCTACCCGCATGCAGCAGTGAATGTGAAAATGGTATATTCTCTCTAATGCGTCACCACCACTGTCATGGTCAAATAGTTTCATGTTATCTCTGAAAACGTTAATCACTGCAGGTCAATGATTGTAGATAATATCTTGACGTCAACACACAACAGTCTGAAGTGAATTTGAAACACGTTTCTGACGTTATTACATTGCATTGAAATCTCAATTGCTTGATTTCTTTTACTATTCCAATTACGTCATGTTCTCATTCGTGAGAGCTGCATGAGTAAATGTTACATAAAAGTGTGTGGAAAAAAGATGTTGGTTAGCTTTGGGTATTTTGACAGCTAGCAAATATACTTGTATATACCACTCTGAAAAATATGTTATGTCCAAATCAACTTTAATCATTTTCACATTCATCATAGCGCAACGCATATTACAAACTTTCTACTGCTGTCTTTGTCGTGCCACTCTCGTATCAAGTGGTCTTACAATACCTACTTTGTGCCGTATAAACTTGAT
>CAJQUW010003161.1:0-94200 GCA_907163375.1 Prostheceraeus crozeri
TCATGCAGAGGCGCTTATAGTGAATAGTTAGCATGTATAGATCGGCAATATCTGTCCTTCAAAGCAGTCGTGGTGTGTCTGTGTGTTTAATATCCTGAAAAATTCAAGTCTGCAGCGCACTTATCAGGGACATTCGATGTCAAGATGCGGCACACATTCGTCGGATTTTAAGTTCTAAAGAAGGTTCTATTAAACTTGTAACGTGGCATAAATGTGAAAATAAAAAACCTCCTCAGAGGTAGGGGAGGGTTGTCTAAAATGATACACTTAAAAACCCATGGATAGGCCTGTGTTGCAAAAAAATCCAAAAGGTGGTGTTACCGGATAATTAAACAGAATTTTTTTTACAAATTATAGAAATGTGGATCAATGAGCATGATTTAGTGATGATACCATTGAGTAAAATTTCAATGAAAATTTCAATGTTCTAGTTTTTCCCGTAGATGTTTGCATCAAAAAAAAAATTCACAATTTATTTTTATGCCATATCCTGAATGAAACTTAAAGTGAAAATCATTTTTGGTTACAGCAGACGAAGACCAATTAAAGGATGTGTACGTGTAGAACACTGACAATATACCTATATCTTGACCACAAAATGTAAGACAAGATCACTCCAAAAAACACTAAAATATCCGTATTTTACCATATACAGTAACTAGAGTATGTTCGAAAAGTTTACCTAGGGTAAGGAGTGGCTAAGCGGATCTACGGGGCATAGCGGATCAGCGGAATATTTTCTAAACAATAGCCACGATCGATCATCTAATGCACCAGTTCGTCATTATCAGTTCCCTTCATTTTGATGTCATGGCATCAAATGATAGGACTCCGGACTCCAGCCTATAACTAGACCCGAAACACAATACAAACAAATTATTTATCCATGTGCATAGCTGTCCTTGTCTTGATGTCAAATTTCTTCGTCAAGCAGAAGTACAGTACAGAGACAGCAGTGCATGCAAAGCTTAATGTAATTATTGAGGGAATGAACCGTGATAGTGAAAAAAGATTGCCCTTTCACACGGTGATTTAAAAGAGAAGACAAGCCTTCCTAGCCTCGAGCACACCTACGCACTAAAGGTCACATCAGAGACAAAAGTGAAACACTAGCTTGTTTAAGAAGATTACCTCATAACCTTGAATCAACGATCGTGTGTGATGGCTCCTCCTAAGCGAATATATGCTCATATCGTTTGTGTAGAAGGATGGGGGATTTTCCTGCCAGACTGGAGAAAACCGTGTGAAGCACTCAACAAGATGGGAGGAGCCGAGTCGCATGCATTCAACTTAAAGCGACATTTGGTACTTGGGTACTTCTATTCAACCCCCACATTTCTGTTGTTGACACCGGAAGTGTTGCATCGTCAACGATCCTCTCTTGCTCCTAAGGGCAGTCTCACTAACATCGCATAGCTGTGAGTGTGTAAATCTCCTCTTATCTGACTTGTAGAACATTTACAGTCTCAGAATTAGACAACTGCTCTTTTGTTGTCTGTAGACAACAATACCACGAAGTTCAAGATCACATCTGTACCTTGTATTCTGACTGATTAACCGAGAGACCAATCCCTCATCCCAGGGGTCAAGTAAGACTTCTCAGTGGTGTTGTGCTACCACTCAGTGACAGATCAAGTCTATTCTAAATCAATGTGACTAAGTTTGACGAAATTCGATGAATTTTGAAGCATTGTAAAATGTGGGGGGGGGGAGAATAGAAGTACCTGACATGTGATAAACCAAAGACCAGTGGCGTCGCGTGCTCCCTGACCATAGGCCTTCACTGGGCATTGGGATACTATTTCTATACAAAGCACTTTTATGTCACAACATTAATTTAATAAAAGCTGAATTTTTAATAACAATTTTCCGAACATTTTTTGAGGTCAAGTGAAAGTACACATGAGAAGTGATTGCTCATGTCACTTGACCGCCTTACTCAACGAGCTGAGATCACTACATCCTCTCTCTGTCCAGACCACATTTTCTCGAGAGAAAAGGAGGCAAGGCGAGCAGTTTCTTGCGTTTTTGACGCCCGGTCAGCCACTCACATGTTTGAAATTTTGATGCATTAAAATGTCTTGTGTATTTTTTATTTCTTTCTGTGTGAGTACTTTCAATTTCATATCAGGTGTTGGCATACCTTGCTTGCCGACTGTCATCTTTTCAGCATATTCCCTTGGGACGAAAGGTGTGGTCATGATCTCATCTGCAGCACTAAACATAGCGTCACATCAATCACGTAAAAACAAATTATGGAATTCTACCGAACCTGAGTGTTCGAGTCAGATGCATTACTCTGCATTCATTGGAGAACGCTCATCATCTGATCACAGTCTTGTCTGAACGTCATCCATCTGCCACTGTTGACGTATTGGCCTCTCTCACATTAAGCGAAGCTGGGAACAATTGGGTTGCGCTTCCCTTTCTATATTTAGGCACCGCGCCTCGATCAAGAATTGCATAGAATTTCATTGCAAAAATTGGAGAAAACAAAACATTATGTCTATCGGGAAAGCCAATATTGTTGCGGGCGCGTGCGCTTACTGCCTCACACGCACACAACTCTCTTTCGCTGTCTGAACATCAGTGCTCCGTCTGAACACATGACTAGCTTGTGTGTCTAATTGTTCGAAGAAAACAGCTGTGATTCAAGCACGTGCAGCAAAACTGTTCACTCTTGAGGTTGAGAGTCTGATTTTGAGACGAAAGCTATCACGAGAAGCTATCGAATTTAAATGAATGATGACACTTTTCATTTTTATAAATGTTGGTAAATAATTTTTGAAGATGCACCGAAGGCCTCGCAGGTACGGAGAAGACGCCACTGCCAAAGACTATGTGATAGGCTAAACTTTCATTGAAAATGATTGATGCAGCAATGATCACTAAAAATAGGTTCATGCAAGCCTACAATGATCTATGATGTAGGTTACCAGTTGTTTTAAAAACTAGCTTTATGTACTTGCCACCCGGAATCGGAGTCTCATCAACCCCCGGAGTCGGAATCCTGTTAAAATGATAGGACTCCGCATCCTTGATGTAGGCCTAAAGTGCGGTGAGTAGAACAATGCGCTTCACATAGCTTAGCGTTGACAACAGTGGGTTAATCTGATACCAAATGAAATATCGGGGTCTGCTGATGTTATGGCATCACTACTACCGCAATTAACTCATACTAAATGTGCGTAACATATTTTGCAACTATCATACATTGGGGTGGGGCATAGTGGATCACCTGATCTGCCATGCATACCCACAAAAAATTAACATTCTCTTCTCACTAGTTCATCTCTATCAAGTTCACTATTCATAACAGTTTTGCTGTCTACATCTAATCTGATATCAGGAGAGTTTATATCTGGCCGAAGACTAATCCGCTGTACTAAGACTACAGATTGAGAAGCTTAGGAACAGCGTTAGAAATTTAGAATCCACTAGGCCAAACCATAAATGAAAATCCTGTTGTTTTTCATTAGTAGATACTATACATACTTAGCGGGAAATTGATTGTTTTATTTGCGCGAATATCTTCATTAAGAGTTTATCAATTAGATGTGTTTTAACTTGACAGCCTATGCGTGCATGAAGTTTATAGTAAGGGGCCAGCAATAATGCACAATTTCATGAATCTAACTTTTCTCTCTCCAATAATGTCACCATTGCCATTGACCTTTCCGATGTAGGACAAAAACAACACACAAGCGCAAATCAAAGTAATCAAGTTTATCACGATCCAAGTTATGAAGAGGGACTTCTTAGCCTACTGCGCATGAAAGTGAAAGAATTCTAAGAGTAGGTCTAACTGTCGCTGATAACGCTACTGATAACAGTTCTGCAGCATGCGATAAATCTTTCCTCGCCACTGTCTTGCAAAAGTCTCCGGTGCACGTACGAGTGTGAATATACTTGAAAAAGAAAACGTAAAGTTCAACGAGGATGCGCGTCTTAACATCGATGACACCAATGGTGAGAAAAACAAAATTATTTTTGGGAGAGTGTCCAATATTACACGAAATATCACTTTCAAATTTTCAGAGAGTCTGACAGCGATGATGGACCGCAGAAATGTCAGCTTAAGTAAGGACAGCGAAACGGAAAAAGCGCAACGTTGGGGAGGAAACGAGGCTAGATTGTCTGTGCATTTACTGTGAGAAACCATGGTCCGAATCGAGGCATCGTGAGGAATGGCACACTGCAGAAAATGTGAACAATAGGCCCACATACGGGTACGAAGCGGCAAATGAAAACTTTATATGTGATTATTGCTGACTACTGATTGAATCCATGACATGACATAGCTTTATTTTTATTGTTTTTAATGAAAGATGTCGTGATCCGATAAGTGGATCCTTTCGTAATTCCAGAATTTTGGCTCTGATGACTAATACATTTTATACTAAGTCAAGATCACTCAAATTTTACTTTTTGGTCTCATAGAGTTGTCATCCATCTAAAAACAATGCTCTTGGTATGAATAGATACAAAATGAGCTTCAAATTCAAGTGATCCACTGCCGCTTCACTCACGAAATTTTTTCATGAAATCTAGTGCGGATTCATAAGATTTTCATGAGAGCTCATGAGATTATGATGAGTCTCATGTATTCTCATATGAAAATATTAAACTCATGATGCTCTAATGAGATGAGTGGTAATGAGGGCATTCATGAGGATATATCTCATGATGCGTTCATGGGAAAATCATATGAGCATTCATGACAGGGTGCCCGCGCATTTTCGGAGGATAATTTCCAGACTCATTGATAATCCCAATTTACCCTAATTCTCCCAAAAATTTGGTTTGATTAACCTAACAGAAGAAAAAAGTTGGTAGAAAGAGCAGCTAGGCTGTATTCGGCAATCAGAAAGGCAATGACAGAGAGTCTACCGACAGAAAGGAATCACTCAGAGGACAATCCGATTCACGGATAAAAAGCAAAGTCGAAACATAGCACACTACAGTCCGAAGAGAACATGAAAATATACAGGAGCGAGTGCAATTAATTTAGAAAGGCGGTACGAACCGATGTGAAATATGGCTGCAGGAGCAGAGCTGGAAAAATTCCACTGAAATTTTTTGATTCCAATTCCGACGAAAAATGGATCCGGATCGGAATTAATTCCAATTCCGATTTTTCCAACTATGTGAAGGAGAAATAACGATTGATTAAGCAGAGTGTGCAGAAGCAGAGACACGCCAAGCATACCTGCTGATTAGAGATATCAATACAAAATGGGAGCAGAAGCAACGATTTGCCAAAGATCGCGGTGGACACCTGTTCCACACATCCGAAGAGACCAATGAGAGATGGACTGAGTAGTGCTGAGACTTGCATGCATAGACGTATGATTATGACACCTCAGTAGTGACGGAACTTGAAGACATAACAGTACAAGACGACGACAGAAATGGCGAAATACTCGGGTGCCAAATCGAAACAGCGACCAAGAAACTAAAGCCACATAAGGCTCCAAGGCTCCCGGTATAGATGGCATCACAGAAGACGCTACATGTCGGTGGAGTGGAATTGGCAGAAGAGCTGCTCATTACATGCAGTTAAGCATAGTCTGAAGAGAAAGTTCCTGGTGAATGGCACAAGTTGGTTACAGTGACGCTGCCAAAGAAAGGAGAAGCATCTGCAGCGACTACCTCATCTTATCTCTGATAAAGCACGTGTGCAAAGTGTTCCTCCTGATCATCCTAGGGCGTCTGAAAGCTTCTGTCGAGCCATTCCTGGTAAAAGAACACACATGCTTCCGTAGAGACAGCGGTGCTGTGCAACAGATCCTTGCTGATGGTCTGCTTCATCGATTTCTTAAAGGCTTTCGGCAAGACGCTATTTTGCTTTGCATACCTGGAGTGTGTCATAACAATGCGAAAAGGGTTTTAATTCAGGGATGGCCTATCAACAACCCAAGGCTTGCCGATGATAGAACACTTTCGGATGAAATTTGTTGAGAACTTGAGAATAGCCTAAGCCTCGTTTCTTCAGATGTAAGAGGATCTGGCCGTAAGATCAACACCGATAAAACGAAGGGATTAGTGATAGTGGAGACAAGTCAAAAAGCAGAGCTTTCGACCAACAGCAGTGCAATCGAAACAGTCACCTTTCCAGGAATCACGATTGACGGAGAGTGATGAGCGATGAAATTCGTCAGCGCATTGGCATGGCATTCAGGACGCTAGCAGGTTTTGTAAAAATATGGAGGAGTCACGTGATTAGCATAAAGCTCCATTCACACAGGCGACAGCGACAGCTTGCGACATTGACGACACCGTTCAGACCACCTCGGCGACACTCTGACGACATTTCGACGGCATTCACGCGACAAATTAACACAGAATCATTAACGTTTTTCATAAATATCTTATTACTCATTACTAGGGCAACCCAAAGTTGCATTAAAAATCTTCAAAAGTTGCACTTAAAATTCAAAAAGTTGCAAAAAGTTGCAATAAAAGCCCCCGAATAGCTTGAAATAAATGCTATGGGTGAAATAGCAACATATAATGGCAATCATGGCTAAAAAGTTAATATGCACGTGTATGCCCGTTTGAATTTGTTCTATTCAAATTAAAAATAAGTAACTAGCGTTCATTTAACAATATATATTTTCACGTCATACAAAACAAAATTCATACCAACTAAAAAAATAAGTTCACAATACAAACGTCGATTAATCACTGCTGTTGTAGTACAAGACAAGGTAAGCCTCAATATTTTCAGGATGAAAATGTCGATCGTCAGCAAGAAGTTTTTCAATAAAGAGAAAATTCTTTCCACTGATTTGGAAGTGGGATGACAACGCTGAAACAACACATACAAAGAAGGAGAAGTAGTTGACGTAAATGCTATTTATAGAAAAGCGTCACCACACAATTCTTAGAATTGAAAACATGACGAAATGCATCTAGATTGGGTTTAACCGGTAGCTGAGTTGATCCAAGAGTGAGGAAATTAAAAACTTATCTTTATTACAAATGACAGTGAAAGTTGCAAAATGTTGCATTTTACCTTAAAATATGCAAAAAAGTTGCAAAAAGTTGCACTGCAACTTTGGGTTGCCCTACTCATTACTGTGTTTTTTTATTATCACTATGATCTTCCTTGCATGATCAGCTTTCAAACGAATACAAATATGGTTCGGTTATCAACTGTATTTTATTGATATTTTGTGAATCAATTACTCGTCAGTAACCGATCCTTTTCAACAAGCATGCTTAGTTATTGGCGTCAGCTTGAAGAAATTTCATTGGGTTAAAGATGGTGTGAGGTCATGCTTTTGTCCATTTTTGCGGAAATTGGGTCTAGCACATGGCTGAGTTTGCATATCCTTGCAATGATGTCTGACGCAGAGGTTGTGTTATTCTTCCACTATCTACATCGGCGAAAGCAAAGAAGGCGCATTTGGCAGAGGAGCCACATTGAAGGCAGAGAAGAGAGAGGGGAAATGCTGCTGTTCAAGGAACTGTATACGGATGAAGAATCCTTCTACATGTACTCCCGCATGAGTCGTCGAACTTTTGCTTTTTCATTGTCTTTAATCGGACCAGCGATCCAAAAGTTGGAATAACCAACACATCAAAAGTTGGAATAACCACTACCCATCCCATGAATTTATCTCCACACATTTTCTTGTCATGTTTGATATCAAATTGAAGCAAATGTTTTTCTCTACCCTGTACACAAATATTCAGGTATCGCAAGCTCAAAACGAAAAGCCAATGATTTTGTTTTCGTTCTGACTACCAGCCACTACACATTTTTGTGTTCCTGCACAGAAAGCTATGATCCTAAATCATTTGTCAAGTCATTCTCGTCTCATTCACCTGCAGATGTGCGGGGCAAACCAACGACTTCACGCGACATGACAAATTTTGGAGCTCCTATCTCTAACATAGGTCGCCGAGAATTTCAGAACATTTTTCTGAGCGAGAAGCGTGTCGTCGAATGTAGCGTTCATGTCGCGTGGTCTATGTGAACGCGCAGGCAGGTTTACATATAATCTTGAAATAACTGCTGCAATTGACTGCAATGATTGACAGTGTCGCTACCGTGTCGTGCCGCCTGTCTGAATGGAGCTTATAGTCCGGGAGCTAGCGTGAAGTTGTGCAGGGAACGAGGCAGTACATAAAACTTTCACATAGCATAGTACACCTCTAACCTACTGCAAAACTTCGCGTCTGCCGGATCAGATCATTTGCTTTTCAGAAATAGAGAGGATAACACAATCCTATGTATTTCCAGTGGTAAAATTGTGACATTTAAGGTGTTGACTCCATTTTTTCGAATTTTTGCTCATAAAAGTTAGACAAATTGGTATTTTGTTGAACTGGTTATTATAGAAATCATCTACAGATCATGATCTTTCAAATGAGTTATCATTCAGTGACAGAGGATGAAGTAAAGTGTACAAACAGACACTTTTCGTTAAAGTATATCAACAATTTTCCTGAAATTTCTATGTTAAAATTTGCAGTTACACCAACGAAAAGTGTCTGTTTGTACACTTTACTTCATCCTCTGTCACTGAATGATAACTCATTTGAAAGATCATGATCTGCAGATGATTTCTATAATAACCAGTTCAACAAAATACCAATTTGTCTAACTTTTATGAGCAAAAATTCGAAAAAATGGAGTCAACACCTTAAATGTCACAATTTTACCACTGGAAATACATAGGATTGTGTTATCCTCTCTATTTCTGAAAAGCAAATGATCTGATCCGGCAGACGCGAAGTTTTGCAGTAGGTTAGAGGTGTACTATGCTATGTGAAAGTTTTATGTACTACCTCGTTCCCTGTACAACTTCACGCTAGCTCCCGGACTAAGAACTATAATGCACGGTGTTGCAAACGTGTTTCTAGCGTGCTGATGCTTACTTCGGAAACGTGGACGCTGAGAAAGACGGATAAGCGGCGTCTCGATGCCTTTGAGTTGCGGTGCTTCCAAGGGATTTTAGGTGTTAAATGGTTCCACCGCACCACCAATTATGAAGTCGTGAGAAGAGTAGAACCAAAGTTGCGGCTTGTGTAGATGATTAATAAGCGCAAAATTTGTCTTTTCGACATCTGCCACATGAGAGATATTTACTTATAGAAGATCGTGCTGCTTTATATCGCGAATGGCAACAGTTGTAGAGCCGATCCATGATGTGGTGGACAGAAGGCATCAAAGGTTGGTGAAGCTGACCTACACGCGATCGCTACGATGACATAAGAGACCGGCGGAAAATAACCAGACATGTGCTCGTACTTCAAGACGCCAACTAATGATTCGACCTCAGTCGTAAATCAAGCAAAGTGAGCAAAACGATTTGAGGGACGAACAGTCTGTTTAGTTATTAGTTCTAACCAGTGCATTAGAATTTTTTTGGTGTAGATGAACGAGGTTCTTAGTCGTTCACTAGTAAGCGATAAAGCTTAGCAAACAGAATTTCCTAATAACTGCCACTGAAATGAAGTAACATTTTTCAGTTCATGAAACTGTAAATGAACGAAACTAATGTTTCTCAGTCATACTGTGGGGAAATATAAATAGTCATTATGCGGAAATAAAATTCTCACATCGCTTTTCGCTGTTCGGACACAGACAGCCGTTTCAGGCCGCTCAGGCAAATCCCTACTGTTGCTTCTGTTTGTGAACATAATGCAATGTAAATGAGTGATTAAAGATCAGACCAGAAAGGGCTTTTTAAGGTCATTCTAGCCGGCAAAGCGCCGCGAAGTAATTTTCGTGCTCTTTATGGAATATTTCATAAAATTTCTCTCGATTTCTGCAGGTTACCAAATTTAAAGTTGTGGTGAAATTCCAAGTAACTATGGCTTCAAATATAAACGAGTTATATACTTCTGGAAAATAGCCTATAATCAACTACTTGATAAATTTAATGGCATAGGGTTGCCATCTTTCCAGGAATCCGGAGTTTGGAATTGGATGGCTTCTGTAGTAGTAGATTAATGAATGTCAAAGTCGATTTGTGAGACAAAGGAAAATCAGGTACAGTTGCCTTCAAAATTGACAGAATGACAAAGTAGGCTTATATAACAGACACTATGAAGAATACAGCTTCTTTGATTCTCAATGTGGTCACCGAGCGCCAACTCCCACAACGTTGCTGCATTTGAAAGTGAACAAAAAGTGTGTACTTATAACTTGAGTGTTTCAGTCGAACTGGGCGGCAGAGTGCAAAATTTCTTTAATGAACACGAGAACTGAGTGAGCGAACAAAATAGTTGAATGAGCGATGAACTGAGTGGCTGAATAGCATGTACATGTAAATGGCCGCATTCAAATGCACTGGAGTAATCGAATCCTGGAACGATCTTTTGCATTCAAGCTTCGAATGCATGCATTTATCGATGGAATGACAAATTGCACCTTAATGAATTTTACGCTTCATCAGTAGATGCAATAATGAAAGAGGAATAAGGCTTATTGTACTTTAAAATGTGCGACAAAAATAGTTTTTTTTGGTTTAGATTTGTCGATTTTTGCAATTATGATGAATGAAACTCAGTGGCTACCACATAGTAGCTGGCATTTAAACGCTTTCAATCTTGAGCGCATGTTTTCAAGTTTTTTTCTATAATCAGCAAAATAGAATTTTCTTTTTAAGATGATTTTATTCAAATATAATATTAGCCTTTTTGCAACTTCAGCAGTACACAAATGGCATGCATATACGAGCATTTTTATTGTGCACATAACTCTTAAGCACTGTTTTTAAAAAATGCATGTAGTCTACTACTTGCAGCTATAATCAGAGTTGGAAGTGGGTCGTGGGTCATGGGTCAGGTGGGTCACAAAATCGCGTGGGTCAGGTGGGTCGTGGGTCATATTTTCCCGAAAAATTGGTGGGTCAGGTGGGTTGTGGGTCAGACTTCGTTGACCCACTTCCAACCAGTTTGACCAATGATAGATTTGACAATCTCAAATACAGTAAACTTCATTTTTCGTATTCTTATCATTCATGAAAAATGATTAGGCCTAAGTCAGTGTCACTGACAGGGGTGATGGATGCACAAAGTCAAAATATGCAACACTGACTTTCACACGCATCATATACAGTTTCGAAAGGGGGCGGAATTCACACAAATTAAAGGCTCGAAAGCAATTGCTGCTGTCTACTGAGAGATGTTGGTTCGTGGAGAGAAGTTGTTTGAGTACTATGGTGTATGCTCGATTCTCTGTCGCTATGTCTGACGATACCCAATGATGTGCGACCTTCATTTCAGAGATGCAGCCACTGAAGAAGTCTGATATTTAAAGGCTTTATTCATCTTGAAAATTTTCTTGCAATGCCAGCTGACCTTCGTTTTGTTTGTTTCGTTTGATTTTGTTGGTCTTTCGTAGAAAATATCCTCTGGTAGAGATTAAAATGGTAAATCTCTGGTAAAGATTGATCAGAGCCTAAATATTTTTGAAATATGTAATTGATCAAAATATCTCATTAGTGTCTCAGAACTATGAAAGCAGCATAAAGCATCTATGCAGGTAGTTTAAAAACCATCAATGACTGCAAAGTACGGTGTCATTGTTTGACTTCTGTGTGTATAGTATTATCATGTCAAACGCTATTGCTGATCTCCTCATACTTGAAAACTGTTTGAATCTGAATTTTATGAACATTCATTGTCGTCTGAATCCTTCATATTCCGATAAACAGTCATGTTAAGTGAATTCGGCTTGCATTTGTAGAAATTAATCAAGATTTAAAGTGATATTTTAAATACTAGAATATCTGTGAATATCCACGTCGAGACACAATCTCCCGAATGCGTGACAAGTTGGAGAACGCAGGAACAATTGGAAGCCTCACAAAGGTCGTTCAAGAACTGTGCGGTCAAATGACATTGTCAATTTAGTTTTCTCTGCATTCGGTGATGACTCAAGAAAATCAATCAGACAAGCTGCTTCAGACTTGAATCTCACAAGAGCAACAATTCAGCGAATCCTTCATGAAAGCAACATCAGACCTTACCGCCCAACACTTAAGCATGAATTAAATGAAGATGACTTTGATAGGCGGGTCGACTATTGTGAATGGTTTTGCGTGAAACAGTAACCGATACAGACTTTCGAAGCATGATCGTATGGTCTGATGAGACCACGTTTAAATTGAATGGTCAACTCAATTACCACAACAGTATCTACTGGGCTGAAGAGAATCCTCATCAAATTTTACAGCATGATGTTAAGCTCCTTGGTGTTACCGTATGGGCATCTTTCTTCGCGCGCGCGACTTGATAGGTCCATTCTTCTTCAACGGGACGGTGGATGGTGAGAAGTATCTGGAGCTTCTACGTCCCCATGTAATATCGGAAATTAGGAGATTGTATCCGAATGACGAGGAGCTGCCATACTTTCAACAGGCTGGAGCTCCAGCTCATTATGACTCCATTGTACGAAGCTATCTCAATTCCTGAGTTGGCAGTGCCATCACTTCGGTCGTCGTGGTGACATTGAGTATCCCCAAGAAATCCTGACCTAACTCCATTAGACTTCTTTTTTTGGGGTTATTTAAAAAACAAAGTCTACAAGAATTCACGTCCTCTCAATGTGCAAGAAATGAGAGATAAAATCACATTAAGTGCAAGAAACGTTCTGATGGATCTCATCTCAAAAGTCTGTCGCTCTGTGACCTCTCACTGTCATGAATTAATCGCTGTCGATGGACTGCACTTTGAACATTTACGTTGAGAAACATGCACAAAATTTTCCGTGCTGTTAGTTTGAAATAAATATCTGTATTATTTGACTCAGAAGTTAATAGTATTAACTGCCTACATAATTCTGAGACACCCTGTACGAGGGGTGATTGATAAGTTCGCGGCCTGACATAGAAAGCCTAAAGTCAGGCCATTATGCACATGTGGATTGATACAATAGAATGTGCTGACGGCGCATGACGAGTGATCAGTCGATCCGGTGAACTGTTGGTAAACCACAGCTACTTAACTTCAGTTACTAACTTATCAGTCAGTTAGTCAGATAAGTGTTGCGTAAGATGGATCACGTTTCAAATCGAGCTGTCATTCGTTATCTCGGCTTGAAAGGACTCACACCAAAGGAGATTCATGATGATATGGTTGGAACACTTTGTGAGAAAGCTCCGTCCTACACCACAGTCAAGAAGTGTGCTTCAGAATTCAAGCAAGGAAGAGAGAGCTTGGAAGATGATCCCCGTTGTGGAAGACCAGTGACAGTGAGCAGAGAAGATGTGATCGATCATGTTCAAAAGATTATTCTTGATGATCGCCGTACAACCGAGCGAAAGATAGCCTTCGAACTGAAGATTTCACAAGAGCGTGTCCATAACATCATCCATCATGAACTTGGCATGAACAAAGTTTCCGCTCGATGGGTGCCACGACTGCTCACACCAGAGAACAAACGAGTCCGCTTTCTCATCTCAAGGGACAACCTGGCGCTGTTCGTAAGAGATCCTGAAAATTTCGTGGACCGGTTCATTACGATGGATGAGACTTGGGTTCACCACTATCAGCCAGAGTCGAAAGAACAATCGAAACAATGGAAGCACCCAGGATCACCAACTCCGCGGAAAGCCAAGGTCACCAGGTCCGCGGGAAAGATCATGGCCTCCATTTTTTGGGATTCGAAGGGAGTTTTGCTGTTGGACTTCCTAGAGACTGGTCTGACAATTACTGGAGAGTACTACGCTCATTTGTTGCAGCAGTTACGAGTGCAGATCAAGATCAAGCGGAGAGGGAAGCTCACGAAAGGCGTGCTCTTTCATCAAGACAATGCGCCTGCTCACACCTCCGCTACCGCCATGTCTGCCATCCAAGGTTGTGGGTTTGACATCATTTCCCATCCACCCTATTCTCCTGATCTGGCACCATCGGACTTTCATCTCTTCCCAAAAATGAAATTGGAGCTCAGTGGTCAGCACTTCGAATCCAACAGTGGCGTCATGGAGGCCGTTGAGGAGTATCTGGGCTCCAAAGACTCACACTTCTATGAGCAAGGGATCCGCGCATTGCAGCACCGTTGGGCTAAGTGCGTTGATTGTAGGGGCGATTATGTGGAAAAAATAAATATGTATCGTATGCGAAATAAGCTTTTTTCTATATCGGGCCGCGAACTTTTCAATCACCCCTCGTATTAAATCAAAATATTATCAACATACATGCTTCATATCTAAAGCATTTAGCCGCTCAATATACTTTCGCATCATACACGTTCCATGCATCTCATTGCTCATTCGATACATGATAATCTGAAATGCGATAATGCATACGACGGTCATTGATATACACTTATCCCTTTCACACAGACTTATTACGGCTGGAGCTCTGTGAGGAGATATTCTTTGACACTTCGAATCGATGAAAAGTTTCGTTTTGATATTTGATCTGGTATCAATAAAAATAGGAATATTTACATGGTGTCGCTAGTGATTGCTATCACAACGTACTCGTACATGTAGCGGCACTCAAATATATCAGTTCATCTACTCGTATATGTACATTGTAAGGAAATTTATGAATTTCTCCTCATACAATTTTCTATTCACGCGTTACGCATGCTTACTCCATTTGCTTTTCAATGAATGTCATTCTTACATCAAATATACAACTTTCTATTAAAATCTGACATTAGCGGAAGTAAATGAAATTTGAATCGATTGCCATGAGAAGCAACAAAATATTAGGTAGACGCAGACGATTTTTCTGGGATAATTTTCACATATGTAGTATCTAGCATAAACAATGCATGAATAAATGATTTAGGCCTACTGCAATCTTATTTTTTGACTTCATTTGATAACAAATTTGAAATTTAGTCTGTAGGGCCCTCGACAACCTAACAAATCATCTCTCTACGAGTTATATAGGTAGCACTAAAAACGGATAGTCAAGAATTGTAACATAAAACGGAACCTTAGGCATTTGTGGTGCATGAACTTGCTTATAAGATAATTTTGATGAGGTTACATGTCTGTTTATCATGTGACAAGTGATCTGATACACTTCCCAGTAAACATGTGACGTCAGCGGGATGTCATGACGACGTCATTCCAGGATGGCCCACGTACGTCTTATTTGACAGTAAAAAAGACGTCACAGCGGAAGCATCACAGGACGTCAGTATGACATCCCGCCGGGACATCCCACGTACGTCACAGCGGAACTCTCACAGGACGTCAGTATGACATCCCGCCGGGACATCCAACGTACGTCTTCAAAGTGCTCCTACGAGACGTCCTGATGAGTCACTTGACATCGTGACAGACATCCCATTACCATACTTAAAACTAGTTTCAATTATTTACGCAATTATGAAGATAACGAAAACATTGGAATCATCTGTGGATAATTATATTTTCGCAAATTATCTAAGTATTTCTGTTTGCATACACGTTCCACTTGAGACAAAAGCAGATGCTGATAAATCACGGATCCTTCTTCGATATTCCATTGACCTTTTGTAAGCACGACGTACCTGAAGTAAGAAACAGCAAAATTTTAATTAGATCACAAAAATTACATACACGTAGGCATACATATACAACGCTCAAAAGAGAAATCACTATATTAGAATATCAATATCTAATATGATGAAATTGCTCATCAGAGGTATCGAAATGCATGCCTATTGAATTTGAGTCACCGTAGAGAAGATGCTTCGACATGTAGGCATATAGGGCCGACGTTGAATATGAACAATATAAAATTCTGTATAGTTCGTAAAATATAAAATTTCTTTCATTGACATGAGGCACAATTAATCCAAAATAAAAGTTTCTTCATGCTTGTTGCCTAAAATCTAGAGGCTATCGAAGCTAAATTATAAATTGAAGACATAATTAGAAACTAAAATTAGACTAAAATTTAAAAAAACATCATACATTTTTAAATTCACATTGTCATTATATTTTGAATGCATGCAATGCTCTGCATCTGGACAGGGACACAGTTTTTTTATATATTTTTGATTTTTGACCATCTTCGGATATTTATCGCTTTGTAAAATTAGATCATGAATTTTAACATGATTTTGCATTCATACTGTACAACCCAATAAAATTTGACATTTATATGATGAGAGAATTCCTTGTTTAGATAGTATTTCCTTTGTTTTTCAAGCAAATGCGGGACAAGCGACCATCATCTTCCGGCTATAATTTATTTACACACAATTAATTGCACAATCATGATAAAATTGATCATCATAATTATCAATAAATAAAAAAAGCCACTAGATTTATTTTGATAAAATTAAAAACTAATTCTTGCACAATGTAAAATACAAAATCTAAAATCATATAAGCTTACTTCTGCAGCAATATATCTATGAACAATCCTTTTGTTCATAGATTCATTGCTGTAGAAGTATGATTTCAGATTTTGTATTTTATATTCAATCCTGCATGTTTGCACTTGAATAAGAATGGACGAAATGCATTGTACAAGAATTAGTTTTTAATTTTATCAAAATGAATTTAGTGGCTTTATTTATAAGCTGAATGAAGGGGAATCATTTTTTAGACATCATAATTATCATCAAATAATAAACGTTTTGTTCTATTTACAACACAATACGAAACATAACGTTTTAGTATAATTAAATCGAATATAGGCCTATTTTATGTAGCCCAGAATGTGTTGCTAACCTTACAAATATGCAAATTATAATATTGTCATGTTTGCAACCATTTCATAAAAATCCAGGCTAGCATAAAATACATTGCATCCGATACTTTCATGAGCAAAAGCAAATTATTTATTCATTTATTTTCGCAATAATTGATAACATTCAACAAAATAAGCTTATTTGAATATTATTCAACAAAACTTATGTACGGTATGTGCATGCATTACGATATTGTAAACTGATATGTGTGACGTACAATCGTCCAATTATTCAAATATACAGTAGAATCATAATCATTATCTAGATTTGCTTAATAAGCTTAGATACCTGTACCTTGCATTATTACATTGTTGCAGTGCATATAAATTATTCACTTACGTAAAAAAAATCAATGCACAATCATAACATTTTGATCGTCAAAATGGTTGCCTATACATTGTCATTTATAATCCTATGGTACAAACTTCAGTATTTTGCAGAAAACTTTGAGTATTATATTGATGATCACACAACAGTTTAATAACAGGAAGATGAAAATGTTCGAATAGCAGCGTTCCTTTTTAAGCATGGCAAAATGTATGTAAAGCCTCTAATTATGGTAAATTATCTTCGGCGGGAGGAATTAATCTAATTCCAATTCGAGAGCCACGAAATTTGAAACAAATTAATTGATATCAGATGATGCCATGTTTTATGGACAATTAAAATAATTTTTCTTTTATTTTTGCGATTTCATGAATTAGCTTCAACATTTATAATAATTTCGTGAAAATAAGCTGATAACTAATCCAGTGCGTATAGTTAATTCACTTAAACTTAATAAAAAATCAAAAGAGTAGACATCTCACCTGTAAACTCCGGCAATTGATGATATCAATCATCGAAAAACATTTTGTTGTACTGCATTAGACTATTTTCTTGTCAGAGATCACGAGATGACATTCGAAGCCTTGGTTTTCAGCGACTAATGTAGGAGATAAAGTCAAGTCACTAAATATGAGGTGAACCAAATCACAAGATGTTTTGTAAGATGATAAAGGCAAAAGCTTAGTCGTCAACTGCTGGTCTGCAACTTGAAAGTAGAAATAAATGATCTGCGAATTGATTGTGGAGGTCGAATATGGGTGGTGGATTTAAGTTCCTCCAAATGTCCAAAGGAAAGGTGCTCGAGGCGTCGTTTAAGAAAGTTTGGTCTAAGTCATAGACTTATCACTAAAACCGCATCGCAAAACATGAATCACGTTCGATGCGCAGTGCGAGTAACATGAATGAAATGAAGGACTGCTTGCACGTTTCCTCTCGCTGTCATGTGATTATCGATAGTGACGCGTTGATTGAAGGTTATTCGCCCAGGCGGCAGTAGGGAAATAATCTGTGCGCAGTTCTCCTCTATTCAGAAATGAAATACGAGGGCTGCACTTAATGACGTGACCGCCAACGCTGGGATGCTTGTAAATCATCGAAAGACAGACTCATTCCATGCAACGAGTACGGGCACGAATGAATCCGAAAAAAAGATCCGTTGAATTATGATATTGAACTATTGCAATTACAAGTATTCTATTCCAACTGCAATCGCAAAATTGGGATTCATCAATTACCCTGCGATAAACATGAATCCTATTAATAAGATATGCATGGGTAGAAATTAGTAATGAATTTTTACATTATGTTATTTTCGAAGATACATCGATTTTAGATAAAAAACAAAGCAGAAAACAGATTGATGGGAGAATAAGAAATAGGCCTAGAAGAAGAAAAAGAAGAGCTGATAAGGAAGCAGAAGAATAAAAGGAAGATAAATGAGAGAAATGAGGAGACAGAGTAGAGGAGGAAGAATGAGAAATCAAGAGAAAGGAGAGGAGGAAAAAGAGAAGTGAGAAGAGATATGAAAGAAGAAGAGAAATGATGAATTGGAACAAGAGAAGAAAATGAAGAGAAGTGGGGAGAAATAGAAGAGGAGGAAGAAAAGAATTGAGTTGAGAGATGAATAGAAATAGGGAGAAAGAGAAGAGGAAAGAAGAAGAGAAATGATGAATTGGAACAAGAGAAGAAAATGAAGAGAAGTGGGGAGAAATAGAAGAGGAGGAAGAAAAGAATTGAGTTGAGAGATGAATAGAAATAGGGAGAAAGAGAAGAGGAAAGAAGAAGAGAAATTAGGCTATGACAGAGAATCATTATCAGAAGAAAAAGTATCAAGAAAAGCGAGGAGAGAGATAAAGTGAGTGAGAGAGCGAGAGTTCGAGAATGGAAATTAAAAAAGATAGTCCCAAAACTTAGTGCAATTAAGTGGAAATCATTCATCATAGCGTAAACGTCATAATTTCATGACTCATCGTGGTTGTGGCTCATTTATCATGTTTGTGGTCACACTTTGGATGTCACAGTGACGTCATATACAGGCGGTCATTCTGACGTCTTTGATGGGAGGTCACTGTGACATCCCGTTCTGGTCATAGACGTCTCAGACGCATGATGACATCAATGGGACGTCGCAATGACGTCACAATGTTTACTGGGTTGAATCTTCATAACAAATCTTAACAACAATTTTGATACTACGAGGCCTCTACCTAGATAGACCTTGAATGAAAATGAAACTAAAGATGATATCAGAAAAGGAAATTGCCCTGACATCATTCACCCTTGCAGCCTGTGGGTCAGGTGGGTCGTGGGTGAGGGTAGCCTGTGGGTCATGTTTTCGTGAAAAGTCGGTGGGTCGTGGGTCACATATGCCATGGGTCAGGTGGGCCATGGGTCAAGTTTGGTTGACCTACTTCCAACTCTGGCTATAATCGATTAACCTTGCTCAACTGTCTAACTGTAATTTTGTATCAATAAATTACTAAAGTCACTTGTTTTGGAATATATCACAACTTTTAGCGCGTAAGAAAAGGACTATTTTGGTAAGACAGTTTCATTAATAACCAACTACATACCTAACAAAGCCCACAGGTAATAGAGCAACTGAGTTAAGTAATTGACACTACTTAAAACCATCTAAAAACAAAACTAAGGTACAATCGTCTGAGTATATGAAAGTAAATAAGGAGTTTGAAATTATGCAATTCAAAATCATAACTAGCAGTTCATGCACTACCCTAGGAAAAGCTTTTCATGAGGGAAAATCAATAAATGTCGAAAATAATGAAAAGGGAAAAGACGCTACAGTCGCTCATGTAACTTCTTCTCTTTATCGACAAGATTTATATCACTTCTAAACGTCTTAAGTCATTGACCAGATGGTTCCCTTAATCAAAGTTGTGTTTATTTTCTCCATCATTATGTCGTCTTTATTAAATATACGATTCTGTGTTAAATCTCAATTACGATTTTGTCCACATCGAGTTTTTGCACCTATGGTTTATTCAAATTCTCAATGTATAAAAGTTTCGCTTATACAGTTCCAATCGCATTCCTTGCATGTATTCATTGAGATGCACTACATTGCTTTCCCAGTGCTGGTCTTTTCTCAAATGGCACTCACCTATCTTTAAGTACTAGCAAAATCATTTGACAAGGAAAAGAGAAACACTAAGAAAGCAAAACACTGTATATGTGTAGTTTCCAGCAATGAATTCACAGAATGAGATTGGAATGTGAGTGAATTAAGCTTTATACTTCCAGACTCATCCAATATTTTTCCAGAACACCCTATTTTCCAGACCCGCGGGCACCCTGCATGAGGTTTTTGTGAAAATAAGTTTATAAATAGTAAGGTATGCATGCTAGCTGCGAAAGGGAAGAGTCATAACAAAGCTTATTCAACCGATAAGAATCTCCAAGTTTAGTCGATGAAGGGTAGAAAGCAACAATATAGGATATATATCATAGCTATCTATAACAGCCCTCTCGAGATGATGCTAAATGCATAATATAATTTGACTTTACAATTCGATGTTGAAAATATTCACAGTTCAGTATCATGGTCATTGTTGCGAATACTGAAATAGTAATTTGGACATGGCGTGGGAATGCTCTGGGGCAACGTGGCGATCGGCTAAGATCAAAAACTAAATGCCAGGAAAATAAATTCAGAAGTATGAAAGAGCAACTGTTAGTTTAATGAGAATTCTATGAGAAACTCATGAAATTTGATGAGATATTTTAATTCGAAAACGTTCCATATCCGCATGAAATTTCATGAGAAATCATGAGGAATTTTCGTGAGGGTTCCCCTATAGGCTTATATTTTGTGATGAAAATATTCAATTGATAATTTCAAGCAGTTTTTACAGAGATTCAGCATATGTTGTACATATTCATAGGCCTAACTATGTGGACCCGGATAAATACTTTTTTCAGTAGCTGTGCGTGAAGGGTAAGTATGATTAATAGACCTGTGTGGTAATTTACCGGTACAGCTGGAAGAGGGATTACGCGCTACATTCATTTAATCATGAGGTCATGGATAGCCATGGACAGGGCGATGCTATCCTGGCATAAACGTAGCTATAAGAGCAGGGATCGCAATTCACCCAAGAAAAAACGGAAAATCGGGAAAAACCGATAAAAATTCATAAATTTGAAATATTTGCATGATACTAATTTCGCAAAGCGGAAAATTGCGGTCCCTGTATAGGAGTTAACATATTAAGAGGCAGGAATCAAGATTATTTTTGCATTAAGATCTAATTCGCCCGATCGCATACTTTATGGTCGACATACCGGTTGCAAAATTTCATCTAATGGTTTCTACGTATATAGCCACGCAGGCAACAATAGAAGGCCTGCAATTAAAGAAAAAGAGAAGCCTACGTAGTTAGAGCGTTTTGTTGAATGGTGTGCTCGATGGAGATTTCAACTAAATGTCAAAAATGCCTTCATGTCAATTTTTCACTCAAGCGAGTATACAATATCACTTTCGACTATGTTATCAACTCTGTTTCTCTGCAACGTGTTGAACACATTAAGGATCTCGGCGTTTTTTATTCGTCTAATGTCTTTTTCTCTACATATTTCCCATATTGTGAGTAAAGCATTTTGCATGCTTGGTTTCATACGCAGAAATATGAAATCGTTTCGTGACGGTCAAGTTTTGAAAGTTGTGTATAACGCTTATATACGCTCACACTTAGACGACTGTTCCTCAATCTGGTCACCATCTTCCAAGTATTTCATTCAAAAAGTTGAACGTGTTCAACGGAAGTTTATTAAGTTCATGTGTTTCCAGACAAAGCAGTTGTACGATTCAAATGACTACATTACTCTATGTGACCAGTTTCATCTGACCACATTGGAACATAGACGGACTGTGAGAGACCTGTGTTCTACAAAATCCTTCACACAAGTTAGATTGCCCGCAACTTGTGTCTGCTATACACCTCAACATTCCCGCGATACGAACTGGACACACGAAGACATTCACGACGGCCCGGAAATCCCGTTTGGTGATTCGGAAGAACGATTTTATGCCACGAACCATTTCGGTTGCAAATAGGGTTGAAAAATTGGACTTCTTTGATCGCCGCCTCTCAAAATCGTGTATTTCTCAATTTTGTATGTAATTGTCGATCGTTTCTTTTATTTCTTTTGTATACTCATGACATGTCAATGGCGTAAGCTGTATGTCATTTTTTTGAATAAAGGAATCACTCAATTCGATTTTACATGATTATCGGTTTGGAGACAGTCGGAATGTTTTCGCATTCGAGCTTATCGCATTGGAACACGCACCCACCGAATGATCTTATGTTGGATCTTTTCTATTATGCTTCCCCGTCGAGCGAATAACGTTGTAGCGTCGAGTATGAAGTTTGCAGACCCGATGAATTGTACATATACCCAAAAATGTGAAAACAACGTGATTGATTCGTTCAATATATTTGTGAATTTGTTATTTGTCCTATATTAGAATGCCCCCTACACAACGCACATAAGCAATTCAGGAGCATTACGAAATCAACGCCGCGCTCGTCAAACAGCGGTTAACACATTATTTCATTAATATTAATCTCATCATAGTACATGACTCCCATTAGTCGAACAATGCAATATACGTCTGTGCGTTCAGATACATACAATTATTAATCAAAAAAATATGACAAAGCAAATATTTTAAGTCTTCAAATACACGACTGCATAACGTAGTAGAGATCATAGGGTTCCATGAGCTGCGATATAAAAAAAATACTGTCTCACGATACAACGAGATTCAAACATCTATTGAGAAATGCAGCCCCTATGAGGGACGAAATTATAATCAAATTATAAAACGTAACTGTTATAAACATGATAGAACAAAAAACAAATACACAGTTAAGTGATCAACGTAGGTTCGTATCCGGTTGCAAAGCTGAACAGCAAAATGCAATATGAGAAGCAATATTTAACGGCATCGCATTTCTTTGCACTCTCATGATTACTGAGATCTAACCAGATGTAATAGTTCCCTTTCTGCCAACGGGTTGTTGTGGGATAAAAAATAATGAAAAATGTAGAAATGATGTCACTGAAATGGAAAAGAAAACACGTCAGTAGATAATTAAGGTTGCTGTCATTATTACTGATTGAGCATACGATGATAGCACTCGCACATAATCAAGAAACAGTTTCAGTTTCACTCTCATCTTTTATTATCAGGTAAAGTAAATCAATAAAAATACTTCAAGTCCGATATTTCGAGCCACTTGCTGCTCTTGATCACATGAACAACACATATGATCAATTAGCAGGTTTCATCAATCAGGTTTCGACTGGTACGAGACAAGCTTTCTGATGGGTTCATTTTCAGACAAGAGAGTAAAAAAAGATTGAAAGGCTTGTCAAGTAATTCTGCAGAGAAGTTGTCACTTGTGACATCATCATACATGCTGTTGTGATGTTTGCAAAAATGATCGGATGTAGAACTTTTATGCTATCACTATTTTTAATACTGTGCAATTGCTCAAGAAAAATAAGTCGACTTGAGCGTACGATGGGTAGATCCACTACAATCTATAATATTGTTGACGCATCTTACACATGAATTTATTACAATTTATACAAAAAACATGCACATGCTCATGCGCATTTCAATCTACATTTTTCTCAAATTTCTCACGAGCATTTGTTCGGTGCGGGATTACACAGAAGACGCTTTACAGGGTTACCGGGGATTTTCGGATATAATGTTCCCTAATGATTCTTAGACAAGTTCTATGTCTTAGTTTCTGTGAATTTGTCATGTTGGCCTTATGATACTACAACTTGAACATATTAGATGCCTCGTGTTAGAGGAGTGCGAACCCAAGTTCCAAGAAGTGAAGATAATGATAAATATATAAATAGGGCATTTTGGGGGAAACACGACTTAGTTCGATAGCTCATAACCAAAATATCGTTGGCATTTAATTTTGTTCCGTATGTTTAAGATATTTTTTTCGCAGAAGTATTGCGAACTGATATCGTCACACTTAAAAGATTTGGCAGTTTTTCGAAATTAGACCTAATGTGTTTTGCTGTGCACCACATTTTATTTGCTGTTAAGTGAAGCAAGCTAGAATCAACTATGGGCGATTTTTTTAGTACAGCAAGATTCCAAGTTCATCCACACGAAATCGATCGAATAACTCTTCATCTTTTACAAGTGTTCGATCGATTTTGGCAGTGTAAAACAGGTCTGGGGTAAATGCGACATTGCCCATCGGGGTAATTGTGACAAAGTTCAAAAGCTTTTTGCCGCTTAAGTCTGTCATACATTACACATCTATTCTGTAGTTACACTTCCTAATATAATCTGTCAACAAAATCTGCACCAACATATTTTGAAATCATAGATATATCAAGCGATGACAGGGTACAATATTGAAGATCGGTCCAAGTTCAAAGATTTCGATCGATTAGCAAAAAGAAGACGCAGTTTCAGGTCAGTAAAAGGAAAATCTCTGCGTACAGAAAGAACGAGAAACGTTCACGAAATTTAAAGCCTAGATTTGATGCTCTTTTCTCTAATAGGCTGCATTTCAAGAAATAGGCCATTTTCTGAACGCTTGTTAGTTTTAGCACTGCATACTTGTACTGTAGCCTACTTAAAAATAGGTCGTCTATTCGACATCAATTCTGCAATCACATATAGACTAAGATTCATTTAAATGCGTGAAAATAATCTCTGCTTGATGCCGACTGGGCCCTTCAGATTTCCTTATCAAGTTGCTTTATCAATGGAATATGAGTGCAATTCATCATGGTCATTTCATTTTAGATTCCCAACCTCTCATCGGGATGAAATTCACGTCAACTATACTAAAGCGTACTTAATCGCAATTACCCTCTGGCCATGTCGCAATTACCCCAATTACAGAGTAAAAACGATTTTGAACGTCACTCACTTTGACGGCCAATAGCACAGAAACCTATATTCTATTATCAAAACAATTTCACGCATGAAATCCCCAAGCTTTGAAAACAAAATCACGATATTATTGTTAAATTTGAATCAATGATGATAGCACAGTTGCTCGACATAAGCAAATTAGTCTTTTTTCAGGTCGCACTTCTCCCAAGGCACCCTATGCTACATTCCGATATGACATGAGCATTACAGTAATATATGTTTGTTGTCTCTGTTGTTATTGTTAACTACATCCGTATTTGTGTTCGATCTGGAATTTATGGGATATCGATTTACATTCATATCGACTCATGGGATATCGATCGATTTACATTGATCGAGTGGAACCCCAGTATATTTGTGTACCTCACAAAGATAGAAGCCCAAATATTAAGAAATGTATTATCCACGGTCGCAGTGATGTGTTTCATTTTTTTCGGCATGAATGTTCGGTTCTCTTGCATTGGTAAATTTTCGGGTCGGGTCGTGTTCTCAGGGCGTCTGCGCAAATTTGAATGAAAATCCGGGGAGCGCGGACACCCTGTGTTCTAAATTATAGTTTGGGATGGGGTTCTGGTTTCAATTCATAGACGTTGCACACATCTACTACGTCGCAAAACGTACTGCGAAATAACAACAAAACAGAATACACTTCAAAATATCATATTCCAAATAGAAAAAATTTGTGATTGAAAAAAACACGAGTCATTAATGATATAAGAAAGTCTGTCAAAGGTTATATATATACAAGAAAACATTCCGTCAATCATCTGTTTCGCAAGCAAAAAATGTTTACCGTAATTATTCTATGTTGTAGAACACTGAAACTGTAAAACAATTGTAAAACTATTGGTGACCGAGCGTTTTCAATATGCGCCGCTCGTGCTTGGAACAAACTTCCATTATCAATTAAATCTTCTGCATCCGTCTCGTCATTCAAACGAAACCTTAAGACACAACTACTTTCGCACTGTTTCGAGTGACCCCGTTTTTCTCTCTCTCTCTCTCCAGCATTTCTTAACTGTTTACTTCCACTCTATTTTCCGATCCAGATGTTATGTTGTAATATGTCTAATTGTAAAGTGGCCTTGTAGTGTCTAACGAAATGCCACTTAAAAATTATTCGTGGAAATAAATAAACAGAGCTTTTAAGGCTATTTTGGTGTCTTGCATTACACACAGGTCTGAACATTAAAAACTCTGCACTAAAAATATTGATGATTTTGCTGTTCGAAATTTTAGAGACGTACCGGCATGATATTCTTATTATTTTTGCTGTTTTATAGACTTAGACTCATGTCACATCAAAAAATTTTAATTCTCCATCAGTCAATTGTTTCCTTTATACATGAAAATATTCTCGGGAGAACCTCTGATAAATTGAATACTACGTCACGTTTAAGGTGTTTGCATCATCGTATTACAAAACCTAATTTCACTCTATCTACTCTCTGATGCTGAAAGCCAGTGTTCAAAAACAAAGCTGCAAAAAATATCTACATACACAAAACATATGGTGTTCGAAATTATAGAGTCGGAGAAAATAATTATTGTCATTTTTAGTTTTTAGATTATTCTCATGTGATGACGGTTCTTCAGCAGATTCCCTATATTTCACAGGTTTTACGAGAAGTAACAGTTTTCTGTCGCGCGGGAGCCCTGTTTAATTGTTTACCTAGTTAAGAAATTATTCTTTCAGGCAATCTGAAGAAACTTTTTCCATTCCTAAGAATGGTTTTTCTGACTATGAAAATGTGGCCATCACTTGTTTTTTATGCTGCTGCTACTGTTCATTGTGCTCCATTATATATTTACAGCTAATTAAAATGTCAGTCCTATGTGGAAAATTCCATAACATAATAAGACGGGATCTCCTGAACGTCAGCCATCGTAATCCAGAGTTTTCATATTCATCGAATTTTACAGCGTCTCGTAAATTATTGTCATTAAGATCATGTACATGCACTGTCATTCATTCATTGCAAAAGTAAGATCGCCATCTTAAGTTTGCGGATTACGGAATCAATTTACAATTTGTAGTTTTCCGACATAATTCACAAGCCACTATTGTTGTTATTCTTTTATCTATGCGCATTTCAAATTGCATGAAACATAGACAAATTAACTTCAGATTCAGAGCATGATGAAGTTAAATAAAATTTTCAAGTACGTTTTGCTGATTACAAAAATATACTTACATGACTGAAAATCTTCTAACAACCACTTTTCTTCAGAAGTTCAATCAATTTTTCAACCTCATCCATAACATCGGGTGCTCTAGGTTCCTGTGATATACTAGGATCAGCTCCGTCAATGTACAATCCCACCACACAAGCTGAAAAATATCATGTGTAAAATTAGAAAACATATACACCCCCATAGTAATTGAATCCGTTCGCAGTGACTTAAAGTTGGGTGTCTACAAAAAATCTAAGACTCAATTTTAGGACTTTCATCTGATGAATTAATGATTTAAGGGTAATCGAAATCGACTTATGCACTGAATCAGTTCAATGTCTTTCAAGAAACTTGATTAAATGTTGGAACAAATGAAATTTCCACACATACGAGAGCATTGAAATCCCGTCGTGACTTAGAAAGTAAATGATTATTAATAAAGTTCAGAGGCGAACATGTGCTTCATACTGCCACAACAGTGTCATGACGTAGAAATGGCACAAACAATAAATACAATGCGGCAATGCGACACAGCGAGGTTAAATTGTCTATACACGATCTAAGTCTGAAAATACTGCAAGTGTTATAACAACACACCAATAAATAGGTTTAATATGATAATCCACGATAACAGGCAACTTTCTGGAAATTGTCTATGCCGGCTAGCGTTCACCCATTGGCAGGTACGTTCCAAAATGTACCAAGCGAGAATGGGACATGGATACAATATCCATAGATGCAGATATTCTATTTTTCATGCTGCAATATGCACACCCTGCGGCAAATACAGCGACGAAACTAGCTATCAAAGCGGCTAAGCTTTGTCAATTACGCTCTCCAATAAAGGTTTCTATTACAAAGGTTTTCGCCTGTGTACATTTAACGACAGACCAATCATGACATTCACTGCGTCGCTAAAGCAGAAATCAAAAATATATGACTAAGTCAACGATTCCGTTGAAATGCAGATTCTCTTACATGAATTTTATAAATTCGAATCACAATGAAATGGAGTGCGATTAAATGTGTTGAGTTGACAGACATGCAGGTGCATACATCATGTGACAGATCAAAATAGGGTCTTGGTTTCGCAATAAGACTAGATATCTGCAGATGTAGAGTGTGGATGTAAATGAATAAAATACAGCATATGTAGTCTTAACAGCAAAGTACCTCAGTAACCATAGCAAACGTGTAACAGCTTACTAAAGGAAAAATGAAATTACATATAATATCAGAGTTTTGTTTAGGAACATATCAAAAAAAAATGCAAAATGCAGGTATCGAAGGCAAGTACAGGTGGCCAACTGAAAAATTCTGACTAAAAGATTCTTGTCTGATCTACGTCACATTTGAATATAAGGAGAATATGCTATGGTCAAGCAAAAATGTTCAGGTCCACACTTCCGTTACTTAATTAAGTTAGAAACTAGGTGGGTTTTCTGATGCAAAACCAGTCAAACAATTGCCGGAGATTATCGTCACGCACCGAATAAATTCCCATCAATTACAAAACGTTGCTATAGAACATGTGGGTGAGCATGAATCCAAAAAAAGTTCAGATAAATTAAGGAGAATTCCGAGTATAACTTCCCATCGTAAAATCATTTATTAATCTTAAAGGAGATTAATAGATTTGGAGGATGCAAAATCCAGTGGTAAGTTCAAAATAAAGTAACCTCTACTTTGAAACCGGTGTTGAAATGAAGATGTACGGGAAGAAAAAAAAACAAATTTACGATAGCGTAACTGTTCGCGTCTTTTTGAAGTGTTAGTCTGATCTGATACATATTCAAGTAAGCGCACATCTAAATAACAAATAATTGAACAATTTGAAAATCCATTCGCTTCACCAACTTAAAAATGAAACAGATATTATTTTGATTCAAAACTCGGACAGTAACAGATTCTTTGTTATTAAAATTAACGAAAATTCTTAAGGTCAATTTAGGACTTTTAGACCGGTTTTTCGAGTTTTAGGACTTTGCAGACACCCTGTTAAACTGATTTCAGATGACAATTACTTCTGAATCCTTGCGTACTTTGGAAGGCTCATCAAGTATATTCATAACCAAACTTCCAATGTCAAAGAAATGGGGTGCGCATCTTGTAAGTACAGTTTCCAATCACGTCATCAAATGTTTAGTGTTGACATCTACCTGTCGTAACTACTAACGAGGAGAAGCCTTGAGATTCTATCAAGACAAGGTTCCCGGGAAGATCCGAAGACCCATTTACTACTAACTCTAAAAAAGATGCGAACAATCAAATCAAAAGTTGATGTATAGACCTAATTTAGAGCAGTTTTGATATGATAAACCAAAGAAGCAAAACAAGCCTACATGCTGGACATACAAAATATAAATTTCATAAATCTTTGAAGTAACAGGATGTACACGTGGCAATCGGGCAATCCGAACACTAATAAAAATTTCTATAAGGATTTAAGAGAGGGAGCGACGATGGATTGGAAAAAATAAACTGCAATTCTATTAGTGCGATTGATTGATTCCAATAATCTATCCATTTATAAATTTTTTGAATGAAAAAATTAATTGCTTTATCATGCTACATGCGAAACATATTCCCTCTTCTGAACTTACGGCTTACATCAACCGAAATTGAATATATGAAATATCAGAACAAGAGAACACAACATCCTGCCTTACTCCTTGAAAATGCGAGCCGGCTCGCGAAAGCTCGGACTTGTATATATTTTTAGCAGCAAACTCATTCTTGGGGGGGGGGACGAGACAAATTTTGTGTGATATTCACAATGAAAGAGAACACAACATCATAATGCCTTAATATATTAGAACCACCAAAACAACAAATTAATTATCCTTAGTAAAAATAGAAAATAAGTAGCAATGCGACGCTTCGTCCAACTATATGCTTGTGTATCTCAAACAGCTTCAAGTAAGTTGGTAAAAAAGCAATCATGATATTATTTCATAAAATTTAAAACCTTTGAAAAAAATTAACAGAACAATGTCAATTTCAAGAATGTAGGATAATTGTAAATAAGCTGCTTGCACCAGAAACACTAAATATAATTTTCTGCTCAAATTAGATGAATAACGAGCAGGCTCATCTAAATATTGATAGGCAAAACAAAATTGCTTGCACTCAGCATTTCGTATGAATATCCGGTGTGAAGGCGCATGCATGTACATGTTGCTTAATCAAATGAAAAGCGGAAATGTCTATTATTACTAACACTCGTGGGTAGGCCTGTGACTGTGGCCGGTTCTTTTAACTTCTGTCTTATGACAGACTGTGCTACCCTTTCCGTTTGCTTTTGCTTCTTCCCGATGATCGTTTCCTTTTGACGGCGAAGTACCGTCATTTCCTTTTTGTTCTCTTCCTTCAATTTAAGTGCTTCTTGTAACATTCGCTCGGTATCTCGCTGCTCTTGTGCCTTCTTATTTATATCTTACTCTTTCTTCTCTATCTCAGAAGAGAGGTCAGCGATCTTCTTACTATCTTTCTTTTCCGATTCCATCTCAACAAAGAGCTGCTTCTCTAGCTTAAGTCGCTTCTGGTTTTCAGAGGTAGCCATTTCCTCCCATAGTCGTCGTCGATCAATCAAACTATGAAATATGGGCAAGTTGCTAACAGTCCAAACTTTCGCCTGAAAGCATGACTTCGTCACTACTAATGCTTTGACTGTCTTTGGCGCAAGAGAATTTCTTTGCTTCGTGACCGCGTTGTTGAGGGTGCTGAATACCCGGTCAACTTCAGCATTTTCGTGAGGAGAACGAGTGGCTTTTACAATACGCATCTACAATGGCCATTTCCCACTTTTATCAACGTTTCCCAATACGCTGCCAGATCTGATATCGAAGATGACGTTTCCGCTTGGTGCAGCCTCACCTCAACGACGAACGAATCCAATACATTTTCAGATATTTCTTTCGGTAGGTGCCGTGCCAGCTTTGATATCCAACTTTCGAAACGTGAGTCCTTTCGGAGTCGTGGATTGATCATTTGACATGATCGAAGAATTTTGTTTTTCAGTGACAAGTACTGCATCAATTTTTGTTCCAACCTTGAAAAAAGCTTTGACTGAATCCATACATATCACCATTTCATCTGGCTTCATATCTGCAAATACCCGTCTCGCTCTTCCATCCATAGCAATTTGATACGGAGGCAACCAAATTGACTCATTATCAACATTCACTTTCCACATTTTTGATGGAGTTTTGCCTGAGTGAACATAACGAAGAGGCCAATGTCTTAACAGATCTGCTGTTTCAGAAAACAGATGATTCACTTGACAACTGCAACGTTGAAACAACTCAAACTCATGCAGAGACTGTAATGCTTCGGCAAGGAAGAGTAAGAAACATGTACTTTTGGATCGCACAAATTCTACTTAATAGACACAAAATTGGTCCCAAGTTCTTTCATTTCGGAGAAATACTGAACGTGAGGCTGATACAGTCGTAATACCCGTTCAACAACAGGCAAAATTTGTAACCAGTGTGTTAAAATTGATGGACCGGTAGAAGAAAAATGCGTAGAAGTCATTATTACCATTTATTTTAAACTATCATCCAAGAGCTCGTTCAAAACTTCCTGGTATATTCTTAACCTAAGGTTTGTGAATTGTCGTGCTACAGGCCTCAAATTTTTCGCGTCAGACTAAAAAAATCGCGCTACGCGTAGTAACACCACTTGTCTTTTCAATCTTAATATTTTGAATGTGCTTTCTGGACAGACTGTACTACTTCTTTGCTACTTAAGTGCACGTGATCGCACCACCTCATGACCTAACAAGATCTCTGAGCCCTCTGGGAACGATCAGAGTCTCGTCGGATAAGATTGCTTTCACTGATGTTAAGGTATTTTTGCTATCAGAAAGACTTTCCACATCGCCATTTTCGTTTTAGAATGTCAGCAGGTTCTTTTTACAATTTTGCTGAGAATCATGCTTCATACCGTCACTTTCCGTCTTCATTTCGAATATGACTGCAGCAATCGTCTACTCGCTGCACGGCTTCAAAATTGCCTCAAAATATATTGGTTATAAACATTACAAAGTTTAAACCCTAATAGGCCCAATACTGCAGAATGGTAAATATGAACAATATTGTTCTGATTCGTGATTACGAGTGCTAGATAGGGAGAATATACTTTCACTTAACTGTTAGGATTTTGGAAGACGTAGATTTCAGTTTGATTACACTTCGAATAGGATGCAACTTCAAATCAATTTCCGATGACTTTCTGACTCAGTGCGTCATCATTAATGTGAAATATTAGGCCTAAGTGATTTAAAGCAACGATAATAAGAAGTATCATGATGATTCTTATTTGGGATGCTCCTAAATATGTAACTCACTTGTGTTGGACAGACCGATTGCAGCGATGTTTTTGTCTGATTTACCAACTAGGACTCCATTTACGACACTGAGCACGATAAACTTTTTGCCATGAAGAGAAAAGGATGTCGGATACTGCTCCGATGATACATGGGAAATTAATGCTTTCAAGTCGTTGACATCGTGCTGCAAAAGATAAAGAAGAACAAGGTTACCACAAATGTCAACCTATCCATCGCTTCAAAATATGAGTAAGATACCTAAAAATATAAATCGATTCCTTCTGCACTCAGCATAAAGTCGATTCCTTCTGCATGAGTGTTGAGATTCGCGAATCTCAACATGAACATGTAAAAAAAACATCGTTGTAAAGTTCAACAAACGAGATAAGCTCAGTTCTACAAAATATATAGAATTAACGTCCAACAGATGCATTTGTATAATTGAACACAGGTTTTAAAAAGCTCACTTAAATTTACTCTTTCAAATTTTAAAAAGTTTAAGCATCTAAAATTACATATCGCAAGATGAGTTATTATTATCCAATCGCATGTTATGATTTTCGGAAAACACTAGGAACATTCTGTATCACTGCTCTTAAAAATCATGGATCGAAATAACTTGTTTTGAAAGTATGTCAAAAAAGTTTAAGTCACTTTCATGTCTTATTAAAAAAACAGATCATGCTTATTCTCATAAGTAAGCATTCGTGCTTAAGAAAGCGTGAAATCAAGATCAGGTGAGATATTGTTGTCTGCTGATTAAGTTTTGTTGACATAACTTGATGTGATAAATTTCACATACGGCATCTTGCACACATCTCGCCATATGAACCAGAAGTTGACACGTTCCACTGAAATCGAATAACGAGTATAAGAAAGCCATTGAGATCAAGCCATGAGATACGAGTATTTCTAGATGATAAATAACTAGAGTCATCATACAATTCAGAACCTTTCAAAGTAACCAATAACCAAGTACAAAGCATACGAAAGAAAAGATGATTCAAAAGGAGGAAAGGTATTTTGATTTGGGGGGGGGGAGAGGAGGGGCTTTGGTTGTACGGCCACCAGTTCTTTAGGTCCAGGTCCCGACCCTTGTTAGAACTGCCTACTTGGTTGCGCTTGTAGGTCGCGCCCTCTGGATACTACCATCTTCTACACGCAAGTAGTGACTAACTCAACCACAGCCGAGTGCTGGCCGGCTGTAAATAGCCTAGTTAACCCCGATAGTCCGGGAATGTAGTGGAATCCTGATGGAGGAAATGCCATCAAAGCACTTAAGGCATCCACACTGTTGGATACTTATGTACCCATATTTTTGGCGTGCAAATGACACGATTGACCTTCCATCTGCTGGCTAACATCGGACATGAGGAGAAAGGCAGATGAAAGCCAATGATCTTTTGCTTGAGGTCGGTGCTAGTATTATCGGCTTTTGAAAAGGTGGTATTTAAGGTCATAAAGGCGCCAGACGTTGTTTGAGTTGGTTATGATGTCGACGGTGGACAAGCCTCCTTTTCATCTCTTTTGGACAGCATATTGATCTTAAGCGAAAGCTGGTAGAGAAGGTCACTCAGAAAAACCGGGATTGACAGGATCCGCCTAACCTGATCAGGTGAACCTGTCAAGGAGAAGGAAATTCGAGTCAAATCACCTATTGCCTTGGTAGATTGAACTGCTTGAGTTGCACAAGGCTGTGGGTACCACCCAGACAGAAAGGGTGGACGACAGGAAGGGCATCCGGTCGGAAAAAATTCGCCACAAATTTATGTGTGAAATATCGTTTCCGTGTATTGAAGTACAGGGAGGGCCACTTCCCGACTCTAGTAACGCGAAAAGTTGGGCGAATCAGCAGCCGTGTAAATTCTTCTGGAGCAGAAGTGATGATGGACATGGCGGTTTCGGTATTCTTGTAAAGGAAAAGTATATCGGTCAGGTCATATCAGTCAAACGTGTAGATAGCCGTCAGATGAATTTGCGCATCCTAATAGGAAAGATCATCCTCAATCAACATCGTTCCGTTTACGCCCCTCAAACTGGCAGGCCTCTTGTGGAAAAAGAAGTCTTCTGTGCAAAGCTAGTGAGTGAAGTGTTAAACGTTCCTGATAAAGAATTTCAAATAATAGGTGGTGACTTTAACGGGTATGTTGATCAGGGTTGGTCGGCAAAAAAACCCACCCGGGGTTTTATCGGGTTATATCCGGGCGGGTTTTTTCGGGTTTTTTTATACCGGGTTTTTCGGGTTTAATCGGGTTTTTCGGGTTTAATCTACCGTATTTACTCTAATAGAACCCGGGGGGCTCTATTAATTCAGATCGCTCTGACCAGGGTTCTATTAGAGGCCCGGGTTCTATTGGAGGCCCGGGTTCTATTTAATTACATTGAAAAATGATCACTAAAAAAATTAAAAATATGACATCAACCATAGAATTCGTTGAACCTACATAAAAATGCGGGCCTATTGCATGACAGTTTTTGCTGTTACTGCTCAGTATACATGTACTGTATTCGAAGTCTTTTTTACATTCACTATGCTCATGGCATATTGAGTGGCGGATGTGGAGATGATTATGAACGATCCATAAGCTAACCCGGTAATTGTAATTTAGTCACAAAAAAATCAAAGACCCACTCGCTGTGCAAAGGAAGAACGGCTACCAGTTGGAAAAAATATATTGGACTGTATATAAAAGTCTCTATATCTACCGGTATATTGAAAAGCAACTCGAGTCATTCGTCTTCATCCATAATCATCAGCTCGTCCTCTTCTTCGTGTTCTTCATCGATGTCAAGGTCAACTTCCACTTCGCACAAGCGCGAGAGGGCATCATGGCATGGATGCCCTGCCTCGAAGCATTTGATGGGGTCATCTTCGCTACCATCCAATATTCGCTTGTTTCCTTTACTTATCTCCCGTCAAATGAATTTTGTTACTAAAAAAATACTTTTTGGTTCACCTACAAGGTCAATAAGATGCTACTGAGTCTCACCCGGGTTCTATCAGAGACCCCGGGTTCTCATAGAGGCCCGGGTTCTATTAATTCAGATTGCTCTGACCCGGGTTCTATTGGAGACCCGGGTTCTATTAATTCAGATTGCTCTGACCCGGGTTTTATTGGAGACCCGGGTTCTGTTAGAGGTCCGGGTTCTATTAGAGTAAATACGGTAGTTATTTCGATTTTCTTGAAATTAAGAGGTAATCTCTTATTTTAAAATTATCATTTTATTGAAAAATCAAACTACATTGCACACATCAGTGTAATGTAAACCATGATTAAAATACAATATCATGAGAAAATATTGGTGAGTACTTAGTATAGGTTACTGTATTTTAGCCGTACCAAATATTCAGATAATTACAGGCTATCTAAATAAGGAATCATATGAAGTTATTCTCTCACCTATATTTACGAATAGTATACTTTACACAAGATTGGCTGTTATCTAAAATTTATAAGTTTTTTCTATTATTGTATTATCAGAGAGAAAACACATGTGTAGAGGTCTATAAATTGAACTTTATATAAAAAATATGGTCAAAACGGGAAGATCTAATGAGTCATCTGAACATCGATCACCAAATATCTGTTTGTCATACCGGTATTCCAAAAGTAAGAAAATATAGGCCCAACTGTTATCAGTGTTACTGCTACTAAAGCTAAATAATACGCAGTTCGTTTCGTCGAACTTTCATATCATAATTTCGATTCATTTTATTTATTTATTTTTTGATAACCTGAGGATGGTCGTTTGGTGTGGTAGAAAGACCTCGTCCTAATATGTGAAATCGAGGACGCACGCTCTTTCTTATGGTCCGAAGTGTCCGTCGCAGACTTGCAGCCTGTTGCGGTATCAGTAATGACGCGCGCGTACCACGCACGCGCCACCCCGAACTCCCCATCATTTCCGAGTGTCTTTTGTATGCTATAATAACATTAATGACCAGACTTGTGGGCAGTGGCTTTAAATCATTGTTTGCCAATATCGATCTTATCTTACGCACTTTCGACTGCACCAGCAGCGTCAACCAATATGCGTATGCTCTCCCGAATTCCCCATCATCTCACGAATGCATCACTACAGTCCGCTGTTGACAAATCCAGGCTGGCTGATGTCCGGCGAGTCAGGGATGGACAATGGGCATCATATCAGCATAGGCGTTAAATTTCTTGCGCAATGAAAACATCGGACATTGACATATTATTCGGTTTTCCTTTTCAATATTTGGTGTTGTAGTAAGAAACATGTAGATTACGGAATTGTATACATTCCATACGATGATTTTTGAGAAGAGGCAGAGTCAATAAATCAGAAAAATGAATTGGCATTACTGTATTTTAATTAGAAGCATCGAAAAAATGACATAATATGGAAAAATCCATTTCACCCGATTTCGCCCGCCGGGCGGGTGAAATCGGGTTTTTTTCTGACCGGGTGGGTTTTGACCAACCCTGATGTTGATGAATCGCATGACGGCTTCGAAATCAATCACGGCGCCGAAGGAAGGATAAGGTGCGTGCAATCAAGATGGAGTCATACTATTGGATATGTGCATTGCAGCCAATCTTGCAATATCCAATACTTTCTACACGAAGTATGACAGCAAGTTGATTACATAGAAGTCTGGCTCGCATGAATCCCAGATTGACTTTTTCCTGCTGAAAAGTAACGACCTTCGCCTTGTCAGAAACATCCAAGTCATAAATAATTAAGAATGCGTGTCTGAACACAAGCTCCTGGTATGTGGCCTATCACTCAAAGCAAGTTGGTCGCGTCCACGTAGACATCCTCCAAAGCGGAAGCTACGAAACACACGTGCTCAAGAAGAATTCAAGAAGAGTTAAGTCGTATCTAACAGTTTACCCCAGTCCCAAGAAATTGATTGACGAAGCTTGGGGAAGCCTAAAAAATGCCACTGACACTGTTTGCGGCTGGATGAGGGGCGGGGTAAGCAGGCCACGCGAAACATGGTGGTGGAATGCAGAAGTTGATGTTGCAGTTAAAGAAAAGCGTAAATTGTGAAAGAAATGGCGTAAGAGCAACGATGCAACTGACATAAACTTGTACGTTGAGGCCAAGAGAAAGCCAAATCAGTTATATACCATGCCAAGAAGACCTCCGAATCGGCAAAGACGGGAAATCTGGAAAAGAAAGATGGCAAGAACTGTATCTTCAAACTTGCCAAGAAAGTGAAAAGTGAATCCCAAGACGTCACCAATGTCAGCTACGTAAGAAACGAGGCTGGTAGACTTGCGTGTAGTGAAGAAGAGAGAGTCTTTGTCTTTAGAAGCCATTATGAGCGTCTACTCAATGTAGAATTCCCTTGGGATGCGGAAGAACTGGCTCCTATATTCAGCCGACTATCATCGCTATGTTTTTTATTGTTATCATATGCGTTTTCACGATTGGGGGGGGGGGGAGCTTTTATTAGAAATACTGATATGTACAAGTGATGAATACCACATGAGATGATAAAACATCCATAATTACGTAGTGTATAGTTCGGTAGATCGTCACGATTATTGCAGACCACCCAGGCGATTCGAATTTTATAAAAACGAAAAAATTGAATCCATGACTTAGAAAAGCGAAAAAAGCGAACCAACACTTTCTATATCATCGTAAAATAGCCCCATAACAACACAATATGCTATCAAACCATACATCACCACGCATAGCACGAACGTGTGTAGCTGCGAATATTGCATGTCGGTGCAAGTAGGCTATGATGTAGGGGAGACTGAGCTAGATGACTGAAGAAGCATATAGGTAGCATGAAATTACCTGGTGCCATTTCCAGAACTCTCTCCTGTATCAGGCAGAAAAGTGTCGTGATGCCGGCTTCAGTCGTTCATGTCTCAAGCGAGGATAAAAATCACCTTTTTTGGGGATTGATATAGTAGCTTTCTAAGAAAGCTGCATGCGGACGAGTTGAAAAAGATAATTGTGTCTAAATTTATCCCAGAGCGAGGACTTCATGTAAGTAGCATTACAACACGAGACGTTAAAATTTATTCAGGGTAGGGGTTGGGGCGACCTGGCACACTTTTTGAAAAATACTTGCGTTAAATAACAGACATTTTTATGGGGCTCCCTGTCTTCCATTTAAGTGGCAGAACGATCAGTCATTAATGGAGACATGTTTAGTACTTTTGAATTCAATACAATAACTTTCATAACTAGTAGGTCACAAGGTCAACTGAAAAGAAATTGGAATTTTATGCATCTTTTTATAAGTTCCTTGTTTCCATCTTAAGATGGAAAGAAGACTTATGAATGATGCATCATGCGCAGGCTCTTGTTATCAGATTTTGTCGTCATGATAATTATCGGCAACGGTATATAAAGCCCATTACGCAAAAATGCAAATCAATTAAAAAAATCAAATCCACCGCATCTGTCTGCTTTCATATGAGGTGTTGGCTAAATTGATCACATTTAGTATTTATACCTTCAATGCTATGTCCAGTCGAAACAACTGATTTGCTTTGATTCAGGTTACCTATTTTTTCCCACTCGTTCACCAGCTAAGCTAGTGACCGAATAGATATCTTTGACGTCATCATGATGGCTTTATAAAAGACGGAACTTCGGAAGAGCACAGTTCCTATACTTTTGTAAGTATTCAAAGATTGGTTGATAGACCTACAAGTCCTACATGCATCCAACTCACCCGGTCTGACTGCGACTATAAAGATCTTAAGCATGGATTCCTTTGACTATTTATGAATGGTTAAATATTGGTAATAATGACACAGTGGTCACAATAACGATACTTTGCCTTTATTCATTAAGCAGTGGCAGCGTTTTTACGAAACATGCCAAGTCACCCAGTCTCCCCTACATTAAAAACGTTTTTCCTCATCGCAGTTCTATTTCTTGATCTACAACAATAGGCAAATATAATTTTTCAGATCATAATTAGCTTTGATCGAAGCGAACTACCTTTGCATTGATATGAATAAGTTTGCCTCCGTTTGCACAATTTCTTGCCGTTCACATGAAAATATCACGGCATTTCCTTTTTCAGAAATTTGTTTTGAAGGTCTCGAATGAGTTCCACAATCCCTGGATAGAGAGCGTGAATCATGGGTTCATCAAACTGAAATCTGGAAGCGATTCGATTTTCTGTGAAATGAAAAACATGAAGGAAATATAAAATTCAGTGAGGGAATCTTTCAAAAAATCTGAAGTTCTGATGCAGCGGGAAGCATTTCCGAATCCATTCTTGTGATGAAAACCCTTCTGACTACACAAGAATCCGAGACCATTTCTTTAAATTCTGGTATTGTTGGAGCAACAGCAACATGTTTCAAGAACAACCGAGTTTCATCGTACATTCTGACGAAGGCAGCTACAACTTCTATCATTCAAGAAATGCCATTGTAATCCTGATGTCAACTAGAAGAAATAACATGGAACTCACGTTCAAAGGATGGTGCGAGAGGGAGATGCAGGTTGAAGATGACGTGGAGTCAAGTGGTGGAGGGGGAAATGAATGCAGTCGGACTGACGAAGGTGATGCCGAAGACAGGGCGAGATGGAGACTACTATCATGTGGAGCCAACGGCCAACCACCACGCAAGCGAAGAAGACCGACCGCAAAATGGAATGATTGAGACGAGTTAGAAAACAACTCAAAGGAAAAAGGAAAAAGACAACTTTTTTAGTTATGTCCGAACCGCCGGAAGAGCTGGATGAAGAGAGCAATGTCCTAATTCAATAATTTCACTATTATCTTCTCATGAAGTTTTCGAAAGCTTTCCTCAAATACAAGGTTAACTTCGGGACCATCCATGCCTAGATGTAATTAAGTAATATAGGGGCCTAAAGTGAGAAATCGGAGGACAAATTGAGATCACGCGACACATTTCTTGATAGGACGTTACCAGATCAGACAATGTAGAAAGATCGACAAAGTGACCTGTTTACACTTTCAACATGCATCAATACGAAGTCTTACAACATGGCCGCAGGGTTAATGCACCCATGAGAATTATCTACTTTCCCCAAGGCGGAAAAATTAGTAGTATGGAAAATGGTGCTCGGGGATCTTTTAAAGTTTTAAAAAATTATCTTAGAGATAAAAACTCCACGCAAAAAGAGATTATAAACATTGCAAAGCACTTGTGCCAGCTGGCATGGTAGACATATTTTAACACAAATTGGTAATCTGACGTGCACGTAGGCGCTATTATATAATCATATAGACAACCATATGTCCAGTTAATTTTGGCATTTGTAGAAATAGGAAAAACATGCAGAAACAGACCGAAGTTTCCTTTCAAATAATATGAGCACAAAGCGCATAACAAAGCGCTTTCGTTTAAATGAATAGTGTAGCATCCAGTACAATTCTTGAACAAATACAGGTGAGGCAGCGCGCATACTCAATCGAAGACGATGTAGGCCTAATTATTAATCGTCTTCGTATCCTATTAGGCGCGGATAACCCTACACATTGGGATACATATTTCAACAGGAACATTTTTTAACCTATGCACATGCTTTGTGTGAAAACATTTAATCTATATAAAATATCACACTGGTATTAATAGCACATGCATATGAATCACAGACGTCACGAGTCAAAAATCCCTAACTCTATGGCAAGTGGGAAAACAGTGTAGTTTGTCTCATCTTCTTTCTGGGCTGGCTCTTGTCCACAGGATCTTCTGCTGGTCTTTTGTCGCCCTGGGCAACTTCAGAAGGCAGTTCCGATGCATCGACTGCTTGGGTGTGGGGAGGATCTTCAGAAACCCGACTTTGATCAGGCATACCACGAGACAGCCAAAGGTTTCTTCGGATCAAGGCAGTTCTCGTTGATCCCTGCAATTTTTCCAGTCTTTTTCTTCTCTCCAGGAGGAGTCTCCTGCGCTTGAATAGGCCAGCGGCAGGCCTGCGCTCAGACGTGCCTGTGACGCACGTAGCATCTTCCAAGAGTTGGCCATGTTTGGCAATAAATTTGTGTAGAATGGGCTTCTTCGAATATCCGTTCGATGAAAGCAAGAAAACCCATGTTTTTGTTTGGCCTTCAAGGAATACTTGATGGTCAACTGAGCCGATACATTGGCAACATCGAGCCGACTTCGGTCGTTCCTGATCAGCTGCCCCATTCGGTTAAACGCCCCCTCGACATCGGGTCCGTGGAAGCAGGTCATGCGCGCTTTATAACACTCCACAAATTTGGCGAATTCATTTCAGCTGTTACACGGTACCAGTAACTGTACAGCCTTACCTTCGGCCTCATTTCCATCACTTGATTATTGTCACTGTTGGTCGAAACGTAGGCGTGGATTTCCGGCAATGCAAGGACTGAATGATCTGCATTCAGACATGATGCCAGGTATTTCATGGAATCAAGGGCCGTTGAAGTGCCACGCTGGCTGGGAGATAAAGACGACAAAGCGGATATGAATGGGTTTTCTAGAGGGAGTTTTGTAAGAAGATGCCTAGTGGATCGAAGATAGGCGGATCGAACACTTTTCAAGAAGTCAGTAGATTTTCCCATGCATTTCTGCAAGTATTCTGTACAGGAAGTGCCAACGAACATGGACTTCAACGGAAGAAGACCCTCTTCCCTCTGCAAAGCATCAAGCAATGCAGCTCTGTCTTGCTGACTCTGTTTCAATGCCTCTGGAGTCACAAAGAGCGAAAGAAGATTCGATTTCAAACGCCACATTGATGGATGCAGCTGATCTTCATGCTGGAAAAGTTTCAAATAGCTTCTAAAATATAGTAGGATGTCGTTGTGGAACTTGATTTGCAAGAGCAAGTTCATTCGGTCGAGAAACAACACCTTTGCAATGCTTTCTTTGCGCGCTAAATCCGCTGCAGTGTACCGCGTACTCCTGATCTTTTCCAAGAAAGCACCAACATTCTTTCTCTGCTTTTCATCCTGAATAGTTTTGAGGTCTTTGAAGAAAGTCGTTTTGCTAGTACAAAGTACAAAATCTATGTATATTACAACATGTTGGCCTACTTTGAAAGATTGTAGGTAAACCTATTCGCTAAAATGATAAAAGTGCATCAAGAATAGCTAGCCGCACAATGTACAAGCAACAAACTTACAAAATCCTCTAAAATAATTATCTCTTTTGCCCGAAAAATGACAAAAGAATTTTTAAAAAATGACTAGGGGTAAGGGGGTAGGGGTCTGATTTTTTTGATGGATTTGGACGATTTACGAGACCCAATCGATTTCGGCCTTTCAAGGCGGAATATCAAAAATTTCCGCCTGTAGGCGGAAAATTCTCATAGGTGGGTTAATGTTAGAAAAAATAAGTGCCATAACTAGGCATCGGACTTTCATGTTTTCACATAAAACATATTTCTTCACATATTCTGGCATTTTCCACATACTCAGCATTTCTTAAAAAATTTCTATTATTAAAAAGTTTTGTCAATTAATTTTATTCAAGACACTATTCTCATTTGTCAAACAAATTAAGTTATTAACCGTTTACTATTCATACCTTCTTTAATTTCTCTCCCAGTTGATAATACTTTTCGTATTTGATAATGCGTCATCACTTCAGAGTGTCAAACTAATTATCAAAGGTTATCCACATAACTCTTGAAATTGTCGCGTATGGGATCTACAGCAAGCATTCGGTCGTGCTTTGCGGCGTGTGAAAATTTAAGTGTAGACGAATCTTCTCAGTTTATTGTGCGTATTGCCTTCCGGTCATTGAGGAGCATATCCTTCGTTGCGGCAGGGAGAAAGTTGGCTTGACATTAACATAGCAATTTTGATGCAACATAGCAACCTACAGTAACTGAAGTATGACGAGTGAAACTCTCCGTTCCAAGTGCCTTAAATCTATCAACAGCGAAGACGATCTTCTTTTAAAGTTCCTCGATTCGAGAACTTTGTTTTGCAAGGCGTGTGAGACAAGCATCGAAGTACACCAGATGAGTCAAATAATACAGCATGTCGACTCAACGAAACACAATAACAACGTAAAGCTTAAATCAAAGCGTAAGGCATCTCAATCGCAGTTGGATGATATTGTTACTTCACAGGAAAAGAAATCGAAATCATACGAGTTCAACAAAGAGTTGTGTGAAGTGATGTTGTCAGCAGATATTCCTTGGAATAAACTTGAATCGCCGAAATTTCGAGCATTTCTAGAAATAAAATGTGGTGTCACTATTCCGGACGAGAGCACTCTGAGGAAAAACTATTTGAACGTTTGTTTTGATGATGTTATACTGAAGATCACGTCAGATCTGAAAGGCAAAATGCTGTGGGTGGGATCGGATGAAACTACAGATGCTCAAGGAAGATTTGTGCTCAATGTTTTGGTTGGAAAACTGATAGACAAATATTCTTTTCCCTATCTGGTAAACGTGATATTCCTGGAGAAAACCAACGCCGAGCATGTATCGCGTGCCATTAATGAAACTCTCACGAAAGTTCTACCGGATACCAAACCCTCTGACGTCGTGTTGTTACTTTCGGATGCAGCCGCCTATATGCTAAAATCTGGGAATCAATTGAAAGTGTTCTTCCCCAACCTTCACCACGTCACCTGTCTGGTCCACGGCTTTCACCGGGTGTGTGAATGTGGTCGAGAAATGTTCCCTCGAGTAAATTTATTTATTTCTTCTGTAAAAAAGGGTTTCTTAAATCTCCGATGCGTGTAAAGGCCGGGAAAGACACCAATCCAGATACGGCTTTTCCTCCTGAACCGATCTTGACCCGATGGAGTATTAGGATACTAGCCCCACTTTAATTACGCCCAGAACTTCGACAAGGTGAAGACTGTCGTTGATGGATTCGACGTTGAGGAAGCGATGGCCATCCAGAAAGTACAAGAGGTGTTGGAAGTCAGACAGGTGCGCAATGACGTCTCATTTATTTCTGCTCATTTTTCATTCTTTCCCGGTCTAATTCAAAAATTGGAGAGCCAAGGTCTAACCATTATAGAACAAATTCAGCTAGTGGCTGACGGTGTTACATCAGTGCCTGGAGATCGTGGCGCAATCCTGACCAAGAAACTTAACTCCGTGATGGAGCGAAATTCTGATTTTAAGACATTTGAAAAAATAGTCTCTGTAATTCTAGGAGATTCCGGCGTTGACCTTACAATTACCAGGTCTCCCCAAAAGATCTCCAATCTGAAGTACGCCACACTCACAAGCGTCGACGTTGAGCGATCGTTTTCGGTATACAGAAATGTCCTATCTGACAACCGGCGCCGCCTAACGGAAGACAGCCTCCAAGAAAATCATGGTGACTCATTGCTTTTATTCCGGTGATCAAAAGAACGAATGTGATTAAAATGTACAACATGTGCAATTGCATTCATGTATGGAAATTTTTTTGCAACCAACGGTGTAATTCGTACCAGACGTAGATTGTGTGTTCCGAATAATCAAAATAACATGTGACCTGCGATGTTTGTTTTAAGAAATCAAAAAAGAAATATTTTGTTCTTTTTTCATCACATAAAAAACATACTTCAAGGTTTTTTTAAACATATTTATCCGATCCCTAGCCATAACACACCACGCAACACTTTCCTTTCTGTTTCCCAAAAAACAAAGGCCATTCGAAGAAAAGAAAAAGGCGTACTTCCGAAAAAGCGAAGAGAATGTCTGGGTGGTCTGTAATTATTAATATAAAACAAAAATATACAGAAAACAAGTCAATTAAGTCGTTAACAACACTAAATACCAAAATTACGAAAATTTGAAAAATAACAACAAACAATTATTGCGAACCGCATATAAGAAAAGTTATAAAATACTTTAAGAGTAGTAAATCAAACAATAGCCGATGTGTGCATTTATCGTACTTTCGCTAAAATTTCTTTCTGAAGCATCAACATTGCTTCCTTGAGTGCCACTGGCTTTTCTCGTATCTAATGACTTCAGGAATAGCCAAACTCTCTTTGATGTTCCTAGAGTGCTTTGATAATCGTGTAGTCAATCTACAATTCCAGATTTTTCCCGACCGCGGACACCCTGCTTGAGTTAGGAACGCATGACATCTTCAAGAATATTAGATTAAATTTTATAACTTGAAGAAAGGTTCACATGTTCACTGTTCACGGGTGATTTGAGTTTCATTCACTGTGACGCATCAATGAGCATCAAAACATAAAAAAATGACAATGTTCAAACGCATCAGTCAAGGTCATTTGAGCAGTTTACCGCGGCTATCGAAATTGCTCTGTTAACTAATGGAATGTGCACATCCATTATCATCAGTGTGCATGGGATATCTTCGGTGGGCGACCTCGTGAACATTTCCTTAACGTCATCCAAGATGGTTGTCATCATGGACGGGCAAATTTCATGCGTTAGAGTCGATTATATCACCGATTAATTCATGCGTTTATATGGTCCAACAGCCTTCAATGATCCGTTGTCATTCAACTTTTTTGGAAGAATTTTTTGATAGATTCTGGACACATTTGAACCCTTGTTAGCTTAGCGTAACGGGCGCCATCGAGCAGATGAAAAGAATTACTAAAACCGAAAATATCGTACCTCTAAAGAGCCGCTTTGCTCTTGAGGATCGGAGTAGCTGCTTACCAAGTTGGCTAAATGCAAGAACAACTTTGATATGAATACTACTTGGCCTGTCTATAAACCACATGTCACAGGGCTGTATCTAGCTGGCACAATTAGTCACAAGAACTGCGCCCATGTAGGAGAGTCGTGCATTTCCTGTCTCGCACGCACAGGTATATCAGGTTGAAGTTCTGCACTCAACGAGGATACTATTTGAATGGATGTATAAATGAATAGAATATCTTTTTGTCTCAGCATGCTCGGTGAGCACATTACAACATCGATGAACTATTTCTAATGACTGAAGCATACATAGGTGCCCATATCATAAGCTTCAAGTGACTGATGGTTCTTCAGGAAAATTCTATTTACAATTTTCCAGGAACTCCAGAAGATCACTGCATGCACATGTATTTGGCATGCGCATGATTCCATTGGAATGAGGGAATCCAGTAAGTCCATTTTACTGTGTTTAAGACGGAAATTTAACAGATGCTAATATCTTGACCAGTAGCATCACTTCAAAGACATGAAGAACATACCTCGAAATTTGCTGAATATTTGTCACCGTTTAGTCCAAATATTCCAGCCGTAGATATTCTTTTCTTTCCTAATAGACAATTAACCCAGCAATCCCATCCAGACATGACGGCAAACAATTGGAACAGTGGGAATATTAAGACAACCTTCAGAACGTGTCAGCACACGGTAAAATGATAAACAATGAAGCAATTTCGAAAATTTTTCATACTCTTTGTTTAAGTTTGTTACAAACTGAATAAACATCATTTTCGGAGAAACATGAACACAGAAATGGCAACAGCTTGCCCTAAGCCTCGCATACCACTGTAGAAAAGAATGCACAACATGATGAATTGACAACTTTTCTATATACATTGTGTAATTTATTTGCATGGTGCTTATTAAATGAGGACAATTGATTCAAATTTGCATTTTTCTAGAAGGTCCACATCACAGACATCGAACATTAATCATTAAGGTTACGTTGTTGTTGTTCGATATCTATGGTCCACATCATGGCACACATTTTTCCAGTTGTCATTCCAGCCAAGCAATTGTTCTCACCACAAATCATGTTTTTCGGGAGGTTCAGTGCTTGACCTTTCCCAGCAAAGCCAATTGCTTCAAAATTTTTTATACATGATTCTCATTTGACTACAGATCCTATTTGACTACATGAGTCGATCGACTCAGCAACATTAACTTCTGCTATATCAACTGATGTCAAGGGTTCGAAGTTACTTCAAACGTGTTGACACTAGGATTATTGCCAATCTCCGGACACCAAACCATTGAGTTCAAACCCAACAATTGAAGTGATTTCTTAATACACCTGAAATCAATATCTTTGCGAGAAACAAACCCAAGGCACACAAACGTATTTTTGTTCATTATCCCAGGTTCATTGTCACCTGACAGATGTCTGTGCATGAAGATGTTGCCCATCGAATGCAAGTTCAACACTATGTTGTCAGTTCCGCGACTATGAGAATCTGGACACCAATGAGTCAAACGTTCTCACGTCTGATTGGTCTTATTGAATGATGTCACTGGGACATTTTGTCTTCTTCAAAACAGTGAGGTACAAGAGAAATATGTGTTTATATTTTGCAGAATTTAAATAATTTATATATCTAATTCCCAACACGTGTTACGTATGATACTTTCTCCACGCGTGGATCCACGCTAATAATCCACGTCTTCACATTCAACCAATCAAATTAAAGATAGAAATTATTTCGAAATTTTACTCAATTGCAAACATATTTCAATTCAGTATCTTACGTTTTACACTGAGATATTCAACACTTAATGTATTTCCTTGCTGCATTCTCTTACCCAAATATCTGTTAGAAGAGGTGGAGCAGGCCTTTTCAAGTGACCTAGCACATCTACCTCACTATCCCGACGACCTGTAGGACGTGCTCCATTCCATAGCACAAATCCACGTATAGGTATCTACGAAAAATTAATCAACCTTTTCCAACTTATTCTCTTGGAATAACTAACAAGTTCTCAGCATATATGCGTGGATCAAACATGTTCTTGTAGCCTAACACCCGTACTTTATTATCCCGATGCCCTCGTAGACGTGCCCTCCTTCTTTGCCACAATCAACGCCAGTCCACGTACAGGAATCTACGCAAAGTTAATATTTTTCAACCTACTCTCTCGAAATAACTAACAAGTTCTCAGCATGAATACGTGGACCAAACATTTTCTTGTAACCTAACACACCTACTTCACTATCCAGATGCTCTTTAGGACGTGCCCTCCTTCTTTGCCCCAATCCATGTACAGGAATCTACGCAAAATTACTGAACTTTTTTCAACTTATGCTCTCGAAATAAGTGACAAGTTCTCTACATTATTACGTGGACCAAACATTTTCTTGTAGCCTAACACCTCTACTTCACTATCCCGATGCTCTCTAGGACGTTCCCTCCTTATTTGCCCCAATCCTAGCCAGTTCAAGTACATTTAGACCAATAAGAAACTACAAAATTAATCAACATATTCTCTTGAAATAACTAACAAGTTCTCAGCATAAATACGTGGACCAAACATTTTCTTGTAGCCCAACACCTCTACTTCACTATCCCGATGCCGTCGGGGACGTGCCCTCCTTCTTTGCCCCAATCCACGCCAGTCCACTTGCATGTAGGCCAATAGGAAACTACAAAATTAATCAACCTATTCTATTGAATTAATTAACAAGTTCTCAGCACAAATGCGTGGACCAAACATTTTCTTGTAGCCCAACACCTCTACTTCACTATCCCGATGCTCACTAGGACGTGCCCTCCTTATTTGCCCCAATCCACGCCAGTCCACTTACATGTAGGCCAATAGGAAACTACAAAATTAATCAACCTATTCTCTTGAATTAACTAACAAGTTCTCAGCACAAATGCGTGGACCAAACATTTTCTTGTAGCCCAACACCTCTACTTCACTATCCCGATGCCGTTGGGGACGTGCCATCCTTCTTTGCCCCAATCCACGCCAGTCCACGTACATGTAGGCGTAAGAATCCACGCAAAGTTAATATTTTTCAACTTACTCTCTTGAAATAACTAACAAGTTCTCAGCAGGAATACGTGGACCAAACATTTTCTTATAACCTAACACACCTACTTTGACATGTCGATGCTCTTTAGGACGTGCCCTCCTTCTTTGCCCCAATCCACGCCAGTCCACATACATTTAGACCAATAAGAAACTACAAAATTAATCAACATATTCTCTTGAATTAACTAACAAATTCTGAGCATAAATAAGTGGACCAAACATTTTCTTGTAGCCTAACACCTCTACTTCACTATCCCGATACCGTCGGGGACGTGCCCTCCTTCTTTGCCCCAATCCACGCCAGTCCACGTGCATGTAGGCCAATAGGAAACTACAAAATTAATCAACCTATTCTCTTGAATTAACTAACAAGTTCTCAGCACAAATGCGTGGACCAAACATTTTCTTGTAGCCCAACACCTCTACTTCACTATCCCGATGCCGTTGGGGACGTGCCATCCTTATTTGCCCCAATCCACGCCAGTCCACTTACATGTAGGCCAATAGGAAACTACAAAATTAATCAACCTATTCTCTTGAATTAACTAACAAGTTCTCAGCACAAATGCGTGGACCAAACATTTTCTTGTAGCCCAACACCTCTACTTCACTATCCCGATGCCGTTGGGGACGTGCCATCCTTATTTGCCCCAATCCACGCCAGTCCTCGTACATGTAGGCGTAAGAATCTACGCAAAGTTAATCAATTATTTTCAACTTATTCTCTTGAAATAACTAACAAGTTCTCAGCATGAATACGTGGACCAAACATTTTCTAGTAGCCTAACACACCTACTTTGACATGTCGATGCTCTCTAGGACGTGCCAATCCAATTAATCAATACAAGCCAATCCACGTATAGAAATCTATGATGTAGGTTTTCAGGTGCAAAATTCTATGGTTGCTTTGTAATTTAGTGAATGACTTTCGATTTTTTCGCTTTTTTCATGTTTTTATGTATCCGTCCGGAGCGTTTTCCAATTACGTTGCAAAAAAATGGAACCTTTTTCTACGCTATCTATTGTAATCTTCATATACTTTTAATGGTTGAAAACCACTCTCCTATTCTTTCAGAAGTATGGAAATTGCCGTATCGCCCTCCTTCGGGAGAAGATTCGCGGAGGTCAACGTGATGTGACAGAAGTAAAGGAGCTCCTATACCTACTCGGAGTTGAATGTCAGTTGCAGGTGAAACACCAAGCGTGCAAAAAGTTGTGCTCCCAAAGTAACAGAGGCTCAGTTTGGAGGTAAGTTGTTATAGCCTCTTCTGCTATTTTTCCTGCATTAAGTAAATCTGCGAATAAATGAGGGTCATATCGTCAATGCAATTCGTTTTGAAAACGATTCGATATTGTAATTCATCGTAATAAACTTCGACCACGTTGCTTCCTCTTCAAATTTTATATGAAAGTGTTCATTCAAATTGTAGGTTTTGTGTTTTCAACCCTGTTCTTTTGTATTCCAATACTCAATCCGCGTTAAGCATCTCCGTTCTTGAAGGTAGAAATGAATGAATTCTTCATCAAGGAGTCGATATCGTGATATGCTAGGTGCTTGGTGAATGACTGTTACAGCAACCATATGCGCTCAAATAATTTCAAATAGTTTCCTGTTCTTCAGATTGTACTTTAAATGTGGTGAGCCAACCTGCACGGCGACTTACAAGGGCCACCTGGCGAATTGGCCAATACTGGAGGATGCTTCCATGACATTTACTGTTGATGGTACTGTTTCTCACGATCCCGATCGACCTCGTCGTCTGTGGTCGAGCAAAGCTGCTCGGGATGCTGTTGTATCTTCACTGAAAACCAAGGGACCAACAGAAATTTTCGAGGACGTTAAGGTCGAGTTTGGTGAAAAGGCTCCTACTCTGGCGAGTGTAAGAAAGACTGCTGCTGTCAGCCAAAATCGGTGTAATTCAACATCTAACGATATGGAAATGTTGTGCTTATTACAGCGGACACATCAATCTCTGATTAATCCCAATTCCCCTGTCCCAGGATATATACAGGTGAGAAAAGTGACGAGTATCTCAGCTAATTAGAAGTCAGAGAAGTGTCTCAAATGCATTTTCCGTGTATGTTACCCATCAGGTCAATCATGCATGAGTATTATTTGGTCTATCAATTAACTTTTTGATCTCCATTCACTCCAAATGTTGATATTTGTTTCTGGTATGTTGTCCAATTCATTCGTTCAACATTGTAGCAGTGTTCACTACACAATTTTATACAGCTATAGTTCACTGTGGACAACTGTGTTAAAAATCATCAATTCTATAATAATAATCACGGTATTAATGAAAAATGCTACACATCCCTAGAATATTTTTCCACAAACAATTTATTATATATGATATTATAATGGCTTCATGAATCTTATCAATTTCTAGGCGCCATGCATTGGTATGGATGAATTTGAAGGATATTTGTAGCACACTTATTTGTAGTCTTTCTTGTAATTTTAATAATGAACTTTGTTGGATGATTCCATGTTCACGTGAATGCCGAAATCTTTTAATAATTTTCATGTGTACCACTAGTTCTAGAAAAGTCAAAGTATATGAACAATTAATCAATAGTATATCATCAAGATGCAACGTTAAATGCATATTGCAGGAATTGAACTGCATTCCATACCGGATGATACTCCACACAGCAAACCAATTGCGCCTTGCAAAGAAGTCATTGATATTCCACATCGATGCTACAGGAGGCTTGGTTAGACGGTCAAGATACACGAATGGACAGCTCTTCTTGTTCTCCCTGGTTCCTGAGAACCTTCAATGCGTTCCGTAAGTGATTTCCTTACCGGAAAGATGTCGCGTGAGGATATTGTATACTGGCTAATGTGTGTTCGTTGCGGGATCAGTCGAGTGGGGAACACGCTCATCGATGAAAGAAGACCGCTGACCATAGTGACCGATATGTCATGGGCCATTATCCATGCAGTCGTCCTTGCATTTGGTGGCTCCCATCTCCGCGGTTATCTGCAGCAGACGTTTCAGCGCTTACAAAAGAAGTCATCTGCGCCGGCGTTCGTCGTCTTTGTCTGCTCCTCCCACCTGATCAAAGCCGTCTCCAGGTCTTTGGAAATAAAGGACAAGCGAATCAAATTTATGTTCCTCACTTTTTCCGGCGAAATGATAGATGCACAGACGATGGAGGAAGCTGCGGAAGTGTGGAGGAAGATGAAAGTGGTGTTTTTATCGAAGACGATGTCCTCTGAGGTAAGAACATATATGCTGACATCGAAGAAGGTGGACGAAGAGGATGATGCTACATTCAGCGAAATGGTCGTTGAATCGGATCCAGAGCAAAAGGCATTCGGAAGTCATCTCCTTTCAAAGCATATTTTGATGCGGTACCAGGTCCTGAGCATGATTATGATAATTCCGATAATCAACTAAATTGCCCGGCAATAATTTCGGCAATGGAAAAGGTGCAGCAAGAATGGCTTCCCTTTATGGACTATGGGGTTCAGCTATAGTCAATGGACATAGGAAGAACCACCTGACAAACGCGAAAGTGGAATCCTGGTTTTCGTAAGTATTTTTCTCTTGATTCGTACTCATCGGAAGGGTAGAATAGGGGGAAAGAAGCCTAGTAAATTCAACTTATTATGAATTTATTATGATTTTCATAGGATAATTGACGAAAAATACCGACAGAACTCAATTTGCTGTAGAGTGCCAGTTCGCCTGGAGATAGAATAGAAAGATGTCCTCAGACTTGAACAATTAAGAAAAAAATTTCTTGGCAGCCTTTCTTGACTTTGTCGTGCGTCTGATAATTAGAAAGATTGCGGAGTGCCACTTTATTTGCCTCTGCCAAATATTCAGTTGCTAAAGAATGCTAGTTTATTTCAAAATTTAAACCCTCTTTAAATAGAGATCATCATGTATAGTTGCATGTACAACTTAACTCTTCCTTAGTTGGGTAAAGAGAACTCAATTGCGCAACGTCCCCAGTCGACGTGTCAGCTCCGTGACATTTGCTGAAAAGCAATTAGCCCGGACGAGAGCGAGAGTTTCCTTCGCGGAAAGAAAAAGAGGGCAGAAAATGAAAGCCGGTTCCGGGATCGATATGGAGTCTGCGGAGGAAATATGGAAACGGAAGACGGCGACTGGTCGTGAACCAAAAATTTTGAAAAGAAGGAAACGTGAGTACCATCATTCGAAGTGTTTCCAATTTCCTCTGTGCCTTAATGTCATACGGCATTGTAATATTTATGAATCTACCTCGGTATCAATCACTAATGGAAGTATATTACATTGCTTTACAGTAACTGCTAATCCTGTAAGTATTCGTTTTTCAATCGTTCATTATGATATCGTGTGTACGTGTGTAATGTAATTCATATATGTAATTGATGAAATGCTTTCTAACATGTATAACTTGCTTTGTATCTTCTGATGAATTTCTATATTTTTGATTACCATTACTTTTTTGAAAAATATACACGCTATATATTCATGGATTGGGGCAAAGAAGGAGGGCACGTCCCCAACGGCATCGGGATAGTGAAGTAGAGGTGTTGGGCTACAAGAAAATGTTTGGTCCACGCATTTGTGCTGAGAACTTGTTAGTTAATTCAATAGAATAGGTTGATTAATTTTGTAGTTCCCTATTGGCCTACATGCACGTGGACTGGCGTGGATTGGGGCAAATAAGGAGGGCACGTCCCCAACGGCATCGGGATAGTGAAGTAGAGGTGTTGGGCTACAAGAAATGTATTTGGTCCACGCATTTGTGCTGAGAACTTGTTAGTTAATTCAAGAGAATAGGTTGATTAATTTTGTAGTTTCCTATTGGCCTACATGTAAGTGGACTGGCGTGGATTGGGGCAAATAAGGAGGGCACGTCCTAGTGAGCATCGGGATAGTGAAGTAGAGGTGTTGGGCTACAAGAAAATGTTTGGTCCACGCATTTGTGCTGAGAACTTGTTAGTTAATTCAAGAGAATAGGTTGATTAATTTTGTAGTTTCCTATTGGCCTACATGCACGTGGACTGGCGTGGATTGGGGCAAAGAAGGAGGGCACGTCCCCGACGGCATCGGGATAGTGAAGTAAAGGTGTTGGGCTACAAGAAAATGTTTGGTCCACGTATTTATGCTGAGAACTCGTCAGCTATTTCAAGAGAATAAGTTGGAAAAGGTTGATAAATTTTTGTAGATTCCTATATGTGGATCTGGCCATGTAAGGATCCGTGCACGTCTCAGAGGTCATCGGTATAGTAAGGTTGATGTGCTGCACAACTAGGAAAGCTTTCGTTCATCTTTCATTCTTGAATTTATGCACATTACTTGTTACTTTCCTTTGTCTGTGGTGAGTCTTTACCCATGGATTGTCCATCGATTAGGCAATCTTGTGCTTTTTGATTGAACATATTTAGGTATTTCTCCTCGTGATACTTAGGTATTTTTCCTCGTGCTTTGGCTGTCCATCTTGAACGTGTATACCTTTTCAATCATGCCTTGGTGTCTCGTCTTTTTGTATGGTGAACGAATAATTAATCAAATATGTGAGCTACATTGGAAAATGGATCCTCTTCAACAAGAGGCCGTCTTTCTTGTGCTGTCAACTTTGTATTGATCGGGATAGGTATATATTTAGTTTAGGTTAGGCATATTTATTAAGTCTGTTGCATTGAACACCAATTATGGAAGGCATGGCATTATTTGTTTGAACTGCGTAGAAAAGGAATGAGACAACTCTATTGCTGTTTCATCTTCGTAATTCCATATGGTAATTTTTCTAATTTGATGAAACAAATATTTTGCTCACAAAAATATAAACGTGGATTATTAGTGTGGATCCACGCGTGGAGAAAGTATCATACGTACACGTGTTTTTTACTACGATTTACTCTGAGCTTTAGCGGACTGAGTCTGCACAGCTCAAATCAGAACTTCTTAAATATTTCCATTTCAGTAATCTCATTTGCTGCCTTTCCTTGTTGAACAAGAAAATAATTTTCGCGACGTGCAAAATCGATTATGAATAACGAATCTTCTCAATGCTGTCATATTGATCGATTTTTTCTTTCAATATTCGTATAACAATTTCTTGCGTTTTGACTTCCGCATGCGGAATTTAGACGAAAAAACGAAGAAATATTCCACGAAAAACCATTGGATGCATCATATATTTGATTAACAACAAATTTGAGGAATAAATAGTTAATGGACAAAACCTTCTTACAGCGTACATGCGGTCATGCCCTATGTTGGATCAACTAGAACTGTGCGTACGTTGTAATTTTTTTATGCTGGCCACTATTTATGGCCTCTCAAAAGAAACCAAGACATACCCATGAGGGTGAGGAAAGCGTCTCGTCTGGAATTTGCATGGATGTGTAAAAATGTTTGAAGAGGACGTTATCTATGCATAAGTAACTTAATTATTACTATTGATTCATGGATGACATATTTGTTCTTTGGAGGGTCAAGAGGTCAATGTGGTCGGCTGACCCAAGAGTATCCTCGACCACCCGAATGCCATCGGAACACCTGTAGAATTATGAAGTGCACGGTTACTTCTCTAAGAAATAGGAAGGACTTGTTCATGCATCTGGGTTTCGTATTGCGTAAGTAAAGAGCGTCCTCTATTAAACCTAATGCCTCTGGAACTCAAGGTGGTGATCGATGTGAAGAGAAGTCATAATGCTCGTTGAAACTTTCCATGTTTGATGCAATTTGTAATTCTGATTTAAGATAGTGCAAAGTTTCTTGCTTCGGAAGAAAAAATAATGATTCCGGTTATTTCAGGAAGTGCGTCTGATAGATTGACCAACATTTCATATGAGCAATTCATACGTGACGTCGTTGCATGCGGTTAATTACTAAATTTTGATGTGCTTTTGCTGGCTCAACTATTAAACTAGCCCATCCAGTTTTTTTCGGCATGCACAAGTTTTATGCTTGCTAGAAGTTCTCATTCGTACCAGATATCATATTTAAAAAAATAGTCAAATTTTGTTCAAAGGTGACGTCGTTGCACAAATCACCCAACTTAGCGAACTACAGTCCGTTTCATAAAAAGTGGATCATCCTAAAATTTGACTAAATAAAACATAAGTATGATACAGAAAGCATTTTTCATGTTATTTCATGTCCCTAATATATTTAAATGTCCTTATATAATCTGATAAGCCATGATACAGTAACGGTTCTTAAGAAGCTAATATTTTGTGGCCCTACCCTTATTGTCAATGACATTACCAATTCGTCTAGGCATTGATTCGATGATATCGTTGATTTTTGACTGATCTAACTTTCTCCACTCTCTTTTTAACAGTGACGTAAGTTGTGATACGCCATCTGTAGGTAGCAGTGAACGACGAACGTTACGTTTTAGAATACTCCATACATTTTCTATGGGATTCAGATCAGGAGAACGAGCTGGCCAAGATAATGTCCTAAGCCCTAATTGAGACTTGCATAATTTGACTCTACTACTCCTGTGACACGTAGCATTATCATCCATAAATAACCAAGTCGATGGATCACCAAGTTGATCTGTCATTTGGCCAATGTTCATTCGTAAAGCATTCACATAGCGTTCAGAATTCATGTTTCCTTGCTGTATGTGAAGTAGTTCTAGCAAGGCTGATACTTTGCCTTTTGTGAATGCGATCTCGTTATTGTTCATTTGTGCTTTGTATTGTTTTCAACCGGTAAGAGATAGATTTCTTGCTGAAAGCAATCAGGAGTGCTGCCAACACCACCGCAACGAAGTCAGGAAGCTATGGAACATGAAGTCCAGTTAATCACATGTAGCAGTTACATTATTGTTGATAAATAATGGTGCTATACTGGCTCTGATTGACCGATTTTCTTTATTTTTGTTATGCTTGATAGCTTTTGTATTGTAGAACAACATATTACATAACAAAGGAAACAAATGTAATTTTATAAGAGTGAGGTATGATTTTGTGTAACATTGCTAAATGAAGATCAAATTGTCTACTACTTTTTTATCTATAACAGGAAAACAACTCAATATTCATGCTTGAAATTTCCAACAATGATATTAGTAAGCACAACTGTCATATCTTCCAAATTTCAGAGAAATTCGTTCAAGTTTGGCGGAGTTAGAAGAAGTTGAAGTTAAGGCGATGTTTAAGGGTGATCCATTTTTTATGAAACAATCTGTATATACTTTCGTGAAGAAGTTGAGATGCTAATTATAGCTATTGCGTAATATGTATGGCATCATCACGTTATGGAAGAACTGGTGCCGCACTAATTACATGAGAATCTCCAGATGGCTTGTCAAAATTTAGGAAAGTACAAAATGAATCATTTAAGGAAAGTACATTGAAAATGTAGCGTCGTTACCCCTTATGATGGATACAATATTGTCACACACATGCATGCTGAAATTGAGACATTGGAATGCAGAAAATAAACAGAACATAATTGATCTTTCATGATTCATAATGAGGGCTTGAATCGTTTTAATAGAGTGGCCTCACTGATCTTAACATGTTGTACATTTCTATATATATATATAATATATGTATGGAGCAACAGAGAAATAGGACACGATCTTGGGTCCAGAGGATTGATTGCAATTCCGTATGTGCTTGCTAAATAATGGAGTTGCCTTCATATTTTGGGGCTCCCAGTCTTGTTGCACAATTGGGATAGTGCTATTTGATTCGGATACCAAGACCGATCGGATACCGCTGTCCGATCATAATTAACATATGTCATGCATAATGCATCATACGATAACTACATCCGGAGTCGCATTTGAAATTGTATCAGACATTTGATTGGTCAACGAGAGGAATCGGACCCTTCAAAGAACGACAAACGATCTTCATTGTCAGGCAGTACAACAAAGTGTGCGGCATAAAGCTCTTGAAATTGATTCACTCAGTTAAATCTCTAAACTAGTGAAATCTGTAACCCAGAAATGGGATTCTAAGATACACTTTTTTGACTTACCTATAATTGATACATTTTCTATTTATTCTATGCTAATTGATACATTTTCTATTTATTCTATGCTGTTCAATAAACTGGTTCTGCCTTCATATTGCCGCATACAATGAAGATCGCTTGTCGTTCTTTGAAGGGGCCGATTCCTCTTGTTGACAGATCAAGTGAATGTCAAATTTTCAAATGAAAATAACTGAAATAATTTTAACTTGAACTGAGACGCCAGTCTTAATTAGTTTTGAAAGCGACAACTCCTCCATTACTTGCTCCCTGATTCATGACGGATCCGTCTCCGGCAACGATAATGTCAATATAACTCACTGACTTTCCTCTGCCTCGTAACAAATGTGCAGCCACATTTCCTTTTCATTTTTCCAGAGTTCGAAGCTCTTTGTCGCACTGTTGAACATAGGGGTTTTGACTTCGACATCGCTCTGCCATCATTGCTAACTCTCTGTACATGCGCAATTCAAAACCAGGCATTGACACCACTGCTATGTTGGTGCGTAAAATCCCTTGGTTTACCTGAAAAGTAAATTGAGTAGAAATAAGTAGATAGAAAGAAGATAGGCCTACATGTGTGAAGTAATTATGTAGGGCATTCCAGGAATTCTAGTTCATCTTAACTAGTACATAGACTATCGAAACAAATGTAAATTTTTACATCTTAGCGAACAATTGATCTTGCAATTTGTGGTCATTGCCGTTGGAAAATGCATAAGATTGTGAAATAGAGATACTCTTTTACCTAAAACCTTCTTCATTTGCAGTTGCATATTTATCAGAAGTTTGCTTTTTCAGGCTGCGATAGCATCACGCGTGGAATTAGCCATATCCTATATATACATACATAAAGCCTACATATACATTTGGCACATTTTTCGATTTCACAATTTTTCCTAATTGCGGGTGGTTTTCCTGTTATGTTCCATGAAAAATACTATTGTGTGCAAACATTTTTTGGAATCGGTTGGGTTTTACAGGTTGCCAATGGAGATATAAAATCAAACATATTTTGAAAATGTTTCATAAAGAGTCCACAAAGATTGAAATTTTTTCCCAGCAGTGAGATCTATTTTTTTTACTGTATTTTCACCCCTAGCACAGCTATGAGCCATGAACGAAGCTAGGGGTTACTCAATGAAAAGTAACAAATTGTATTATTTTAAGTAAATAAAATTTAAAAAAAACATCTTCCAATCTGATTAAGCTGTCCCCATCAGAAACCTATTCGCACGCCTCTTGAAAGTATCAAGATTGTATTGGTCAGGGAAAGTGGTCTGGGGAAGCTGATTCCAAAGCTGTGCCGTGCGAACAAAAAAGCTTTTCGAGCGACTCACAGTACGTGCGCGTTCTAAGCTCACATGGTAGCATGTGCGTGCATTATCTCTGCGTGTGCTTCTGGAGAAGATCTTAGGTTTGGGTACGCACTCATTTACTGCAGAGCTGCTTCTACCGAAATAGTACCTGTAGAAGAGACTGAGTGAAGCAACATCCCGTCTGACGGAGAGCGGCTGCAACTTGCTAGCAAGTTTTTCACCCATGAGATTCTTGACACGTTTCTCAACCCGTTCAAGGAGGTTAAGATGCGTTTGTGGGGCGCCTGCCGACAGATGACAACAATACTCCATCAGAGGACGAATAGTGGACTTGTAAAGATAGCAGACAGTCTGTGGTGGAAGATAGCTGCTGGCACGATAGAGACTACCAATGGGTTGAGCTGCCTGTTTGCTAATGGATTGGATGTACGGTTTCCATGACAAGTCTTTCGTAACCGACAATCCAAGGAAGGAGATGGAATCTTGTTCTCTGATCCTATTATCTGACGTCTTAATGCTATGATCATCATCATCTCCTTTAAGTCGTGAGTGCAGAATACTCTGAGTTTTTGAAGGATTGAAGGAAACAAGCCAATTGGCGTCCCATTCTGAGACCCTGCGTAAGTCTTCATTAAGAATGTCGCATAACTGCTGACGTTGCTGAGTGTTTTTAGCGAGTCGCTCATTGGAATTGAAGAGTGTTGTGTCATCTGCATACATCACCAATTTACTCACTAGGCAGTCTGGGAGGTCGTTGATGTACAGCAGAAAAAGAGTGGGTCCCAAAATTGACCCTTGAGGAACTCCTGCATTGACAGACTTGGTGGAAGACTTTTGTCCATCTAAGACGACAGATATCTGCCGGTCACTAAGGAAAGAAGCAAGAAGTTTGTGGAGTTGATCAGCAACTCCATAGGACTTTAGCTTCATAAGGAGTCCCTGATGCCAGACTTTATCGAATGCCTTGGACATATCCAAGGCAACTGATCTCGTCTCACCTTGTCTGTCAAAGACACGACTCACATGTTCAGTGACATATGAAAGAAGATCTGCAGTTGATCGAGAGTGCCTGAAGCCATACTGTTCTTCTATCAGTTCTTGCGCCGACTTGTGGACGTTCTCGCTCAGAATCAAATTCTCAGCTTGAACTTGACTAAGAAAGGTGCGGAAGCCACACCAGTCTGCTTTGGAGAATTGATAAAATGTTCTATGGAAGGGTGCAGACGGTGTGGAGCAAATTTGTTTGCCAGAAACTGTGATAACACAGTGATCAGACGTGCCGAGGGGAGAAGTAACCTTGTGTGAAAAACAAGTTGGATTTGAGGTGAGAAACAGGTCAAGGAGATATTCAGTATCCCCAGCTCGGTCAGGCACTCTGGTAGGACAAGTGACAATTTGACTAAGGTTGTGAGAGACAGCGAAATCCTGGCCTGCCTGACCGGAGAGATCGGTGGTGCGTGAGTGCACAAGCCAGTCAACATTGTGCACGTTGAAGTCACCAAAAACGGCAACTTCAGCGCTGGGATACTCTTGTGGAAGATAATCGATCTTGTCAGAAAGAACATTGAAAATATCAGCATTAGTTGATGGAGAGCGGTATAGGAAAAATAGAAGAAGAGTGGTCTTCTGCAGCGGCGCAATGAAGGCAAGATACTCATGCCTTGGATCCTCTGAGCTACGAAGCCTTCTCAAGGGAAGGCTTGTCTTGGCATAGACTCCAAGACCATGACAAGGTGCTTTATCCATCCGGTGAAATATGTATCCATCAGGAGTAACGTCGCTTGATGACACACTGTGATCTAACCTGGTTTCCGACAGGGCTAGAAGATCTGGTGACTTACCTTGCAGGAAGATGTTGATGTCGTTGTAATTGGACCTCAGTCCTCTTACGTTGCTGAAGCTGATCCTGAGAGGGGTTTTGAGCTTGACGGCTTGACTACGTTTCTTGTGTGTTTCTCATTTTCATAATTTCACATAGAATATCAATCAAATAAACGAAAATTATACTGTACAACAAAGTGATACAAGAAACATTGGAAGGCATCAGAAAAACGTAAATAATAGCAACAAAGCTGCAATAAATAATACGCAAAAAAGACACTTATAGGCACAGTTCATGTCGCAAAAGCTTGAAGAAACCCAAATGAGAACCCCTTTGCCGTAACAATGGGTACAAGTCAGGTAGGACACAGAGGAACCGGATACAGCTACACGGGCTAAACCCACAAAAGCTACCCACGCATGTCCGTGGCAGTGGAACTGTACCGCCTTTTTTCGAGCAGTTGACCGGGCCTGCCTCCCAAAGCATTACCAGTGGGTTCGGGACCCTCGAACTACCTGACGCCCGAATGCCGTGAATACGTTGGATCTGTCACACCTTAACCTGCAACAAATGGGGAAGTGCAAAAGAGAGCAGTGGAAGGAAGTTCGATCACAAATGAGCCAAATAAGTGCCATGCCCAAAAACCTGATTCAACAACATGAAGCATCTGATGACTGTTCATATCTCGCAAATCAGGGGGTGGTGTTAATTGGGACGGCCGAAGCCTACCACACATTTAAAATAAACAAACGTGGAGAAAAAGAATGAAAAATTAATCAAACATAAATAAATTCAATGACCAGTAAAATAAAAATAATATTCCAGAGCCTGCTAGTTAGCCGGAGCACGGTCACAAACCGCCGACAATAAACCTTTCCGACAAGGTAGAACCCAAATAAGCATGAGCTTCAGACGACACAGCCTTATTGCGACTCCGTTTTCACCCTTTCACCGCTTTGAGGCCGCAGGTTGAGTGAGAAAGGGAAAATATTGTGTCTGGTCCGCTTTCTTACGCTGATGTTGAATCTGCAAAAAGTTCGGACGTCTGACTTCCAGATTTTGAGAAAAATTCAAAGTCAAAATCAGATAATTTTTTCGGAAAATAGATTTTTGTCCATTTTCAAGATACCTACTCCTGGTTGATATAAGCTAAAACTAATTTTTTTGTCAACTTTTTTTGTCATTTTGTGAAGAACGTCCTACGATGTCCTCACCACACACATATATTAGCGTCTTCAATGCCTTCTTGCTTTTGTCGACATCAGCTTTACTTAAGAAATCTTATATCTGCTGCTTTATGGACCCAGGCCCAAGTATGCGGTCTGTTTCTTTCTATTATGTCTCAGTTCTCGGGAAACTATGAGGTCAGTGATCAAATTTAGAGATAGGAAGTGAGATGCTGTGATATATGTTATACAGAAAAATAGTGGTCTCTGTTATTTTTGTAGTATTAAGTCTTCTTTGGAATCCGCTCATCAGTGGATCACAAGGTTGATGATTTCCCTTTTGAAGTCGTATTGTTCACCTTTCCTGAATGTCTTCTTCCTTCCTATATGGGTAGTACAATTTTTGCAGGTCAAGTTTTAAGATATCTACGTATTTGTTCACATTTATGCTATGTTGTTGATAAGATTTAAATCACATGCCAATTGTTTACAAGAGGCTATCTTTTATGTGATTTAAGAAGATGCATGGAAAAACTTCTACGTAGGGATTTTTCATTCCTGCTTAAGTTTGGCTTGTTTTCAAGCAGAGAATTGTCCATCCAATGTGATATGATTAGAGTGCATCCACATTATTTTGAGTACCGTTATTTCTGTGTATTTTATTTTTGTTTTATGGGATACGCCTATGGCGTGGGTCCGCCACTTATCATTCGTCCAAGATGTTTAAGGACCCGAAACGAGACGAAAGCAGTTGGTCATTTTGCTGATGAGCCCCTTGTATATATTCTTGTATATATTTGTTTTAGTGTTGTTTTGTCCATTTTTATTTCATATTTTCGTTCTTGTCTGTGTGAACTTTTGAGATTACGTGTGTACAGCCCAGTGAACGCTTAATGAGTCCTTTTCAGGACTATCTTACATTTTTTTATAGAAATAATTTTTATATTTTATTTCATGTGTTATCCGCACGTTAGCGGACTTAAGTTACAATTAATAGCTGCGCAATGTAAATTTAGACCTACGCAGTGCAACTACAACTCCATTCTTCGCCAAATTTTATGTCATATTCCACCCAAAGAACTTGCATATGAAACTATTTTGAATATTTAATATTGAGGACTGAAAATCAGATTCTTTGTCTTGATTGAAGGATTTTCCAAGCAATTAGGATGCATCCCGAAATATAAATGAAAACTGCATGACACCTCAAACAAATGTTTATGATTTCTACGCACAGTGAAAGCTTATTCGGCAAGCCTCCACCACCTATTGGAAAAACAGCTTTTGTTATTCATATCTTGTTAATATCTTGCATAAGAGCTGCACCACAGTGCACAATATGTTGCAGTGTGTCGAATAATGGCATTCCACGGTCTAATGTGTCGAAGAACGGCGTCTATGAGGCTGTGAAGTATTCTAGATTCCGTCTTACTCGAACAAGTCTCCATTTACACATGAAAAGTCTGAATAGTTTTATTCAGGTGTAATTGACAATTGCTTATTTAGCTCGAGATACGTAGGTGAGACTTTCTCACTACCACATAAAAATGGAGAAGGGTAGCCTATTTATGAGAGTCTTGACTAATGATGTTAACCATTCAGTGATAAGGCGACAGTGATTACCCTATAAGATTTTACTTCTTCCGGAAAGTTCCACAAGAATGAAAGGAAAAAAATTTGTTCACAACATACTGCACCATTCAACTTAAACAAATCTATTTGACGCGTAGTAATTGACTTCAACAAATTTGATAAGTACCAATTTTCTCATCAAATGGAGAAGGGCCTTGATTTACATTAATACACTTTATTGAATTCATGTGTGATCTTGAAATACTTGAAATATTCGAATACTCACGGAAATCACTGTAGCATCCATCCACTGGGCTGAACTGAGTAAACATGGTGCATGAAATATTGCATCAAAATGATAAAAGAACGTTAACACCATTTTGGCAGTTGCTGACAAATAGTCGTTCATTACAAGGGCTTCATTGGTTGAGCGGAATTCATTTTCTGGAATTCTTGACACACTGCCCATTGTTTCACAGACACCACAAATGAAAGCACAGCTTATGAACGTCGTGGAGGAAAGTCCTCCGATTGCACTGCAGTAATTGATGGAAAATGTAAGTAATGTTGCATCAGACCTAGGGTTGGCACGAAATATTTCGCGAAGTTTATTTTTTATTTCCTTCGAAGTTTAATTCTTTCAAGTGCAATGTCGCTTTCTTATACAATGATATCATATCGAAGTTCTGCTTATGAAAGGTACACTCTAATCTATCATTTAAGACTTTATTACTACTTTAAAAGCTGTGATAAGTATGCGTTCAACAGTAGACTAACTGATTTTTCCTCACGAGCCAATCAAATCAAGACACAAGCATATCCCGGTTACCATGAAGTTCTGCTTATGAAAGGTACACTCTAATCTATCATTTAAGACTTTATTACTACTTTAAAAGCTGTGATAAGTATGCGTTCAACAGTACACTAACTGATTTTTCTTCACGAGCCAATCAAATCAAGACACAAGCATATCCCGGTTACCATGAATGCGGTTGCTGAAATGCTACTGCTGTAGCGTTCGCCGTTCAAGTAACTTATGATTCGATGAGTAAACAATTCATCATTTGATTATTCGTTCTTTAATGTAGAGTAGGCTACATTTGAAGCTGGGACATTCCCATAACGATGTCTACATGTTTCATAATTTTAATAAACTTATAGTTAATAAGACTTAAGGTTTGTCCTTAAGAGGACAGGTGGTGCGTTCCCACCGGCAGACATTAAACGTTCAAGGCGCGTCAAACTTTTGACTATCCTAGGACTACATTTTAGAGCCAAACTTGACGAGATCGGTGTGGAGGACCTTCCCACTAGTCCATTTTTCACTCAGCGCTTCTAAAGCGGGGCTGGACCTTACCCCTAATGGTCCTCTGACTTGTGATCCTCGACAAATGCATGAATGCATGAAGGTCTTTAAGCACAAAGACTTGACGGATCTGATTGCGTGCCGGGCGGACCTACCCGGGGGTCCATAACATAGCGCTATACGGGCTGGACTTCACCCTTAAGTGTACGAGATCGTACAAGGCCGCTTAACAAGTGATCTCCTTGGTCAAAGTTTCAGGCTCGATTGATTAGGAACTTATATATAAATAGACACTTAGTAATCACCATGTCAACCCCATGGAGACCAGTAACCGACACAGTCCATTCATCACACTAGGGTAGTTAGCGATAAAAAAAAAAAAGAACAAACGTTAAAACAAATAAAACAATAGCCAGTCGTCAGCAGGTACCCGCCTGGTTGCGTTTCGGCCCCTCTACCTGAACGCTCAAGCCCAGGCCTATTAACATACATAGCCTATTTAACAGAGGACCATTATTATTTAGTAGTCTAAAATTTTCGGTAAAGAGTTTATTCCTGTAGTGATCTGATATGAGTCACAATCACAACTCACAATGTGCTTCAAGCGCTTGTAATCTTAATGTGTGTACAGAGATGTAGTACATTTGCATTGGATGTTGTGGTGTGGTGTGTGGTACTGCCGTAGAGGCACCCTCAAAGAGGATGGCTGCGGCAACAGTAAAATTTTCAGGTTGTTTTTCTTTGAAAAATCACATTTTTGAACATCTAGTGCAGCTTTCTGCATTCCAGATGCCGTTTGAGATCACAGGTGTGAACCGTGTTGATGTGCAGCAACACAATTATCACATGAATATAGAAAGTACATTGCACAGTATACATGCATGTCATGCAAGAATATAGAAAGTTGTAAGATCTGCTCAATTTTTTAAATTATTTCGCGGACACTATTTTGTTTACTTTTCTTACGGCCATGGAGCTCCGTTCTTTATGTAAGGTACCCAACCATTGCAATTCATGCAAGAATTCAATTCATTAAACCAAGGTAGTGCTGTATCCGAAGTTCGATTGAGTAAGGATTGTAGAGAAGAAGTTGCAGTTGCGAGAAAGTCAAAATTTTGAAAATATCTGAATTTCGGAAAAAACGAAATTTCTATAAATATCTCTAGGTCCCTTTTCATTTCAAAATTGGAAACTAATATTTCAGATGTGATGTTTTGTATTGCAAAGTGATATGTGTTATATTATTAACCTCCAGCTAGCTTTATATGTGTGCTTATTAAGGCTTAATGAATGTTCTTTTGTTTGAACTCCTAATTAGCTAGTTATGCTAATCCCAAGGAGCGACAAGTCCACTGACAGGGTCCAACTCTGAGGTGTGCTTCGAAAAGTCTGGCAACCAAGACAGATAGCAAGTCAGAAAGACATACGCAACTTGATAATTGAACAAGTAGTGGATGAGATAACGAGAGACTCTATTTCATTTACAACATCAGTTAATATATCTGCGGTAACAACAGACATGAGTTGTATTCAAATACATTCAGTTGGTCAGTCGGAAATCATATCAATCAAATGTTTTGCAAATAATGTCCTTGCAATTCATAATTCATAATGTGCACCATTGTTCAACGTCGCAATGATGACAACACGGGCCCAGTCCACGCCACAAAGTAAATATATATCCGAAAATGAGCAAAATCGGAGACAAAGTGCCACAAAATGTTCCGAAAATTAGGTGAATCGTGGTGGACTGACTCAACAACAATTCATGTAATAATCATGTTGGCCAACTCATTCCTTATTTCAATCTACCAACTTAGTGAATTTTTTAGAATTTCATCAACTTTGATGATTCTTTATCTATCAAATGGCAGACAGCGCAGGCATGCCCTCCAATCCTCTAAGAGAATTAATATCATTCCATAGGTTCCATTGTACAGGTATTCTCAAAATTTCGCTGAAGCCATCCTTTTTCCCTGATGTGCCTTTCATAAATGATGCAGTCTTACACACACTATTTATTTCGGTCAGTCATTTATTGTTCTTCCTATAGTTATGATAGGTAGCGTTTTGTCTAAAGCGTTTGAAAAGCAGCGATTTCCTTTTCACTCAACTCCATTTTTCATTTTTTCAGATGCCTTCACGACTTGAAGTAAATTTTTCTCGACTCCTTCACCGAATGGAAGAAATGGCAGAAGGACAAGTTGATCCAAACAATTGGCGTTATGAGAAATATCTCAATGCTCTACGCAAGCAGCTGAATGACCTAAGCTGCGACACTTCGGCGCTTCGTCCATCAGCTGAGCAATTGAAACATTATCAAGATAAAGTGAACTTCCTGGAGCAGTTTTGGGTCACCTGTCAAGCCTCCACAGTAGAACAACGAAGTGCCCTCGCTTCTTCTCTCAGTGTTCCTCCGGCTCCGCGAACCGATCCACTCATTTCGGATGCTGAACCAGCTGGCGACAGCAGTGCCAATGTGCGACATCGTGTCTCTGATATAGCGGCTCGCAGTCGAGAAGCAGTGCTAGAGGATATGAGGAAAGAACTTTTGGGAACATCTGCTGAGAAAAAAGTAAATGTGGAGACGGGAGAGTCAGTGGAAGTCGCAGTGAAAAGACAAGAACAGTTACAGGAGAGATTAACAGAAGGGATGGTCGATATGGCTCGCGTCTTGAAGGAGACCGCAACAGCTGCGGGTAAAGTGGTGCGTGCTGATACTGTGCAGTTAGATGCGGCCACACGGCAAGTAGAGGCGAACACTGATCGCTTATCGACCGAAAGCAGAAGATTGGAAATGCTTGCGAACGCTAGTGCAGCGGTGTGTAGTTGTACTGTATGGTTGGGACTAGTTTTGGTCACATTCACGTTTGTTAGTATGGTTGTCTTCATTCGTCTCTTCCCAAAATGAGTTAAATGAGTAAAAACAGACTTCCTAGCGTATATCCGCAGTATTTCACTTGATCAATTGCATTGGTGTGAATTCATGCAGTGTCATAAAATGGGTTTAGCTTAAAGACGCAAAAGAAACGAAATAGTTCGTTGGTGGCAATCGATCCAGCAAAATTTCAATTCAATAGATTCAATGATTCAAAAGTAACATCCAATTTTTGACGTGTTTTTTACACAATCACTAGTAGCTCTAAAAATGGAGATGCTTGAATGTGCAGATATGAGATCTCTGTAATTCTGTAGTGAACTCATTTTCCTCGCCCAGCGGTTCGGAAAGTTAGTTTACATCGGATTTCAAATCAACGGATATATCTATGGGCTTTAATAGCCCGTTCGTTGTCTAACGGATATTCATGTAGAGAAGACTAGTCGATACATGGTCAAAACAGACATGTATATCTGCTGTTTCTGATTTAATATTGCTGACTGCTGAAAAATTCTGAACTGCATATATGCCTAGTGTTACAGATGGTTTTACTCAGTTAAACACTGATGAGTTTGTCAATTAGTCAATATTGGCAAATTTCATTTATCTTGCAATGACGACAACTGAGTTCTAATGAGTTCATGAACTGTACACGATCACCAACTGCGGGAATGTGGTATAGACTCTGAAGAAGATCCTGTGCCGGTATTTGTTTTCTGTTCATTTCCCATGTTAGACGATTACATTCTAATTTCGATGTGTATTTATCACCTCGGTGAAACTATTTTTGTCATTTCGATTGCCGAAGATATGTCTGTATGATTTTCGCTGAATATACTTTTCTTATCAGTTGTGTTTTTGAAAGCAAATTTTCCAGTCGTCTCTGGCTGCGGCTTTGGGCTGCATGCTGTGATATCAGGGAATTTAGAAGCTTCTAATAAGTAAGTGACTTTGTAATATCATGCTGCTGTGCGCCAGCTACAGGCAGGTAGAAGCGTACACGCGTAAGAAGTTCCCGGCCAACAGTTTAGGGAAATAGACCCGTTGGTAGAATATTTGTAACTATTGGCAAACACTTACGGATCCTCTAAAAAAAAGAACACCTAATGCATCATTGTTACATGAGATCGTATATATTTTCGATATTATTCTACATGTGACATTTAACTGCAGTGAGCCAGCATGGTATTAAAATGTTAACGTCATTCCGTCAAATTTGTTGTCCAAATCTGTTCGAAGACTACAGCTGTAATAGAGGCTTTAGTCCCTTCATGTTTACGGTTATTAGTGCGCTATTGTTTCCACAAAAAATGTATATGGCGTAATTTACCCAGAAAACGTCAGAAATTTCAACTCTACTAATTGCATTCTGATTCTTCATAGCAAACGCAATAAACAGCTGAGGTGTGGGCTGCTGTTGTTTCTCCACGGAAATGTTAATAGAAATGAACATTTAGACCTAAATGAAAACCTTCCGCAGCGTGCACTGATCAATGAATTGATCGATCGATATCACTGCTGGTAAGCTTATAGCTAATTGAATTGTTCCATTTAGCTTTTAGTCATTGATGCATCAAAGGTCCCTATGTAAGCCCCTTGAGTAAATGAAGAAGGCATTGACGTGAGATATGTCAATTTTACGCGCTTTTGCCTGTGACTATGTAGGCCTACCTAACCTACTGGCAAAAGCACGAAAATTCAACGGATCTTAATGTGTCACGCGTGCGGAATAACCGTGTATATAGATGATATGCCACACTCAATTACGGGTAATTACACATGACCCTAAACATCCGTGCCTGTGCGTGACATTCCTGCAATATCTGTCGGCAGTCCTGTAATGTAGATTTTGCGGCTCGTATGTCTGCATGTATGAGAGGCTAAACCATGTGATAGGACCTCAATTTCATGTTCAGGGCAGACAGAACATGTTTAGCGGTTCATCTGTGGCTCAAGCGGCAACGCGGACAACCGTAGACGACGAGCAAACCATAAACACTCGCCTGCGCGTATTCATAAACAGTCCCCATGTTTTGACAGCATCAGATCACGTGATGCTAAGTGTAGCGCGTAGAAGTATAAACTGTGCTTTACCACGGATGTTTGGGGAGTATACTCCAAATTATAATTGCACGTGGCAATTAATGTCACCTAATGTAGGCCTACGTGTATGATTTTGTTATTTGGAGAAAGGCTCGCACGCTATTGAATTGACCACTTGGCGTAATTTCTAGAGGCCTTCTAGGCATATATTTGGAATGTAATTAAGGTTCAGTGGCATGATGCAGAATTTCGAAAGGCAGAGCGCATATCATGCAGCTTCGCATAGGCTACTGCGCCAGCCGCATGCGTCCAGGTCAGCTAAGCTTTGTGATCTTATATTTCCATACTTATTAGTTAACCCAGTGAATCGAAACTTACAAATCTTCTAAGTTTCTTTTAAGATTTACTGCCAAGTCTTTGCAAGACTTAGTAGGAGTCTTAGAAGAAACTTGGAAGATTAGTCTGTTATCTTAGAAGATTAGTTTGCTATCTTGGAAGATTAGCCTGTTATCTTGGAAGATTAGGCTGTTATCTTGGAAGATTAGTCTGTTATCTTAGAAGATTAGTTTGCTATCTTGGAAGATTGGGCTGTTGATTGCCTTGTATCATGGAAAATATCAAAGTTTCGTCTACAACAGCAACATGAAGAATTTCAAAAATGACTCAGCAATAAGCAAGCATGCCTTTATGCATGTACCGTAAATTTAGAAATCCTTCTTGCTGCTCTTGTAGACGAAGCATTATTGATATCTTCCATAATACAAAAAAAATCAACTGACCAAATGTATACATACAAAGATAGAACTGTGAATGCACCAGTTATGTATTAGTTTGGTTTAACGCATCTGCTTGGCTATAAAATCAAAAGGAATGACAGGTAACACCACAGAGCGTAAATAACGAGAGGCGACACTCAGATAATTCCGCACCGCAGGCGGGCTCCTTCACTGACTACTGTTTGTTTACACTTCCTACCTCGATTTGTCAGCGATCAGAGATAATACGTGTATCTGGTCAGCGACCAACTTTGCAACACATGTTGGAATGTTAGATAATCAATCAAATGAGAGTTGAGAACATATGGTTGAGAATAACTTTGCCTACGTTATTCGCCCATCTCATTCACAGTTTACACTTTTTTCCTCCATTCGTTAGCGACTAAATATTAACATCACATGTTGGTATGTTAATAATCTAAATGAGAACTATGAATCACTTTCTACACGTTATTCGTCACCCCTGGTCGTGGAATACTGTGTCAGGCTTTTGGCTGCAATAATAGAAGTATTTCTGAGACTACATCAGAGGGTCATCGCATCAGGTTTCATTTATTCCAAAAAAACAATGAACTCTGCAAAAAGTGGGTGATAAATTTGAGAAACTCTTCATTAGATTCGTTACCTTTAAAGGAACTATTAAAACCTCACCGCCGAGTCTGCTCTTCTCATTTTGAGGATTCCCAGTACATGTGCCCTAAGGATCGTCATACCTCCTCAAGAGTGCTACCAACTGCTGTTCCCACGATCGTCAACGCTCCTCATCCACCAACGAAACCCACTCCTCAATCACGTCCTGACATTGACAGCGGTCCTCCGAAAACTCCACGTGTAACTACAGGTCCTCCATCTATTTCTAGTGCTCCTACATGCACTGTATCTAGCCCTCGTCACGTCCGAAAATTTCGAAATCTTCAAAGTGCGTTGTCAAAGTCCAGAAGAACAGTAAAGAGACGAAGATTTGCGAAATCGATCCGTCAAGCAGGAACTTCTAACTTCGACGTTGCAAAACTGCCAGAAAAAGTTCGATGTTTTTTCGCGGCACAACTGAAAGCTGTGGAAGTAAATCGAACCCGGGACGAACACACCAGATGCTTTTGTTAAATATTTGGCAAATACTTGACAACATTTTACTAAACTTCTACTAAAATTTTATCAAATATTTATCTAACATAGCTGATGATTTGCCAATTTTTAGCAAATAGCAAATTATTTGGTAAAATTCTAATAAAATGTCTCAAATTTCTCTCTGATATTATCTTACACAACTCTTACGTGAATTCCCAACAAAAAACATTCTAAAACTGTTCAGAAAATGTCGTGAATTTGCTATAAAAACATTCCAAAAAATGTTATATGTTCAAATGACAATACATGAGAATATTATGAAAATGTTATCTTGAAACATTTTTAGAATGTTTTCTAGACATGCCCCAATATTTTGCCACAGCATATATCGTAGATGAACTGTAGTTTTATCAATAAAATGTGAGCATCCTGCGAATCCACTTAATGAGTCAAGATGAAACTAAGTCTAACGATGTGTAAATATATTGCATTATAATTATAACATGTATAATTTACACATCATAAAACTTGTGGGTTTGATCTTGACGCATAAAGTGGGTTCGCAGACCGCTCACATTCTATTGATAAAACTACAGTTAACCTACGCCGTAGCAAAACATTGATGAAATTTACCGTTGATATTAATTGAATATATTGTTGATCGAAGTCATCCTGCTGCGAAATGCTCCAAGGATTAACAGCAGAAAAACTCAATGCTGCTAAAGCCAAAACATTCGGAGGCAGTGACAAGAATAGCCCTACATATTTATACATTATAACTGTTGATCGAAGTCATCCTGCTACGAAATGCTCCAAGGATTAACAGCAGAAAAACTCACTGCTGCTAAAACCAAAACATTCGGAGGCAGTGGCAAAGAATCACATAATTTAAAGACTCACCTCATCAGCAGATGTCAGCCTACAGAACTGTCGTAATTGTTCCTCTACCATCAATTGTACTGGTTTGGTCAGTTTCAATCAGTTCCCATTTATGATATCTCTTTGATAGACAATGATATTGCGGTCTGAAATGCACAAGAGTTTTTGCTGCAAAAAGTATTGAATGTGTTTGACGCACATAAGAGAAGGAATAGGGCATACCGAATATAACATAATAGAAAAATAGTAAGATGACACAGGTTTTGATTGAGCTTCTATTATAAGAATCAATCAGGTGATATTTTTAACTATCTTAGTATCTTTTATCATCCCAATAATTTACAACAGCACGAATTAATCCGTAACACATTTTCGCACGGTGGACAACATATGCCGGTTAAGCAGAAAATCCGATTTGATATTTGATGTCAAATGATTTCCCCATTAACTGAAATCAGTAACAATAACGTACCCTCAAATGTCTTGCACAAATCCAAATTATACAGTGAAGCATTTGACCTGTGAAACCACAAAAATTCGTATTTAAAAAAATATGCCAACCTTGCATGTAGGCCTGACAAACGACGGTTTAGATGTGCACACAAGCTACATTATCGACAGTATCAATCAGCGAATTAAAAGAAGATTCAATCCTTTTCCATACGACCAGCTGGTACATTGATAATAGTGTGGTCCCAAAGAAGCCCTGTGATCCTGATTTTTAGCACGACCACTTCACTTCAGTCATGTATCTTAGACAGTTTCAATGCCACATTGGTGGACTACTTTTTAGTTATCCCTTTCTCTCTCAAGAATAGATTTTCAGTAGATTCAATGACGCATGAGACGACTGCTGTGCACATTGCTAAGCAGTGCGCGCTGTCATGGTGAGAATTGTCCATAGAATATGGATTCTCTCTGTATACTCGATGCTGATGAATTTCAGAGAGTTATCTTTCTTATGATTTGATACGATTTGATGAGGGACCACACTATCATCATCGTACCGACCAGCTCCCAAATGAAACACCCACTGAAAGACAGCCGCAGCTGCGGATTCTAATAGAGAATCCGGAGAACGCTTGCAATTTTTTTATGGAGGAAATTAATGTATATTTACCACTATTTTTGGGAAATATGCCTCATCATCAAGGATCGAAGTCTCCATCTCCTATCATGATGAATCACACGATTAATTCTTTAACTGAATGTACATTTTATTTGGTAATTGAAGGACATTATAATTTGAATGGTTGGCTTAGAATGTTTTTTCAAGTCATCTGTTTTTACACCTGATTTACAAATACATTTGCTACTCACATGTCTGAATAATAGTGACGCACACCATATACACTCCATCTGGACAATCGACGCTAATGATCTTAAACAAAGGATGGCAACATGCATATTATCTTCAATGAATAGAGAAAACAGCGCCATCAGTCTTCACTTCGACGAGCGGAATCACACCCACACACTACATGAGGAATCCGTGAACTGACTGGTAGACGTAGAGCGCGGCGAAGAAGTGCTTTGCAATGTTCGAAGTCGGGAGGCTCGCTATCTTGAAGACATGATAATCCCCTCTCAGAATAGGTCAGAAATATAAATTAGATAATTGCAGAGGTTGGGATACACATAGAATAAAGTAATGCTTTAGAAATAATCATGAAAACTGATTACTCGTGCAACATGCTCGTGACACACTCGTGAAACATCGGGAAATGATAGCAACTCTCTGAGCGCCTTATACAGACTTCTAAATATAGCACCCAATATAGGATTCTCGTCACGGGAATTCCTATCGTTTCCTGAGAACGATTAGAGCAAGTTCGAAGCGATTACTACAGTTCGATAGGATCTCAGAGTCGGTGAAATTTCACACGACTTAAACTGTTTCTTCGATTTAAGGCTCATATCATGACGTATCGAGTAGTTTTCACAAAGATAATACACAATATTCATACAAGCAATATGGAAGTAAAACATACAATTTCGAACACAAGATCTGATTGCTACATTCGTGCTGAAACTTATTTTCAAGCTCATTTGGCCAAGCATCGAATCACAGGTCTTCAATGAGAGATATTAGTGAATCAATGCCTTTTGTGACAATTTCTCATCGATTCTTGTCAATCAAAAGTTTAATGCTCCTGACAACACACTGCGTTTTGGATGGCATATCAGATCTTATCTGAAAACATGTATTTAGTTAATGTTTTGTTCTGATATTTAGGATAATTTGACTAATATTTCATAAATATTTAACAAAATTAAAAAGTTTTTTATAATTTTATTATTTTGCTTAGAAACTGGTAGGCCTCTAACAAAATTAGCAAACATAGTAGGAATTTATCAAATTTTCTATTTTTCACAAAATTAGCAAACAGCTAGCAAGTTTCTAACAAAATTATTCGGTTTGCTCGTCCCGGGAAGTGGAATGCGTTGCAGTCCGCAAATCATCGAGATGGCACTGGGAATAAAGTTCCGGTCTACAGCGGCCTACAAATTCCTACTAAGTCAAGGTTTCGCTTTACCCAGTGTGCGAACTCTGCAGCGATCGATAGAAGACGTCTGTGTGTATTCTGACCCTGCCTTACAATAATGGATCTAATGGCTAGGAAGTTGAATGCAATGAAGCCAGACGATCGCATAGCTACTCTATCATTAGATGCGATGAAAATTTCACCGGTCATGCGGTACGATGAAAGTAAAGATTTCATCAAAGGATATGAAGAAGCTGGGTCTTTCGGTCGTTCTCCAAAAGTTGCTGATGAAGGGATGGCCGTAATGGTGAGAGGAGTTCGATCACACTGGAAGCAATTAATCGGATATTATTTGATACGCCACTCAGTGAAACAGGAACGTTTTCTTCAAATAATTTTTGACTGTCTTTGCAAGTGTTGTGAAGTTGGTTTGAAAATCATTTGCATCGTTTGCGATCAAGAAACTACACAATTTGTAAGTATACGTAATCAAGGAGTGACACCAGACTATCCCTACCTAATAAATCCCTGTGATGGAGAACCTCTCTACGTTGTGATCGACGTACCTCATTGTTTGAAGAACACTCGCAATGTATCATTTCGGCACTACACAATCCTCTATGAGAATAGAATGGTGGAGTGGGGTCATATCTTGAAACTACATGACCTTGAGAGATCTAGTGACGCCAAAGCCCAACTACGTCTTGCTCCCAGACTGAAATCTGTCCACGTCAATTTACCTATGGGTAAAAATATGCGTGTTGACATCGCAGCTGAGACTTTGAGTCGAACGACGGGGAAGGCAATCAGAACTTACGTACATTTTGAAAGGATGTCATCAGCAGCGCTTCATACGGCCGAGTTCTGCGAGAAGATAAATGAACTGTTTGACATCTTGAACTCTTCAGCGTTTGAAAAAGGATCAATGTCACCTATCACCAAGACTGATTGGCCCTCGAAGAAGCGGTTTCTGGAAGAAGCTATGGAGTGGATATCAAGCTGGAATTTATCGAGAAAGGGCATCGTCAAAACTTCAATGCCATTTGTTACTATATGGCTGATCTCAATATCGAGCCTAATTCGAATTGTGGACCATCTTTTTCTTACCACGGAAATGCAGAATGTGGGAACTCGAAGATACATTCAAGATCATGTCGAGAACCTATTCGCTGTCATTCGCAGTCATAATGGCCCAAATGAGACTCCAGAGAGCACTCAATTCGTGTCTGCTGCTGTGAAAGCGTGTGCGATTTCTCAGCTCCTGAGGCCGTTAAGTTCAAACTCTAATTGTAGTGAGGACGACGACACTCTTCTCCTGGATCTGGCAACTCAGAGGCAATCGCTACTACATGCCATGACGCCAGATCGGAATCAGCTTCCCGCCGAGCAAAAAGTCATCCGGCGGAAGTCCGCTGAATGTCTTTATGGTGTCCGTTCGCGGTCAGTTAACGGATAGCAAACGGTGGACAAATTTTGTCCGCCGAGGACATCACAAGGACATAGGGCGGAAATGAAAGGACAAAGAACGGGTAGCCTAGGGCATTAGAACGGACTTCAAAGGAACAATAGCGGACATTATTTGTCCGCATTAAAATAATCTGACGGACAGTTGACGGATATGATGAATGCGCGGATTCTGAACGGACTGACCACAGATAACCAACGGACTAATTATGGATTCTGACGGACTAAATACGGATTCTAACGGACTAAATACGGATTCTGACGGACTAATTATGGACTCTGACGGACTAAATGCGAATTCCAACGGACAAGTTTAAGATCGTCGACGGGTAGCGAACGGACAGATTACTTAGGATAAGCGGGTCCTGTAAGAGCTAACTGCGGATCAGTTACAGATAAATTGCCGATGTTTCACTGATGTTGAACGAATTGGCTACAAATATCTAGCGCTTCCGGAAATATAGACAGGTATTATAATCGGCAATTCAATTAAAATACATTAAACAAAAATGGTCGTCTCACGAAGCTATCCCATTTGTTTGTAAAATTTCAAGGAAAACCAACAACTTTACACGAGATATCTGTTGAGCACCAGAGACGACAGATTGAGAAATATGTATACCAACAATTAACATTCGTTAAACAAATAAGGGTAAAACAATTATCGACTGGTTTGGAAAACTTATAAACTTGCCAAAATGGGAATACGTCAACATTCATGGACAATCGCAGTGTTACTATTAGCCTATTGGTAGTCTTATTGTGCGAAGTTACAATCTTTTCAGCCGTTTTACTAGTGTATGAGAAGAAAATCATTTTATTTTCATACTAGACGGATTATGCAAATCTTTATTTCATAATTTAAAACAGGATAAAGAATTGCATATCCAATTTTAAATGTTAACCTATCAAATGAAGTATAAGCATCATCCTACAAATGGCACACGAAAAAACTTACTTATCATTGACCTTCATACCCAAAACATACTATTGCATGATATCATATAGGCCTAATAGTGTACGTACGAATAATACGTTTATTCAATATTGAAACAGTAACTGCCGAATGGCGTTTGAAATGATAAGTCACACAGTATTTTTTCCCTTTTGGCAACGATTACAAACTTCCCATGCATTACTGTAATGTAATGTGTGAGTGGAAATGATTGAAGTTTCGTACAGAAATACATAGATCAAAACTTATATAAAAATAATTACTAGATTGATAAATGAACAATGAACGACAAGTTGATGTAAAGCGACGAATGTGAGTATATAAAACAATAGAATGTACCTTTATCATAACGTACCCGGTACAAGAAAACACTAGCATCACCTCAAGTGAAGCACATCTTGCATAAAATACCGACGGAAAGATTTTAAGAAGTGATCATAGATACTAATTATAACAATGTGAGTGTAATTCGAATGTCTATGAGATACACTTCTTCGTAGAGTTCATGAACTAATACAATTTCTGAGATTCTTCTTCCCTCTGTTCATCGGAGTCAGGCATTGCCGTTTGATTTAATTGTGACACTCGTTCTTTCGACGCTTTTCGATCACACGTGACACCACTTGATCATAATTTCTGGCCAGGTTTGCACATACTCGTATTACGGATATCACAACTTGATAAAGTGTCGGAAAACATCTCATCGAGAATTTCCACTTTGAAAACTTGTCGTCTCGGATGAAAAATTGCATCAACTCGTCCGGTGCAATGAGTCGGCACACTTTGCGAGTAACTAACAACGGTTGAACCTGAGATAATTAGTTGATTTGTGGAGAAATTAGTGCTTTCAGAACGAAGGCGTCCAGGGCGATTTGCAATCTCACACGTTCCAGCTTCACCAACTTTTCTTCCAAGGAATTGAACTGAAATTAAGAAGTTCATTGAAATCACCTTAATCATTGAAGAGTGGATATTTTTGATAATCATTATTGCATGTGTTAGAGGGGAAATTATTACGAGAATTCGAGTGATACATGGTAGCTGATTTGACACAAATTTTGTGAAAACGCTGCCACTGCTTAATGAATAAAAGAAAAGTGCTGATATTACAACCACTGTCATCAATACCTAAAAATTCTTGAAAGTTTCATTCATACATGGTTAATAGAATCTATATTTTTGTAATCATAGCAAGGTATGATTTGGCATACGAGTAGGGAGACTTGGGGGCTTAAGACTTTACGGCTCTACAGCTTTCATTTGACTCTATAGTAGTGATGTGAGCGATCAACCAATCGCTAATCGGTTCATTCATTATGACCCTATTCAAATTAACTTATTCCATACATTTTAAGATAAGTTAAGTCGAAAACAAGAGATACATATATGTGCAGTAAAACATTATGATAAAATATTCCATAATAATATTAGCAATAATATTGCTAATTTTTATTACAATCAATTATCTTCAATTTGGTAGTAGGCGTATTTTCATACGCATGCCACTTAATTACATTATTTGAAATGTTATGTTATCGCAGCAAGATAATGTTGTTTGTCGGCTACCCATGTTAACGGATTGACTAATTCACATCAGTTAACCGTTGAAAAAGAAATTTACGGGTCCAATCTTGACACCCGAGATTTTCACTACGCTGTTTACCATTAAAAACACTAAAACCAAAGGCCAACATTGGTAGAAACGAATTTCATTAAAACTTACCTAAAACACCGTAGTATAAAAAAGCCTTTCACCGGTCAGTCTATAGTAGATGTAACATCAACAGAAATTTTTAGAATTATAAAATGAATTCGATGCATGAACTGACACATCGATTCAAATGTATTCACTGTCTTTACGCATGTCCTATCAAGGCTGTGTTCGAGGCGGCCTATTTGAAAAGTGCCTCCGCCTCAGACCTCAGCAATAATAGAATATATACCATATACTGTAGTTATAATAATAACATGGTATAAACGTGATATGATGCTATACGATAAAATTAATTTTTCGTTGTCGGTTTAGTTCTACACACTGATGATTAATCTTGCTATTCTTAACACGGTAGGCCCACTAGTCTACAAATTTGGTTGGGTACTGCTGTCATAGATGTTTATCTTTGACCCCAGTACCCAACCAGATTCATGCACTCCGAATTATTGAACAGTACTATAGAAGGCTACTACTGTAGTAGCTAGACACTCACGTAGTCTGGTAAAGAAACGTAACAAATATGACGTTCATATAAAGATCGGATTATGGTCGATTTCTATGAGTTCATGTTTTCTCAACCAGCCTAGATTTACATTTCATTAATCAGAGAGTTTAATGGATCTACTTCACAGACATGGTCGGCTTGCGGTTGCCTATACAATACCCACTAATTAATGAAAATTCATTCATTAATCAAAGGAAACGGCGGTGATGGTGTCCAAACGCCGAAGTAACTAAAATCACAATAGCCGAATTCGCACCATATGTTTTCATAGATTTACTTGTGTTATTGAATAGCGGACACTACAACTACTAAATACACTACAGACGACTGATGAATTACTTGTGCGGTAGTAAACCAATGGAATCTATTCAATGGAGGACATGTACGGTATCCAAACTTCATTCAGTAATATTTTATATTGGGTGGCATAAATTGCATCTATAGCAAATGTATATCAAATACATCAAATATATGTAATGATCAAATATATATATATGAATAATAGGATTATATCAAATCACATCATTCATTAAAATTTGGAAAGCCGTAGGCGGCCAATTTTTTACGCCTCCGCCTCCACAGCCCTGTGTCCTATACTTTGTCTATGCTGTCCTTGTATGCCATATTCGTACTTTCAACTATGTTGTAAGACTTCGATCATGTATAGGATTTCCACGATTGTCCCATACGGTGATGAAATGAAAAATTGAAATCTATTAGCAAAAATCAATCCTTATAATTTTTCAATTCCATACGTATTGCGTAAACACAATGAAAATTCAAACGTTTAGTGGAAAATCCAGTTGTGTAGTTCATGAAATAGTTAAGTTATGATTACACTGTATGTACCAGTCACCATGTCAATTATAATGAGAAATCCGCCCCAAGAACTGGGAAAACTATTCAAATCGCATGAATCCATAACGCGCGATTGCTACATAAGATCAAATATTATCATACAATATAGCCTAGGCCTATACTAATTAAGAGCCCTGCTGTTTTCAATGTGAATGCAACATTCTAAAGAAACATGACTGCAAATAGAAATTAATTAGGAAATTTCCGAGCTCACCATTGTGTCCATATCGTTGATGCAGAAGACGATGGCAATGGCAGATGGAAGTAAGTCGACAACATTCAGCTGTTTTTCGTTGTCTGCCTGTTGGGGTCTGGAATACTAATGGCCACGACTAGGACTCACCAAGATCATCACAGGAAACCAATTTTCCATTGAATGTAGTGCAAATTCAGACCTGTATTCAGGCTGACTAGAAAATTATTCACGGCATAAGATGTACAGTCAGTTAATTTAGATTGTTAGGAATAAATCGGTGTGAAATGCCATTAGACGACGTGTTGAATTGTTCTCCAAACTGCACCACACTGAATCAGATATATATTAAGCATTGAACAAATCACATCCACCTTCAACGGTGAGACATTGAGATAACCAAGTCAATTTTCTCAGTCGACATTCGCCTGCAATTGTGAAAGTTGATGATCGGCTGTTCCCTGTTCCCTCTGCAAGTAGCCGGCGTTGACTGCGTTCACGGCCTGGCCAATCACGTAAGCGAAAGGGGCGATCGATCACAAGATAGCAAAACATTGCGCTGCTTGAAAATGAGAGTCGTGTGTGAAAAAGTGCTTATGCCGCGTCAAACAGAAAATTCGCGCGCGCCATTTGCTTCAGCTGAATCACAACCAAAGGCAATTGTATAGTAACAGAGTGACTAGATTGCCCTTGCAGACGCAAGCATATGTTTCATGAGTGACATTACCGCCCGTCAAAATGAATTGGACACAACTCACAAACTATAACTTCCAAGATCGACCGACATGCACAACACAAGGATTCGATGGAAAAGAAATTGAAATGAACGCAATGCATGCACGGCGATGTTCTTTACTTGTTATGCTCATTAAAATCATAGTTATAAAAATAGCAGGAAATTGCCCTGGTAATTACATGTTACGCAAAAAATAATATTCCTGTCGAAATTATGCACGCGTTCGAGTCTGGCGGCCTACGGTGTACTCTCGCACACTTCGGCAAAAGTAGAAACACATAATGCAATCAAGCATAAAACTAAACGCTTCGATTTAATAATACTTAAAACAAGATGCCGAATTACAGATCATCGATCTTCAATTCATCGCTAGACCACAAAATATTCTGGAATGTGATCTGCATCCAGGCTTTCAGCAAACGTTCGACTTAGATGTTTTTTGATAAAACCAAAAAGAGGACTAAAAGATAAACGAATCAAGTAGCATTCGATAAGTTTAAGCAGAACAAATATGTATATTATATCAGAATTTACACGGAAATTTCCGGACATGCACAACCGTTTCTATTCCGTGAAGCGTCCGTAAATCATGAATTTAAAGTCCGAGAAACGGAAGCCCGACGGATTTCCGTATACTGCCGTTCTTTATCCGTAGTCTCGCGGACAAAAGTGTGAGTTAATGGAAGACCGACGGATGTCCATTTCTTACCTGTTTTGTCCGCGGACAAAGCTTGCTCGGCGGGTTCCGAATAAGCCTCCTGAAAACTACGCCATCGAGGAAGATACAATCGACGCCGTGATCAACTCTGTACTTCAGGACACAACCACGACTTTGGATACCATTCAGACGGAAGTTTTATACTACATCGATGGATATTTACTTCATAAAGTTGATTTGTGTCGGACTTGTAAAGATGTACTAACTGATACAAGTAATTGTGAATCCGTATATGTGAAGCACAAACAGTACAAGAACGCAAACCGAGGACTTCTATGTCCTAGCGAAAGCTTCTTATGTATATTGAAAGAATGGGAAATTGTTTTTCGTAATAATGTACCGAATGTTTGTCTAGGACTAAATGTGATGAAAAATTTGAAGTTGAAGATTGCCGATAAGATCACTGGTTTGCTTCCAGAAGATCATAAACATCATGATGCATTCCATAAAGTTTCAACTGTTTTTTTAGGTCTCAGATTGCATCATCATTGTAAACTAACAAATGAGAAACCAGATCTGTTCAGGAGATGCTGAGGAAGAAGAGAAAATTGAAAAAAATCATGTCAGGATAACTATGATATTGTTTTTTATCTCAAATAAAGAGGGCAATTTTTTGGGCCATTAGAAAATTCAACTCTAATTTCACATATCCATGTCTTGTTTTTAGGTGTTTTAAAATATTATGATGAATGACAGTAGTGGATTCATTTATTGATGCAGTATACATATTTTAACGCACAATATTCAACAAATAATTTCTAATTGATACATTATCTTGTTACATATCATTCACATCATGTAATATTCCATGATTTGATCAGTTAAGCAAGGGATGAGATCAATTTTTAAAAGAAATAGCATCAACTGTATTTCATCGAACTGATAATGTAGTGTTGCTTCTAAAACAAAAGTTTATATTTCATTTAAAAAGCTATATTAACTAAACTTGATATGCTTATCGAAGAACTTCAATGAAAAGTAGACGTGATTATGATGCAGCCACTATGACTTCCGTCAGTCTGTGAAAAGCTCTCTGGTGAAAAGTGGCCTCCCGCTGATAGATCGCACCTGTTTCAGAGTAACAGAAGATTTTAAGAATTCGGTCAGCTTTCTGATGTCAGGTGTAATCATTAGGGAAGAACGGGAGACCAGCGCATGTTGCCCGTTTTTAACATGCGCTGAATGGGAAGTGTCGCCTCTCGTAATTAACGCTCTCTGGGTAACACATAGATGCATGTAGTGAAAACATGTATTTGACAGGTATGTCAGAATATGTGATTAATCAAGATCGTCTCTCTGGTTTTTCTTTTCTCCTCAGATCCAAGCCTCGTTGATTTACGACAGACTTTGCCTCTTCCCAGGTGGTTCCATTGCGAAATCTTAAAGTTATGGCCTCTGAAAAAGATAATCAGGAAATAATTTATAGGTGAAAAAAATGTTGTACCATGCGTATAGGATAGATGAACAGTGTGAGATTTATAAAGAATCGTATCAAAGGAAAGTGACTTTGCTTTGATTGTGAAGAAAATTTTCATTCTTAAATTGTTGAACTAAGTGCTTTTTAACAAACGCAGGAAAGATTATGTAAGTATTGATCGCACCGTCATTTTCAGATTTGCCAAGGCTACAGTGGTACGAATTTTTTCTTCTATACGCATGCATGGGATTGTTTTTGATGGAATGAAAAACACTGAATTGGAGACAATTTGATCTAACATTAGGAGGCAATGAGAAGACTTTAATTTATTATTGTATCTATATTGTGATATCACGCACTATGCATGCATACAAGTGAGATATCTCTCAGTAATTAATTTAAGTTCCCATGGTCTCATAGTACGTGCTGTTCACAAAAATAGAATATTTTCAAAACTTCGTGCACAAATTGTCTTCAATCCACTCAGACGTTTTGGATACATCTAGCTTTGAATATCAGCAGTGCATTATTACAGCAAAATGTCTTGAGATATTGTCTTGCATATTGGTGCACTCGATTTGAAGTTATACGGACTTGAATATAAATTACCGGTAATTTACCGATAAATTACCAGTAAATTACCGGTAAGGTAACTTAAAATAAATTACCGGTAATTTTTAAACACTAGTACATAGTGCCTGCAAAATACGCCAGCAGGTGTGTGCATTTAACATTTATCAAGTTTCAAGTAACATCACAATATCAAGAAACAATTAATTGTAACGCATCACTGTACAAATAATTGAAAATTAATGTATTCATATAGTCTCAAACAGACATCCATGCTTTAAAGTAATGTGCACGGAATTGTAATATGTTCCTAGTTACTCTATCGCAAACAAATAAACCTAGATTTTCCACAGTTCAAGAATATGCCGGCATACAAGATTCTCAACTTTTATTTTTAAAGAGTAGGCATCAGGAGCAGATTTAATTTCGCTGAAAATGAATTGATGTCCTTTCACCATAGTCTAATTATCTTTTTTCTATGACTAAGACATACCTCTGTATTAGGATTTCTTAGTGGCTCCTCATCTGTTCCAAGAGACTGTGCATCTATTTCTGGTTCGGATAGTAGTTCCCCTGAGGAATCGAGGAAGCCGAAGCTCCTAATAGTGTTGTCGTTGTCATCTATCTTCCCCTCCAATGTTCCTCTCTTCTTTTCCATTTCCCCTGTAAAAAGTTCAGAAAGTGGACTGAACATTCGTATTTTAGAATTTTGAAAACTTAATGTAAATGTTACTTGTAACCTAATTAATGCTTTAATTCTAGCATGAGGTTCTAAAGGAATCTATCGTAAATTCCAACTTGGGCCCCCTTTATTACATTTTATAACCTAGTTACCTCAACCTGCATGCATTCATTATTATTTACTCAAAAATGAAAATAATACAAACTATGTTGATATTTACAGAAAACCAAGAGATACAATGATATTATGCGCATTTAAATGTGTTTGTGTATTTCTATTCATGAGCATGCTATGTTAACTTTTTTCGCTTGACTACCGCACTTCCTCGAATAGAACTCGCCATCACATAGAACCCTCACCTAAATTTTCATTTAAGTGTTTTTGAGAGTTTTCTAGGAGTTAATCGCATGTATCGTTATAAGGTTCTCAGCATATGTCACAAGCTCAAATATGAAAATGATAGGCTGCCCTTATCTTTGAAAAGTATTCGTAAATATAAATTTGATGCAACATACACGGAAAGAAATGCCATCAATTTTCCGATACAATGTTACAGAACTTGCTTATGTCAAAAAAATTTTGACTTTTCCGGTGCCACAGAGTGGAATACATTGCCGAAATATATCAGAAAAGTCAGTAAGAACAAAATATTCTTAAAAATGTTAGAAATATGCTCACTGGGTAAAATACTCGAAAGGATATCAAATTGTCCACCATTATTTACAAATTTTACCTTAATTGCATGATATCCCGAATCGATCCAACTGCATATAATGCGGTATACTGTACTTTTTACTGTTCTAAACCGATCTTCATGTGCTCTACAAATGCATAAATTAGTTTAGACCCTGCATTTAGGGTTCATGCATACATGACTCATACTTTTATTGCGATATATTCTTCCGACGTTTGTGTGAAATGTGGATTGACATCGGACTTCTCTCAGCGGGACTAGGTTTCTACTGCCTACACTGCTCTAGTACTGTTCACCTCTACAGTCACTGGTACAATATATCTAATGTACTTCTCTTGAATATAATATGCACATGCACATATGTTTACGCTTTTTGTACATGAATCTTGTACAGTGATTGTATTGGCGAAAATATATTTCTATTTCTATCTTAGTGTAAGGGATGCGACCTGGTCATTATCACTTCACGAGTTGTCACGAGTTATGGATCTGTCATAGGCCTAGTTGGACGCGTAAATTATGACACAGTGAAATGTTCTTACCTTTGATCTGGAATTGGATCATTCAATTTACCACGGTAGATGAAATTCAGCTTTGACTCCACATTTCTATTGCAAGGAATCATGTGAGTGGGAATTTCATAAGTTCCTTGCGTCCTTAAATTCCTTCAGCGACGATGAGAAATTTGAAGAAACTCAGGACAACATCAACCAAGGTCTGTATCAATGTTCCTGAGAAAGCAGTATAAACATCGAATACCGGTAGCATGAATTGATTTCTGTACAGTAATTGAAACAATCCGCAATGTAGACAACGCAATAGAAACTTCTCAGTCACAGCACTGGTGATTAAGGTTTACAATCTCGAGCCGTTTTCTCAATCCCGGGATTTTCGAGACTGGCTAATCGCAATCCCGGGATCCCGGGATCTCGATCGAGATTTATGTATACTGTATATGTTTTTAATCATTAAGTTTCAAGAAATATTTCAAAAGACGATACGTGCTTGTCAACTGATGTGATAATGAGTATTGGCAAAAGATTTTCTATATCTGTGTAAGCAACTGTCTGCACCATCTTCACAATCATGAAATGACAAGTAAAATGAAGTCTATTTTGTTAAATTTGATGTAATATTAGCTGAGCTATCGCCAATTTTGTGTTTCGAAGACTTTCTGTCAACGGTACTCACTTATCAGTTGAGCATAGGCCTACATTCACTTAGAAAGCAAATGCATTTTTTGACATAACTTCTGAACCACTGGGTCGATTTTGATGAACGAAACATTGTCTTCATCACAACAACAAGATGAATACAACTGCAATGTCATTTTGTCGATAACTGATGATTTTTTTCAAATTGTCTTTCACCGTCAATTAATCACCGAGACACAATTCGTTGTCGATGTGTGAAAACCAACACACCGCAGCTGCGGTAGCAGTCCGGTGACCTGTCAATAGAGCGAATTCGGGAGACTCACTGGGTTGAATGACGGTTTCTTCGACGGTTTTTCCCTCAAAGACCGCAAACCGCAAATCTAGCTCTGTCTGAACGAGCCTTGAACGGGCCTTTAGTCGTTATTTTAAATCGTTGTGATTTGTCTTTCAGCTATCAATTTACGAAGTATTTTCAGTTTACAGAAGCAGTAGCAGTGTCACAACACTGTTTATTAAGCGTCTGAACGGTTTGTGTCACGGCATTGATTTAGCCCAGATTTCGCGCTGCTCCTCGGCACTAATGTCATCATGTGAACGAGGCTTAACCAGCTAGCTCGGCAAATACAGCACATTAGCAATTTATCAAACTTGGAACATAAAAAATTTAGATGCATTTTCAAAAAAGCCATTGACTCTCTTAACTATGTCACTTAGAAGGAACTCAGTGCCAATCTTTCAAATATCTCGAAATACCTCGAGATCTCGAAGACGTAATCCCGGGATTTTTAATCTCGGAAATAGGGTAGAGATCCCGGGATCCGAGATCCCGGGATTGTAAACCCTACTGGTGATGTTACCGACAATCGAATCATGCACGCTGCTCCTTTATGTGTTGCTCATAAGCTGTCACTGTTAACCCTTCGCTGCTGAGGCAAATTTTGTCTCATTCCCTCAGGTGCGGATGGTAAGTTAACTTACCATGATCAACATTCTACTCAGTGCGGGATGGTAAGTTAACTTACCATTGATAAGATCACTCATCTTATCACCTAAAACCCATGTTCGAATGCAAATGACACATGTAGTCCGGGAGCCAGCGTGAAGTTGTGCAGGGAACGAGGTAGTACATAAAACTTTCACATAGCATAGTACACCTCTAACCTACTGCAAAACTTCGCGTCTGCCGGATCAGATCATTTGCTTTTCAGAAATAGAGAGGATAAAACAATCCTATGTATTTCCAGTGGTAAAATTGTGACATTTAAGGTGTTGACTCCATTTTTTCGAATTTTTGCTCATAAAAGTTACACAAATTGGTATTTTGTTGAACTGGTTATTATAGAAATCATCTACAGATCATGATCTTTCAAATGAGTTATCATTCATTGACAGAGGATGAAGTAAAGTGTACAAACAGACACTTTTCGTTGGTGTAACTGCAAATTTTAACATAGAAATTTCAGGAAAATTGTTGATATACTTTAACGAAAAGTGTCTGTTTGTACACTTTACTTCATCCTCTGTCAATGAATGATAACTCATTTGAAAGATCATGATCTGTAGATGATTTCTATAATAACCAGTTCAACAAAATACCAATTTGTGTAACTTTTATGAGCAAAAACTCGAAAAAATGGAGTCAACACCTTAAATGTCACAATTTTACCACTGGAAATACATAGGATTGTTTTATCCTCTCTATTTCTGAAAAGCAAATGATCTGATCCGGCAGACGCGAAGTTTTGCAGTAGGTTAGAGGTGTACTATGCTATGTGAAAGTTTTATGTACTACCTCGTTCCCTGCACAACTTCACGCTGGCTCCCGGACTAATGTTCAACTTGTTTCTCTTCATTGCTTTCTCAACTCCTTTATGCGCCCCACGGCGAGCGCTGATGTTTTTTCTAATATCTGACATTCTCATTATCTCATTCTACTGATAAGGTGTCAAAGCTTTGAAACCGCTTTCTGAAGAAGTTGCTATATAGCTCCAAATTGCTCGCACCTTATCAAATTGACGGTTCCCTTGTTCATTGGCATGAAATTCAGGTATGCGTGGTCATAAAGAAGCGATCATTTTTCCATTGGCTTCGAGACTTTTTGATCAACATAATAATCGGTATTCACTATTCAGAGACAATTTATTGCAGTGAGACATTTCTTCCTGCGGGCATTTTGTATCCATTTGAGTGACATCGTATTGAATTACGTCTCTCGTCAATAAAAAAAGGATAAGAAGTAAAATATCAGAAATTTTAAATCAAAAAACGCAGGCGCTAGAACGCAAAGAAATGACTTGATGGATGATAAGAAATTTTATTTTATCATCGATTTGCAATAACACATTTTATTTATACATTCTTTGTCCGATACACCGTTATCGGTTTAAATTAAATTAAGTGTGTGCAGTTTCAGTGAGGTGATGTCATGCATCTACATATGGGCGAACAAGTGCATACAAAACTATACGTCTAAAACCGCCCTTATTCAGGTTCTCGTAGTATTTTTGAAATGTTCTGTTGGTAATCCTTTGTTGACAAGAAACTGCCATACGCGCATATCAGTGGCGGCTTGCACCACAAGCAAACTTATTTAAACTATAATTATTAGCATATTTATTATTACAGTCGCCATTGCTATTCAAGCGACTACCTGATTCTGTGATGTAAAATCAAAACCTATTTCACGAAAGGGTGAATATTTCCAAAAAAAGTTACCTTTATTCGAAGTCAGCTCCTACCTTTCTCATGATGATATCTTTTCTTCTGTACTATTATGAAGCATTCTGAATTTGTTTGTATAGTTTGATTTTCATTCACAAATTCATATATACTTTCTATACTTTCTATGAGAGACACATCCGAATATATCATAAAATTGTTCATATTTTAGGACGACTTAGTTTGGCGCTTTCGACAGTGATTTTTTTAAACAAACCTGCCAGTGAATTCTTTTGTCCTTCTCATAAAGACTGTCAATGACCTTTTTCACATACATGTACTGTTTATTGACAGATGACAACTAAACAAAGTTTGAAATACTATTATGGAAAACTTGTCGTGAGATTTTCCTCCACAAAAACAAGTTCAACGTTTATAACCCCTGAAAATAAGAAATCGTCCAATGGGAGGCAAATAATAAGATATTGAAACGGTTTCATGAGAAAATGATGCGAATAAGCGAAAAGGGCTTGAGTAGTAAGCACATGGCAAAATCAAGTGCAAATTGTGAAAGGCTGAGTCATCAGGCTGAACGACATAATATTCATGAATTTGAGACCCTTTTTCAGGTTTTTAAGACCTAAATACATGAATTTAGTCCATTCAAATAAGTACATTTTATCAAAAACTGGTATTTTTAAAAACGACATAAATTCATGAATTTGAAACCCTTTTTCAGGTTATGAAACCTAAATTCATAAATTTATGGCGTTTTTAAAAATACCCAATTTTCAAATTTTTTCAAAATCTCAAATTTGAGGAAGTACAATTTTCACCCCAAAATCATGGCCGTTCAGGACCGAAAATCATAAGTTAGAATCTCAAATTTGGAATTACATTTTCACCCTAACAATCATGACCGTTCAGGACACCGAAAATCATAAAAGTTAAGAAATCTCAAATTTGAGAATTACATCAATTTTCTATCCTTAAATCATGACCGTTTCCAGGACACCGAAAAATCATAAAAGTTGAGTATTTTTAAAATTCATGGTTTTAATCATCTTTCAGGTTTTTTAAAATATATCATGTGACTAATAATATTTCTTTAACAGGTAGCGGTTAATGCAAAATGAAAACACATTCTTTTTCTTTGAAAATATTTTTTATTCACATATATGTGACAAGTAGTTTAGATTACAAAGTAAATATATGACATCTAGAAAAATGTTACATTCATAAACTGGGAATGGCAATTCCCATTTTTCTATTGTTACATAAAATGTTGACAATACACACCATACGGTCAATAATATGCTTACGACGTCACACAGTTATAATAAAAAATACAAGAATGTTTCATTTATAAGCTGCGAAATGCACATGTCCCATTCTCTTATTCCGTCTCACAAAATAAAATGTTAATGCATGCTACTCACATAATATATAGCAGAAGTCTGCAATATAAGGAAAAACGCAACCACTGTGTTCATTTATAAACTGCGAATGCTGCATATCCCATTTTTGCTATTCTGTTACTTAGAAATGATGTGACAATACATACTACTCATTTTGTGTTTGGCGCTCCTGTATATGTTGTGGTCTCTAATTGCTGCGTTAGTCCAGTTGTCATATCTAGATGTTTGATGTGGATTCCTTGGGAAGAAATATCCCTGAGCTAATTTAAGCAACTGTTCCTTCTTTTTCAAATTTCAAAATAATCTTCAAAATACTATACAGTTTTTTGGAAAACAAAGAATATACTTACAGTACCATGTTTGAAGCTTTGTGTTAGCTCTGAGAAAGTCGATAAAAATTTATCAAAAACAGTACATACCTTCTTGAGAATTTAAATGTTATATTCACTCTACCAACTTTTGAGTAAAGGCTACCATTGACAAAATGTTCCATTGATTTTAAATTTAGATATCACAACATCCTGGCAAATAGCAATTGATAAGGAAGAATCTTGATGTACTTTTTCTTGATCAAATTAGAGAATGTAGAGTTGTAACACAGTTTTGGATAGTGCATGTCGCCTGTGCACTCACGTCGATGCTGTCGTTGGATTAGTTGATTATGGAAATGAGTTTCTTATTTCAGAAAAAATCCTCATTTTCCCTGTCCTTTGTCTGGTTTTATCTTCTCTATTAGAAAATAGAATTCACATGATTTACAATAAAGTTTTGAAAAAATCTATCTTCTCATCTTTGATGAGTGGAAGTACTTGATCACAAAATTTAGGAAATTCGCGATGAATAGAGACACTCATTTTTGACACAGCTTCGATATTTTGGTCTCGGATAAATTGTAAACAGTGTCAACAGTCTCGTAGAACGTCTCACAGACTCGAGAGCACGCAGTAATAAGCCGCAGTAAGACTAAAATGTCATACCAGTGGATAATGCGCAGCACGCATGTTTCTGAGAGAGAAGATCTTAATGAACCTTTGCCCCTAGCACGCGACTAAAGCATACCCGCCATTGGCGCTATTGTCTGCCACAAGCCGCGCAGCTGTCTCCACTTACAATGTTCAACGTCAAACACAAGTCAAGCGTAAACAAACGTAAGATTAGCGACATTCTTCTGCAAAACTAATTAAAATGTGCAATTAAGATGCATTCTTCCCAAAAAGGATATTTTTCGTGGAATGATGAGTAGTTTTTTATACCTCATAACATGTACGATTGCATCGGTATTGGCAGTAGAAGTATTACTGGAGTAAACAAAAAATTCAATGCTAAATCTAACATTCATACTGGCAAACAATTCCTTTTGTTCTCTCTCGCCTCTTCGTCTTCATCCTCTCACCCAGAGCTTTTGGTCTGACTGGTGTCTTAGAAATATACCGCCAAACAAACAACTGCGCTATTTTCTATTTAAATCAAAAATTCAGAAGATTGTATTCAAAATATTTATCAAAATATTTTCTTTAAAAATGGAAGAAACCAAATGGAAGATATCCTTCAAGATATGCATATGAAGTCCTTCGTTTCTGGACAATTAAGAAATAAGTGAACATTGAAAAATGAACATTGATAAACACAAAGATAGAGTTACGTTATATGAAAGATAAGGAATCTCAATTATAATTAGATTAGAGCATTATAAAAAATTAAGAAAGAGATGGACTAAAGTTAAGAATGTAACACAATAGAATTGGCATATTCTTAGGACAATAAGTTTAGGTGCTTGACAATTGTTATATCTTCTGGTGTTTTAGTAATTTCGCAGTAGTTGCTACAAGCTTCTAACAGGTACGGTTGTTTTTGCAACTTCACTTGTTACAATGTTAGATATATCTTTAATAACTAAGAAACGAAAATCATTAAAAACTAAGCATTTACATATTAAAGAAGTCTATGATAAACTACATTACTACTTTCAAAGAGTAGTGATGATAATGAATAAATAATAGAGAAAACACTACAAGGCATAAAAACAAAAACAAAGAAAAAAACCCAAACACCCCAAAACCCACCACAACAACAAAAAACAAACAAAACCCCACCAACCCCCCCCCCCCCCCCCCCCCCCCCCCCCCCCCCCCCCCCCCCCCCCCCCCCCCCCCCCCCCCCCCCCCCCAAAACACAACCACCTACCCCCACCGAATCCGCGGAGCCGGGGTGGGGGGGGGGGCGGAGGAGGGGGGGATATGGCAAAACCCAAGCAAAAACAAGAAACCAAACAGAAAAAAAAAAACAACCAACAAAATACCCAAAACCAATCACAAAAAAAAAAAAAAAATAACACAACAAAAAAACCAAAAATAAGAATACCCAAACAACAAAAAACACGAAAAGGAGATGAAAGAGATGGACTAAAGTTAAGATTGTAACAACAAGAATTGGCATATCTTAACATAAGTTTAGGTGCATTGACAATTGTTATTTCTTCAGGTGTCTTTGTAATTCAGTAGTTACTTCAAGCTTTAACAGGTACGGGTGTTTTTGCAACTTCTCTTGCTCAATGTTAGAAAAATCTTTAATATACTAAGAAACGAAAATCATTAAAAACTAAGCATTTACATATAAATGAAGTCTATGATAAACTACATTACTACTTTCAAAGAGTATGTGATGAGAATGTTATTACGTTAGATTGAGATGAAAAATTTGATCAATTAGCTAATGAAGTAAATCAAAAATCATTTCAATTACAGTCAGAAAAAGTTAATGATAAAAATAAAAGGATGGTAAAATTTCTAGGTGACATTGGTAAAAATTTCTAATGAGAAAATGACAAAATTTTTATTAGAGAGCTAAAAAACTTTAAGCGAAAATTTAAGCAAAACTTTATTAAACAAAACTTAAAACGAAAAGATGTCAGACAACAAAGCAATAAAAAAATAATTTGTTCAGTAAAATGTTTTTCCTGTATTCCAATGTTACCACAAAATTCAAATATTACATTTTAAAAATGGATAAAAATTAGAGCTGGTAATTTTAAAAGAATAAAACAATTAGAAGAGTTAATAAAACAAAGAAATATTATGAAAGAAAGTCTTCTTCAACATAGAATGATAAAAGCTGGTATTCAATCTGATAT